>CM071936.1:64961252-65395231 GCA_016081115.2 Rehmannia glutinosa
GTATTTTTGCAATTTATTTGTAATATACACGATAATGTAAGTGCCCGAATATACATGAATGACATCTATTATATTCATTTTCAAATATTTAATTTTCGATACGATGTTGTAGAAAGTTTTGGCATCATCAAAATCGGGGAATTGTTAGATATTTATTGTATAGATTTTGATGATACTTAGAAAATTTTGTATTACGAAGTTGGCATACCCCATTTTGTTTGTAAATTTAATTTGTATGTAAATAGATTTGTAGAAGACTTGTCAAGGATGTAAAGAAGAATCACAGTCACAACTAAGTTGATTAAGACTTTCGTCCAAGATACATCACTAAGTCTTTCTGAATTTACTTATAGCAGAGTCAAACCAAGGAATGATGAAGATGACTCAAGTTAAAGGGGTAAAGCAAGGATGAAGGACTTAGAGATAATCGAAAAGAGTCCGTTGCATTGAAACCAAGAACTTACCTATTTTAGAAATGAAGACAAACTTGCAACCTTAAAATATTTCACGAAAAAGAGTGCAAAGAGGAATAAGCAAACGGGAAGTTTGCAAATGTCACACCTTTCGTGCTTCCACAAGTATCAAATAAACGGTTGTTGTTGCATTAGTGGATTCCTCCTCGAGTAAGATAATAGAGTGGAGGAATTACCCCATGTTCGAACCACTATAAAATTTATGTGTTCTTTATTTTTACGCACTTTAAATTCGACACTTTATTTAATTGTTGTATTTGCTATCCATCAAGTAATAACTATTCTCAAAGTATAAGTGTTGATAAACCAAGCTTAATAGTGGTGTAAGATTCATGTATAACAAGAAAATCGATTTTCTAAAAAGTTAACTTCATTCACTAAGTTACTCTATCACACTCTCCCAAGGAATTGTTGAGTGGTTAACTCTTCACTAATCTTAACACAACTGTCTTAAAATACCTAGTTGTTTTTTTTTTTTTTTTGTAACTCAATTTTTAAAAGAATCGAAAAATCGGGTAAAGTCTATTCAACCTCTCTTCTCGACTTTACTCTACACCCTTAAGACTTACACTTTTGATATTCAACCGTGTACCATCTACCAAATGACTTCTTGCAAGCTTATTGATTGTCTTGAAGTTCGGGATGACTTAGCTTCTTATGCTACAATCAACTTGCTTCACTATGCTTTGGCTAGCAAACATGTGCGTGGAGTCACAGCTTGACCACTTACATACATACATTTTCTTCTTTATAATTCTAGAGAAGCACGATTTCATTGGTTTCTGCATCATTGATTCGAGAGATATCCCCATATTGAAACCAACATCGTAACCTTTGTCAGTAGAGTTACCGATACTCAAGATAGATTGATGTTTAAGCCTTCTAAATATGCAACATCCTTGATTTGCAAGCCATTTTCCTTATTTGACCCAAAGGCCTCCGATTTCTTGAGCTTCATTTCCTCCCAAATATATCTTTTTCATTTTTTCTTTGAAGTTTGTCGATTCCCTCTATTTCTAGTCACGTGTCTGAACAACCACTATCCATGTACTAAGTTCCTTGGTGGTCAATTGTTCTCCGAAACCTACATCAAAGAAATCAAACTTTAGGTACCCATATCCAGTATGGGTCCCTGAGGGGTTAGCACTCATGGTGATCCAACCAACTTATAGCCAAATGATTTGACTCTAAGAGGTTGCCACCTTCAATTCCATAATAATAATGAATTTTGGTAAACTATTAGTGGTGTTTTTGCTACATACATCCGCCTTTTTTGTCTCAGATGTTTGTGTTTGCATGTGAACATTTGCATTCTAGTGATGGTTCTATGAGCATAATGTTTGGGTGCATGAGTGGTTGATATGCATGCCAGTGGAAAGTCTTGAATTGATCTTTAAGTCTTTGCCATCGAGGCATGTTTTTAGGATTCTACTCGATATTTCATAGGTGGATTCTTATCAACTCGTGTGGGTACTTTCAACCATTCCCATCATTTACTTTCTTTCTTGAAAGTTCGAGACATTTGGTAGTTCTTTTTGACTTCACATAATACTTTCGTTTGAGTTTGCAGATAAACTCTTCTTAATTTAGCTTTAGCAAATCTTGTTAGTAAACTCAATCAAGCTTTTTCTTTACCTTTATAACCAAGTGCAGCATGTGTGTGTGTTTGATGGTGATGTGTAGGTGCAATATATGGTATCTTAGATTTATTTTTACCCCATACTCGAGTGCCTTTTTATAAGATCACTTTGATTTTGTGTACTTACAATGGATTTGAAGCCTAATCCATCTTTGTCTCCTATTTCTTTTTGCATCATTATTGTAGGTCCCAAGGAGTGTAAGTAAGGTTTAGAAGAGGGGGTTGAATAAACCTTACCAACTTTCCGATTTTAATCCTTTAAAATATTACGAGTTAATACAAACAGTAAGTCCATAGCAGGATGCTAAGTTGGTTATTCAGAGAGTTAGCCACTCAATGCCACTCGATAGAGCCGTTGATAGAATAACTCAATCGTTTAACCCGAAACTTAACTCTCATTGTGTTGAGTTTTTCAAGCCATGGAAGACTTAACATCCTTTGATTTGTTTTAAACTTATTTTAACACTTGATTTTAGCAATTAGTTAATTATCAAGTTGATAGCAAATTATCGCCAGAGATATAAGTATGCGTAAATGAAAGTGAAATGTAAATGACACAAATGATTTTTATAGAGGTTCAAGATGGGGTAATTCTTCTAATCCCCTCTTCTCCAACTCCCCGGAGGAATCCACTAAGTAATGATCGATTCCACAAAGTGGTTATCGGCTAGAGATGTTTTGATCACACAAACTTGCTCTTGACTCACCGAGATGCCTTGGTCACACAAATGTTGGCTTCTCGTCCACTCAACTTCTTCACAGGTAGCTGCCTTTGCTATCCTTACTTTCTCAAGCTTTCGATTTGATCACGAAGCCTCCAATAACTTGAGACCGGTTCGACTTGAACCTTCCTACAATCCTCCTTGGAAAGTAGATCCCTTTTGATTCTTCAAAAGTTTCCTCTTCAACATTTGAAGTTGTCTTTCCTTCTCACACTTTGTGTTGATTGATTTCCTTCGAGATTTGTGCTTGAGGATTTTGCTTGAATATCTCGAGAATATTTTGCAAAGGTTACGGTTTGAATAATGCTTGCTCGTCATGGTTCTGTAACTTTTTCTCAATGAGATTCTCGCCTTTTATAGTGAACTTTCAAAAATCCGCCCGTTGAAGAGATAGGCGATTTTCAAAAGTCACTTGTGTTCGTTGGCTTGTCTTTTCTTGGTCTTCTCTTGAGATGTAGACCTTTCCTCGTATTAAATGAATGTCCAGCTTTTTCGTGTTCACACGAGGTGCAAAAGCTTCCCATTGGTTTATTCCTTTTGCACGCTTAAGGACGAACACTTTAAGACCTGGCAAAGATGGAAGTATTACTTATTTAAGTAATGTTCTTGACTTACGTAAACGGATTTCTTTCGCCTGACTTCTCTCGTCACGCCTATTTCTTCCCAGGTGACTTGAGTTAGCTCCAATCATTTGAAGACTTAACTCATTCACTTTCAACTTGTGACTTGGCTTCTTGAGATGACTTAGATCGACACTTCAGTACGCTTGTTCCTCACCGATACATCTTTAGTCAAGTTCTTGATCTTCTTTCGCCATACTCAAATTGCTCCACAAAATGAGTCTTCACTTCGACTTTCAATTGACTTCTTGTACTTCCTGTGCTTAGCTAACTTGACTCAAATTTATCCACCCCTATCTATTACAATGAAAGTTACAAGGAAAATGGGGTGCAACATTCTAATCTGTTTTATATGGCATTCATCAAAATCTACAAAATAATTTCCCAACAATTTCCCCTTTGATGATGCCAAAACTTAAAAACATTAAACAAATTGTAAACAACACGATACATACAGATAATGCAAAGAATGAAGAATGTATGAGAATCAATCATTTTATTGATCATAGCATTCTTATCCTTTACACAAAGTTTAAAAGTGTATCGAGCATATTTAAATCTAAGCAATTTACAAGTCTATGCAAAGATACAAAATATTTTATTGAAAATATAGATGACTTACACAACAATGTATTTACAAAAGTAAAATACATGAAGGGTTCACAATAACACTTCATCTCCTTTCATTGCCTCCTTCTTTCTTCTTCACTTCACCATCATCACTCTTTTTCTTTTCTTTCATCTTCACCGCTTTTCTTTTCATAAGCTCTTTTGGCAAGATCATCTTTTTGTTTCTCTCTTGCCTCTCTTGCCATAGCCGGTCTTGTCTTCCTGCTTTCCTCTTCTATTCTTTTCACATAATCAACATTTTTCTAGCTACTTCCCAGTTTTCGCTTACTTCATCGCACCCAACCCAAAGAGATCCTTCCTTCTTACCTGGATCTACATATTCGATATTTTGGGTAGAGGTCTAGGTCGAAACCTCTTCCTCCACCACTTCTTCCTCCCTCCCTCCGGTGTGTATCGACGGGATTCTTCCTCGCTTACCAAATGGTCATGTTGGTAGTCTCGCGATATCAAAGATTCGCGATAACTTCGCACTTTTCTCCAAAGATGCATCCTTGTGCTACCGACATATTCTTGAAATAGCCTTCGATTCGAGCGCCTTAATTCTTCATCAACATCTTGGCCCGACCGTATCCGAATAAAGATTTGATCCTTCCCTCGCCACGCCGCCAATTGTTTCATCATCGCTTCAACGCGTATCCGCTTTTATCGAACTCTAAATCGATCCGCTATTACAATCTTTCTTTTCTCCGACATAGTGCACAACAAAGTGTTCGATCAGAGAGTTACTGGAAGTTTGCTGATTATTGAGGTCGATGACCTTTTGCCGAGGTTTAGTAATAATTAGTGTCAAATCCTTCGACTTTTCCCCAACAACTTTTTCTTCTTCTTCTTCCGAACAATTGCTTCTTCCTTTTGCTTCTCATCCTGCTTCTTCTTTCAATTTTCTCGTGTATTCCTCTTCCCTTTTTGGCATCATCAAAGGAGGGAGGAACCCTGAAACATTCCTATGAGCATGAAGTCCAATGGAGAGATGAGTTCTCGCTGAGTCTCACAAGCGTATGTCTTGCTCGAAATTTCCGAGCGAGTGGCTTTTGATTCACTACCACTGCTTTCATTTCAACCATGAGAAGGTCAACTTCGTATTCATGTTCTCCTCAACACGCAGTTTTTTTCGATGAAATTCACGTAGTAACTCCATTTCCCGCTTGTATGGGAGGCATGCACTCTTTCCATATACGTCCGCATCCTCTACTTCATATCAAAGATTGTCGCACTCCAAACAAGCATCTTATTGTACAATGCCTTAAAATATCGAACTTGTTCAATCGTGATTGCATTGCACTCACTGTACACCATTCACGATCTTACTACAATCCTCTCTTAAGTCAGGTGGGAGGGTGGCATCTCTATTTTCCGGACGCAGATCTAATGAGGCTTGGTGTCGCTTCGATCTTCCTCAATCTCCTGATAGATCGTCTTGAAGACTTCACGATCTTCACCTACACACCCGATTCACCGGCGCCATTCAACATTGAAATCAAAGTCTCATGTGGTACAATGGAATCGGTAGGGATGATGGATCTTTTCAAATCCCAGTATCGATGCCGCTTTAGCCGTTTCTTCATCTAGCTCGCAACTCAAGTGAAAAGGGAAATAATTGCTCAAAGGCATCATTTCGCATATATGGGATTGATCGTCTTTGCTTGAGCCTCGCGATGTCTCTCGGGTTAAGCTCGACATCACAGCCTTGGGAGCCTCGCGCAGATGACTCCGGTTTCAAAATGAGCCTTTGCGAGAGGGTTGGCATACCGATCGAGCCTCAAATTGCCTTAATGCCTTCTTCTGGCCTCGTGAGATTTTTCTCCAATGAATTACATGTTCCTCGGCCGCAACATCGGCGTCATTGGAAGATGAAGAAACTCCTGGGGCTTGTTCATCATCAAAGTTAAAAGTTTGATGAGCAAATTTTTAAAATTTGATCGACTCGTCAAGGAAAAACATCCTCACCGGTCCTTTTGATGTTCAACTGTGTGGACTCGCCTTCGTCTTCGATCCTGCAGGATATGTCGATTGTCCCGGGAGTCAAAGAGCACTAATCTCCTTTTTCGTATTCAAAGAATGTTAACATGGAGGGATGTTCTCAACTTCTTGAGCTTTACTCTAGTGAAGTCTCAACCTCCTTTGGGCCTTCAACACTTCCATCGCCTCTCAATCGCAGAGAGGCCTTCAACATTTTCTTCGGCTGTATAAATTGCCTTAGTGGTCTGGACTGTGGCATCCGAAGGAGTCTCAACCCTTGATTGCACTTTCATTGCCTAGAGTGTTAACTCCTGGGCATCTCCATCCCAGGCCTCGATCGCAACAACGGTGTCCTTAGCCTTCAAAGCAATGACACTTCAGCTTGGAATGACTCAACCTGCCCAAGCTTTCACAATGTCAACTCACGGTTCTTTTTAGTTTTCTTCGCCTCCTTTCTTCATTGTGGAGTCACGCAACATTCTCCGACCGCCAAATGAGTGAGTTTCCCCTCCTCGCACACACCAAAGGATCGGATCGATGATGGGGTCACTCTTCTCCGACTCTCTCGGCCGCTGAGTGCTCACCATGGGGGCAGGTGGTAACACACCTTCAAAAAGGTGGGGTTGGCTCAACTTGGGTGCCCAAATTTCCAGCCATCGCCAAGTCCCTTGACCCATTTTCGCAGTGTACTTGGGGATGTAGTTGTAGCTATAATAGTGGCAATTTGTCTTTGCACTACTCCCAAAGGGTCTATTTGCGGAGAGATTGTGAGGACTCTCCCCGGTCCTTCAAACATACGTTGTTCATTCATTATTCTCGATTCCCAAAGCTTGTTGCATGTCCGACTTCTCTTTGCAAATGAATGGGTCCAAGTCTTCATCACTCAACGACAATACGTCCGGAGGGTGAGTATGTTCCAGTTCCAAAGAAGAGGACATATATCGCTTTCTCGAGAGCTTCAGCCTTCCTCACCGCCCGCTTGTTTTTTCTCCTTGAAGATCTGTAGAATATTCAGCAATTATCTTCATCAAGGGCCTCGAATTACTTTGGTGATGCCGAAAATTCAACAACTCCTCATCTTCTTCTTTGAACTTAGGGCGTCAAACTGCACCCGTGAGTGACTTAGCTTCCACGCCCTCATTCACGTAGACGGCGCTGAATGTTTGGATATACTGGAGAGTACGTGATGACATCACCATCCTCATTCTCATCTTCTTGTCCTTCCTTTTCTTGGATGGAAGGTAGCATATTCTGTTGCTCTTCTCCTCCAGCAGCGTCCGTAGCAGGCGGAGAGACAACGTTTTCAAGTGAAGATTCAATTGTCTCAGCTGCTTTTTTGTCCTCAGCTGTCCTCTCCACAGCTGAGTCTTCTTGGGGCCTCTGCTGATCATCCTCAACAAACTTGGCAGTTTCATCAACTATTTCAGGAGACTGTACTTCCTCAGTGTCAGCAATCTCAGAAGATTTCTCCAGCTGAGTAGCAGACTCAGCTGTCTTTTCAAGCTCTGAAAGCTTGGAGATTCTTTTTCTTCTCTTGGTTTTAACCAGAGGAATTTCTGGTTCTGTTTCCTCCGGTTCCTCAAACGTAAAGGCCTTCTGGGCAGTCCTCTTCTTCCTTATAGCTGGAGAAGGTATTTGGGCTTCCTTCTCAGCCTCGGCTGCAGGGGCAGGAGACACGGCTGCTCGGGCAGGTGCATCCTGTTTCTTTGTTGCAGGGGCAACCTTCTTCTTTGCAGCTTTCTTCTTAGGAGGGGAGGTAACAGATGTGTCCTCGGGTTCAGCTGATTCCTCCTCACTTGTATCCGCCCTCTTCGCATGGGCTCTCTTCTGGGATCCTGAAAGATTAGCCCTGAACATCTTTTTTTTTACATGGAAAGACTTTCCATGTTGAAGGGGAATGCCCTTCACTTCCATCAGATGGCCAATTACTAGGCCATATCCGAGTGATCCTCCAAAAATTCCATCTTGTACGATTTGTTCCCAACATTCTGGCAGAGTCTGCTGTACAAGAACTCAGCCCAGTTGACTTTCTTACCCTGCATGATCGCAACCATGACGATCAGCTTGGTCTTTGACAGCTGATTGAAGCTGCCAAACTTCATGTCTACACACTTGGCGATGACATCCATCAGCTTGTGATAGTCGTCCTTCAGCAACTTCTTCTCAGCTGTGTATATTACTTTCGCAGCAGACTCTGGTTTGGCTACTTCTTTCCATGCAGCAGCCAAATCAACGTCTGCTTCAACAATCTCAGTCATGCCCTCAGACGACAGCAAACAGTGCTCCGCAAGGTCCTTAGCAGTAATCATGATGTCCATGCGGTGGACGGAGGACTTGATTCCTTCGTCCTACACCTCACCATTTACATAAATCGCGCACCTCTTCAAGGTAGGTGTGCGAGTACTCCAAAGTAAGAAAAGGCCTGAGACCGGACTTTTCTAGCATATCAGCAATCTTCTTCACTAGGGTTTCATCGGAACCCTGCTTCACCATCCCTTCAAAATCCACAGTCGATCCAGAGTGGATTTGCTTCGATAACTTGACGAAATTAAACTTTGGTGCCATTTTTTAGAAGTTCCTACCGATTAAATCTTGATAAACTTGCTTGCGAACTCGCAGGGTTTGCGAGAGAAAAGAATTTGCTTTCTTTTGCTTTGAAGATGAACATTTTTGAATGTGAGAGAGAGAAAACTGAAAAATGAGTATATAAGGGTTATGAAAGGACGTGTTTTTGATTTTTGAAATTTAACCAAGATCAATGGTTCAGATTTAGCACGTCAAACCGCATTTAATTCCTCGCATTTAATGCGACAACATTTATATCCAATCATATGCTTACCGTGGACTTTTGACTGCATTACCCATTATTATTATGTCGACGCTATCCTTAAAAACATTCCCGCCATTAAAACGGGCCGCAATTTTGTCACTTAGCTATTAAATGACTCACCATGTCAAAAGTGACTCAACTCAGCCTTCTCTCCTTTCATTAGGTGACTCAAATCCGCCTAACTCAATACAACCGATTTCCCGATGTAGTCGTTTTTCACTTGGCCGATGTGAAAACTTGTTTGATTCTCACTTTTTCATCTTCCATCTCTCATTGATTGAGTCTTCCGAGTATCAAGTCACCAATTAACTCTAGCTCATTCTTAAGCTCTTCAAACCTTGATTCACATGGAGGTTTGGTGAATATGTCACCTAACTATTTATCGCTGGAGATATACTCCAAAATGATGTCTTTCTTTTCAACATGATCTCGTATAAAATGATATCTCGACATCAATGTGCTTTGTTCTAGAATGCAACACAGATTCTCGAGTGATTGCAATAGCACTTGTGTTATCACACATAATTGGAATCTCTTTTTCTTCAATTTCATAATCTCTCACCGTGCCTCATCCATAAGATTTGGGCACAACAAACACCCGCAGCCTATGTACCACCTTCCAAATTGAAGTAGCTATTGAGTTTTGCTTTTATTGAACCAGAAACCAACTTTCCAAGCATTTGACATGTACCGGTACTCTTCCTATCAACTCTACATCCAAAGATAGTCCTCGAGTCCGAGTAACCAATAAGCTTGAATCCACATTCCTTCGATACCATAAGCCAACTTCCTGCATCCTTTCAAATATCGTAGGATTCTCTTAGTCGAGTCATGTGACTCTCCTTTGTGCAGATTGAAATTTTGCACATACACCTACCGCAAAGGTGATGTCCGGCCGCTTCTTTGTTAGAGAGCAATGATCCAATGAGTGCTCTATATCTTGTTTGATCTATAGGTTTTACCATCTCAGATCCATGTCCATCTTAATCGATGTGTTCATTGGTATTTTCACGTAAGACTTTTCTACCATACCAAATTTCTTCATTAAATCTCCTGTGTACTTTATTTTACTTACGAAGGTTCCATCCTTCAGCTTGCTTAACTTGGAGTCCTAGAAAGAAAGTCACCACCCATCATGCTTATTTCAAATTTGCCTTGCATGAGATTTGAGAACTTTTCACACACTCTCTTTATTAGTAGATCCAAAAATGATATCATCCACATATATTTGAACAAGCAATATACTTCTCCATCTTGAATTCTCAAGAGTGTTCTCATTCCACTTTGCCTTTGGTGAATCCATTGTTAGTTAGAAATTGAGACAATGTATCATACCATGCTTTTGGTGACTATTTCACCATATAATGCTTTCTTGAGCTTGTACACCTTGTCCCCAAGAGTCTTCTCGCTCAAAACCCGAGGTTGTTCAACATAGACTTCTTCCTTTAATGTCCATTTAAAAATTCACTTTTCACATCCATTTGATATACAATGAAGTTCTTGTGAGCAAGATAGGCAAGAAACATCCTTATTGCTTCTAATCTTGCAACAAATGTAAAGGTTTCATCAAAATCTATTCCCTCTTCTTGCAATATCCTTCGCTACCAATCTTGCTTTGTTTCTTACCACATCCTTCCTCATTCATCTTGTTTCAAAACCCATTTTGTGCCAATAACATTCTCGATAGGTTGGTCTCTCGCACCATTCCCATACCTTGTTTCTTTCAAACTCGATTCATCTCTTCTTGCATGGCTTGAATCCAATGTGTGTCATCCAATGCTTGGGACACATCTTTTGGCTCTATTTGGGAGATAAAACAAGTGAACATTGCTTTTGCCGAGCTCGATCCTGCTTCTTACACCGCCTCTAACATCTCCAATGAATAATTATGGTGGATGGTCTCTCGCCATCTCACATCAGTTGAAGCAAGTCACTGGGTTTAGCATGCTTGCACCATTTGTGTTATCTTGGGCAGCTCTTTTCATCATCATTCAATTCAGATTTTCCAAACTGCCTTTGAGATTCAAATATCTCATCTTCATCTTGGTTGATTACTCTTGCTTCAGCTTCAACATAAGGACTTTTATGCATTGTTGGCTGATTCAACTTATCAGCTAACTCTTCAATGTCTTCTCCATTTACATTAGGTTCATCAAAAACCACATGAATAGACTCTTCTGTGACCATAATCCTCTTATTCAGCACTCTATAGGCTTTGCTCTTAGCTTAGTATCCCAAAAAGATACCTTCATCAGCTTTAGCATCAAAAGCCTTTAGATTATCCTTGCCATTGTTGTGGATGAAGCATTTACATCCAAATATTCTGAAGTACCCAACATTTGGCTTTCTCCCTGTCCATATTTCATAGGGAGTCTTTGTCAGCTGTCTATTTATCATGCATCTATTTTGAGTATAGTATGCAGTGTTGATGGCTTCAGCCCAAAATCTCTTTGGTAGTCCAGCTTCAACTAACATGGTCCTTGCAGCTTCCTTGAGAGTTCTGTTCCTTCTTTCAGCTACTCCATTTTGCTGTGGAGTTCTTGCTGCAGATAACTCATGAGCAATACCATTTTCAACACAATACTGAGTTATTATCCCATTCACAAACTCAGTTCCTCTATCAGACCTTATCTTTATAATGGTTTGACTCTTTTCATTTTGAACTCTTTTCATCAGTTGAGGTAACTTCTGCAAGGTTTCCTTCTTTTTGCACATGAAGATTGTCCATGTATATCTTGAATAGTCATCTACCACCACTAAGGTGTATTTCTTCCCACTTATGCAGGCTGGTTCAACTGGACCAAATAAGTCCATATGCAACAGATGTAGTATCCTTGTTGAAGAAGGGCTAGGCTTCTCCTTGAATATAGATTTGATCTGCTTTCCCATCTGGCATGCATCACATACACTTTCCTTCTTGTACACTGAGTCTGACAGTCCTTCAACTAGATGACTCCTTGCAAGCTTGTTGATTGTCTTGAAGTTCAGATGACTCAGCTTCTTGTGCCACAACCAACTTGATTCGGCTGTGCTCTTCGCTAATGCATGTGCTTGGTGTGGCAAACAGACCAATCTACCACATACATATTCTTCCTCGCTTGATCCTTGCAAAGACTATTTCATTTGACTCAACATCTTTAATCCGCACACTCCCATATTGAATCCAACATTGTAGCCTTTATCACAAAGTTGACTTATGCTTGAGCAAATTAAAGTTGAGCCCGGCAACATAAGCAACATCTCGTGATTTCCAATCCATTTTTCTTGATGGATCCAAGGCTCTTATTTCCCCGAGCTTCATTTCTCCAAATATGACTTTTTGCGCCTCTAATCTCCTTCAATCTTGATAGATTTTTCTTGTTGCCTGTCATATGTCCGGAACAACCACTATCCATGTACCAGGTTCCTTGGCACTCACTGCCTCCTTGAACCCGCATCAAGAAATTAGTTTTTAGGTACCTCGCTTGCCTGGGTCCCGAGGGGTTAGTGTTGTAAGATGATCCAACCAACCTATAGCCAAATGATTTGACTCTAAGAGGTTGCCATGTATCCGTGCCATAATCATAATTCACGCTGGCAAATTGCTTGGGGCTTTAGGTTCATACAACTATCTCTTTTGTCCGTATGCTTGTGTGTGTGTTTTGGCAATTGCCTTCTTTGGGTAGTTGTGATATTTTTGAGTGTAATGCTTGGGTGCATATGTGTGTCTGATAATAGCTCTTTTGCCTTTGGAATGACCTTTGGCCGAGGTCTCAGGTCTTTGCCATCTGTGCTTGTATTCCATTGACTTTGCGATATTTCACATTATTCCAATCACCTTATCTCGGTAATTTATACCATTCCCATCATATGTGTTTCTTTGATAAAACTTCTAGGGTTTTTGGTAGCTCTCTTTATTCTTCACAGAGTACTTCCTATTTGGAGTTTGCCGAGAAACTCTCCGGATTTCTTCTCACTGCCCTTCCTCAAAGATACTCAATCGGGCCGTTTTCCTTTTCCTTTATATCCAAGGCCGCTTTGTTTGTGGTTGTGCTTGGAATGAATGTGGGTGCAACATTTGGTGTTTTGGATTTTGAGATGCTTCATTACTTGAAGATCCTTTTTCCAAAATTACTCTGGGAGTTTGACTGTGCACAAAGGAATTGAATCCTATGCCTGTCTTATCTCCACATTCTTTTTGGCTCATAATAAGGTCATCCAATGATTTAGATGCCTTTGTAAATGAAGCAATCACATTTTTGAGATCATTTTCCCTCTTTTCTATAGCAGCTATCTCTGCTATTAGTTTAACATTCTCAACCTTCAGCTCTTTGTTCTCATCAGCTATGTGACTTAGAGTACTTAGCTCCTTAGTCAGCTGTGAGTTTTGGCTTTTGATAGTGTGTGTGAGGATTTAATGTGCTCAAAGTCTTTCATCATTTTGCCTAATGAATCATAAAGATCAGTGGGTGATGAAGTGTGTGTATCACAATCATCACACTAGAACCGATCGAGATGAGTTAGAGTGTACCTCATCTTCTTGTCTGGTTGATCTTGTTCTTTAGCCATTAGACAATCATTGCTTCTTCTTCGAATCACTTGAGTAGTCACTTCACTACTCGAAATCTGCCGCTTCTTTCGACTTAGTTGTTTCAAGAAATCTCAGCAACATGGCTTTCTTCTTTTCCCTGTCTTCTTTCTCTCAAGACTTTTCTTTCTTCTTCATCCTCGTACTTATTGATCGTGGATAGAACAATCAATTACAAAATGTCCTGGTTGTCCGCAATTCCAACACAGTTCTCGCCTCTTTGATCACTCTATCTGTCCCAGGTTATCGCCTTCTGCGATATTCAACCCTTTGATGCTCGGCTCTCTTAGGTGGCCTGTCTTCGCTTGACTTGGAGGGAGTCAATGTCTCCGGAGGATTCACCCTTGTTTCTTTTATAGTTCTTATTGAAGAATTTGTTGAATCTTTTAACCATCGTGGGCAATCTCCTCCCGGTCTATGACTTCCTCGACTTCAACTCTTTTCCATCCTTGACTATAAGTGCAACTATTTTGGGTATAGTTGTCTCCTCTGATCCTTTCTTCTCGCCAAACTCATAAGCTTTGAGGTCCGAGAATAGCTCATGTTGGATGTTTTTGATAAGTCCATCGAGCGCCTTAGAGCCATGGTCTTCATTTCCCACTCACCGAGGCTCTCAAAATATTCATACACATCTCTTTTTGTGTGTATTCCTTTCCAAGTCCGAGAGCTCATTTGTGATTTCAAAGAATGCATCCAGTTGATCCATTTTTTCACCGCAAGCATTTTAAAGTTTTCAAACTTTTAAACAATAGCAGATAATTTATTTTCTTTAATTTGCTCTGATCCTTCACAAATTAAAGTCAGTTTATCCCAGATTTCTTATGCTGTTTTGTAGGATTTGACTTTATTGAACATTGCTTTGTTCAAAGTCTTGTAGAGAATATCCTTGGCCACATTGTCCAAGTTGTATCTCTTTTCTGTCATCATTCGTCCATTCAGTCCTTGGTTTTTCAACTAAGGCTGATCTTGCCTCAGCCACAACTTCTTCTCCTTGAGCTGCAACTGCTCTCCTTGCGGCTGTGTTCACTTTCAGTATTTGCAGTGGCCCATCCTCTATCACTAGCCACATTTCATCATGTAAAGTAGATAGATGAGCCTGCATATGAATTTTCCAGTCATCAAACTCCTCAATAGTGAACATAGGAATGCGTGTTAGATTTACTTCCATGATAATAAGTTTTGGTAAGAATGAAAGATTTTTAAAAAACAAGTGTTAAAGATCTTTTAGAAAAGATAGAGATCTAGTTCAGTAACCAGTGCGGAAGGCTCAATGAACCAACCGCTCTGATACCACTTGTACGTCCCAAGGGGTGTAAGTAAGGTTTAGAAGGGGGGGTTGAATAAACCTTACCAACTTTTTGATTTTAGTCCTTTTAAAATATTACAGGGTTAATACAAACAACTAAGTCCTTGAGGGACAACTAAGTTGGTTATTCAGTAGAGTTTGCCACTCAACAAACTCGATAGAGCTGTTGATAGAATAACTCAACTGTTTAACCTGATACTTAACTCCACTGTGTTGAGTTTTTCAGCGGAAGACTTAACACCTTTTGATTTGTTTTGAACTTGTTTTAACACTTGATTTTAACACTTAGTTAATTATCAGTTGGATATCAAATTATCAGCAAATATAAGTATGCAGAAATAAAAAGTGCTGAAATGTAAATGACACAAATGATTTTTATAGAGGTTCGAAGATGGGGTAATTCTTCTAATCCTCTCTTCTCCAACTCTTGAGGAATCCACTAAGTAATGATCAGTTCACAAAGTGGTTATCAGTCTAGAGACAAGTCTTGATCACACAAAATGACTTGCTTGATTGGACTCGATCACGAGATGCTTTGGTCACACAGCTGGCTTCTCGTCCGACTCAGCTTCTTCACAGGGAAGCTGCCTTGCTACTTCAGCTTACTTTCTTAAGCTTCTTGGATTTGATCACGAAGCCCTCCAATAACTTGAGACTGGTTCGACCTTGAACCTTCCTACAATCCTCCTTGGAAAGTAGACCCCTTTTGATTCTTCAAAAGTTTCCTCTTCAACAGTTTGAAGTTGTCTTTCCTTCACAGCTTTGTGTTGGATTGATTTCCTTCGAGATTTAGGCTTGAGGATTTTGCTTGAATATCTTGAGAATATTTTGCAGGTTACGGTTTGAATAATGCTTGCTCGTTCGTGGCTCAGGTAACCTTTTCTCAATGAGATTCCTCAGCCTTTTATAGTGAATTTTCAAAAATTTGCCCGTTGAAGAGATAAGCTGATTTTCGAAAGTCACTTGTGTTCGTTGGCTTGTCTTTTCTTGGTCTTCGGTCTTGAGATGTAGACCTTTCCTCGTATTAAATGAATGTCCAGCTTTTCAGGTTCTGACACGAGGGGCGGTGCTTCCCATTGGTTTATTCATTTTGCACACTTCTGGGATGAACACTTTAAGACCTGGCAGCATGGAAGTATTATTAAGTAATGTTCTTGACTTCTGTGTAACGGATTTCTTTCAGTTGACTTCTCTTGGCTGTTGCCTATTTCCCCAGGTGACTTGAGTTAGCTCCAATCATTTGAAGACTCAACTGTCACTTTTAACTTGTGACTTTGCTTCTTGAGATGACTTAGATCGACACTTCACACGCTTGTTCCTCGCCTGATACATCTTCATCAAGTTCTTGATCTTCCTTCTTGGCATACTCAAATTCCACAATGAGTCTTCACTTCAGATCTTGATTGACTTCTTGTACTTCCAGGCTTAGCTAACTTGACTCAGCTTATCCAACCCTATCTATTACAATGAAAGTTACAAGGAAAATGGGGTGCCAACATTGTAATCTAAGTTTTATATGGCATTCATCAAAATTTACAAAATAATTTCCCAACAATTATCAATTCATCCATTGTTTTAGATGATTTGCCGAGTGATACAAATAACACTTTCGAGTTCCCCTGTTCCATCTTTTCTCTAGCAGTACACTCTGCTTTGATCATTTCAATCTCAACCATCAATCTTTTATTCTCATCAACTATGTGACTTAGAGCACTCAACTCTTTAGTCAACTTTGAGTTTTTGCATATGAGTTGGATGTCCTCCTCATTTAGAAGTGTGTGAGGATTTAATATGTTCAAAATCTTTCATCATTTTGCCTAATGAATCATAAAGATCTGTGGGTGATGATGATGTGTGTGTCATGATCACTATCATCAGAATCAGAATCAGAATCAGATGAATTATGAGTTACATCACCTTCTTGTTCTTTGGCCATGAGACATATGAATGCGTCTTCCTTAGTGTAAGATGAGTAGTCAGCTTTACTGTTGTCTGACTCTCCTGATTTCTTTTCTTTGCCCATTTATGTCTCGACCACCATGGCTTTCTTTCTCTCATTTCTTTTTTCTATGGAGATATTTTCTCTTCATCATTCCTATACTTGTTGATTAGTGGATAAGGGCAGTCAACTGCAAAGTGACATGGATGTTTGCAATTCCATCACAAATATCCTGCATTCTTGTCAGCTTTCTTTGGTTCTCTTTCCTCTTTTTCTTTAGAGGGAGCGGAATCCCTTCTTGAGGACTCTCCTTTGGTGCTCTAAAAAGTTTTTAATTCTTGAAAAATTTGTTGAACCTTTTAACCAACAAGGCAATTTCTTCCTTATTAATGATATCCTTTGAGTATGCTGTCTTAGAGTCACTTGCTATCAATACAACAGTCTTGGGAGCAATAGTCTCATCCAACTCTTTCCTTTTGAGCTCAAATTCACATGTCTTTAGATCTGAGAAAGCTCATGGTTTGACATTTTTTTGAGATCCATTGAGTACCTCATTACTAGAACCTTCATTTCCCACTCAGCTAGTAAGGCTCTAAGAATTTTCATACACATTTTCTTTTGTGTATATTCCTTTCCAAGGGCAGACAACTCATTTGTTATCTCTAGGAACCTTGCATCCATCTGATCCAATGATTCTCCTGACAACATCTTGAAGTTCTCAAACTTTTGTACTGCTAAAGTAAGCTTGTTCTCTTTGATCTACTTCATTCCTTCACAAATTAGAAGCTTATCAAATATTTTCTTTGATATTCTGCATGATTTAACCTTGTTGAACATGACTTTGTCCAAGGGTTTTATATAAAAATATCCTTTGCGATATTGTCCAGATTATGTCTCTTTCTATCCTCATTTGTACATTCATTACAAGGTTTGTCGATTTCCACTGCATTAGCAACCTCATCTCCTACAACTACTTCTCTTGCTACAGATGTATTTACTTTCATGATTTTAATAGAGCCATCTTCGATGACGAACCACATTTCATCATGTATCGTAGAGAGATGTACCTGCATATGTATTTTCCATTCATCAAACTCTTCAATGGAGAACATAGGAATACGAGTTAGATTTGCTTCCATTATAATAACTCTGTAAAAACTTTAAAAACTCATTGTGTTGATGCTGTTGAAAAAAAGACCTAGTTCAGTAACCAGTGTGGATGGTTCTTTGAACTAACCACTCTAATACCACTTGAAGATCCCAAGGGTTGTCAGGTAAAGTCTGGAAAAGGGGATTGAATAGTCTTTACAATTTTTTGATTTTCCAAATAAGAGTTTTAAAGAAAACAACTAATTCCTTTCAGATAATTGGGTTGATATTCAGTAGGAGATTTGACCACTTAACAGATCTCTTAACAATGCTGTTGATAGAATAACTCATCTGAAAAATAAGAAATGCATTAGAAATCAGTTTTTTTTTGTCAGCAAAAGACTTACACCCTTGTGAGTCTTGTCAATCAATACTTAGTATTTTAGAGAGTTATGATTCAGATTGGATAACAATAGTGATAAACGAAAGTAAAGTGTAGTAATGTAATTTGCAGAAATATAAAGACACAATATTTATAGTGGTTCGATGATAGCGCAATTCCTCTACTTCGCTATTCTCCTACTCCAATAGGAATCCACTAAGTAACATGTGACTTTTGTTACAAAGCACAATAATCCTAGTAGCATTGATCACACAACCAGCTACCATAGGGACTCAACTCTTCACTAGACAACTTTCTAGTTACTTTAGTTCTCTGAACTTGCAGGATTTGTTCAGGAAATCATCCTACGATCGATTTTTGGTTTGTCGAACCTTACTACACTTTTTCAGTCAAGGCAATGTAGACCCCAATTATCTTTAACAGATTTTCCTGTTCAACTGTTGAAACTCCTTCTATCTTTCACTAAAAGTGTTGGATGAAGTTTTCTTAATGAAGTATGAGGATTGCAGGTTTAGCTTGAGATAGATTTTTGAATTTTCAGATTCTTGCACTTTTTCATGCATAGTGTCTCTTGTGTCTTGTGTGTATCTCTTTGAAAATTCTTCATCTTTCAAGTACATATATAGTTTTCTAAACATCATTAAAATCTATATAATAAATTTCCTAAAACACAGGCCCCAATATTATAAAAATACAATTGATAATATTACAAATATTCCAACGGGTTTGGGTTTAGGATCCGTCTGATGGATTTTGGCCCGTTAGACTATTCAATAGCAGTTTTTGTCTTTATTGAATCTTTGGATCACCGAATAGATTGGACTACTATTCTCAAAAAATTAACTACGTAGTGTGTGTATATATATTGTTGAGAAGAAAATGAATTTCGTGTACGGTTTCGACTCGGGAACACATGCTAAATTTATAAGATAATACATATAAAAGAATTCCTACAGGCCTCATGCAATATATGAACAAATAATTTCTTAATATATAGTACATTTATAATTAATCAATGAAAACTTCCTAAAATATGATTCAATTGTTATTTGTTTCTTGTTGAAAATGATGTCACAGTTATCTCTGACTTTTAGTGTGGTTTTCCATAATTCAACAGAAAATTATTCAATGTCATTGTTGTTAAATTATTCAATCTCTGACTTTTAAATTAATAGATTGTTAATTCATCGCTTGTTTAATATCTCGCTAAAATTAATAGGATTTGACAGTTCCAATGTTATTAATTTTATAGAATTTTAACTATAAACTCGATCGGTTACAGGACCTTGACCAACTGTCCATAAACTATGGTCGAAGGTCAGTGGATTTGACCAATAATCAATCCTTAAGTTTAAGGGTTGATTAATGGTTGGGATTTGAACAAACTCGTGAACTAACCATGTAATACACACTTATTTTATTACTATTACTATTTAAATTATTTGTATTCATTTTTTTATATAATAATAATACTACAAGAATATTATGTATTATATATATTATAGATAACAATTATTTCGGAAAGAACATTTACTAGTAAAATTTGAAATTTTGTAGATACGTTTCATCCCGAAAAATCTACTAAACCTCCCACTACTCCCACATGTCTCAAAGAGCTTAAGGAGAACTAGAATCAAAATCTCATATCTCTCTCACGTTTAGCAATATTTTCTCGAACGAAAACTCCAAACTCTTTTTTCTCTTGAAACTACTGTTATCACACATTCATTGAAAATTTCCATATTTCAAATAGCCATATGTATATCCCAAGGGGTGTCAGCTAAAATCTAAAAGCGGTAGGAGAGGAGGGGGGTTGATAACTTTACAATTGTTCGAATTTCACGAATCAGAGTTTGAAGTAAACAACTAAGTCCTTAGACAACTGGGTTGAGATTCAACAGAAGAGTTAACCACTCAATAGTTCTCTTGAAATAATTGTTGATAGAGTAACTCAGCTGAAGAAAGTCAACTATTTATAAAATCAGTTTTCTTTTAAGCCAATAGAAGACTTATACCATTATGAGTTTCGTTAATCAACACTTAGTGCTTTTAGAGAGTAATATATCAGTTGGATAGCAAGCAAACAACAGAATCTAAATAGCAGAAATCTAAGTGCAACAATGTAAAGACATAATATTTATAGTGGTTCGAGGATGAGTTAATTCCTCTACTCCACTCTTCTCCTACACCAGGAGGAATCGATTGAGTAACATATGACTTTAGTTATAAAGTAGTACGACCCAAATAGCTTTGATCACACAACCAGGTACACAGTGGACTCAACTCTTCACCAGACAACAACCCAAATTTACTTGGCTCTACGATTACGTAAATATCCACAAAATCAGGGGTAAAAATTTAAATTAGGGTTCACAATTGGGGATTCAAATCCTTAATTCTATAATTAAGGCAGATTCAATTTAGGGTTTTTAACTCTTAATTAATAAGTTTTTATTTATTTATTATAATTTACAATATTATTAAACATTATAAATGCAAAATATCAGTTATGAAATGAAAAGTCCCTAGATTAATGAGTAGCAGATGAAGAGAAATCAAATTATTTTCTAACGTAGACAACATTAATCTGATTGTTTCAAAAATCCCCTATAAAAACCCTTTTCTTCACAGTTTCTTCTCATACCTTCATTGCTTTGCAAAACCAAAGGTAAATTTTCTTTATATCCCAATATATATATATATATATATATATGTATCTACCTCATAATTACCTAAAAACTCATAGCCTGGAAACCACCATATTTTTGTCACCGGTCCACTGGAGCAGCCGCTGTCCGTCATGAGTCGCCGCCGGTGTAGAGGACTGTGCGTGGGCTGTGTGAGTGGTGGAGGAGTTATGGCAGGAGAGGGGTTGGGGTGTGAGGGAGAAAGAAAAATATAATGAAGAAAAAAAGAAGAAAAGAAGAAAGGGAGGGGGCAGTGAGCGACTGAGAAGAAGGAAGAAGTAAGAAAACAAAAAGAGAGAAAAATCGAGAGTTGCAGAGACGGGAAGAGTGGGAGAAGAAGAAGGGAAAATAAAATAGAAAAAGAAGGGAGAAAAAAAACGTGTAGAGAGAAAAAGAAGGGAGAGAGAGAAAAGAAATAGAATTTTGGGTTTTTATTTTATTTTATTAAGCCTAATAGCCTTTTTAAAGCCTAAAACCCAAAATCTTTAAATTCTTTTCCATATTTTAATTTTTTCCAACCCAATCCAATATCTCCTATTTCAATTTTAATTCTTCATTTTCTTTTCTAACCCATCCAAATTTCTTAAATAATTTTTTAATAAATATATTTTTTATAATATATGTAGGAATCGAGAACCAAGAGGATTATGATAATTATTTCATTTTCTATGAGGATTTACAGGAAACAGTTGAGGTAGGGATTTTTAATTCTTATCTTTATATAATGTTTCACGTGAGTATTTTCATTTATATATGATATGCAGAGGAACTAGTCAGGGACCGTAAATAGGTGCGGGATCGAAGTTGATCTTCGGGTTAAGCCCGCCGTACTAAATTTATTAACTGACCACTCAGAGGAAATTACAGAGGAAAATTATAGAGGAATTACATGTTATACTATATCTGAATATGCTTGTATGTTATATTATGTATTGACAAAAAGTTGGTACCTACTGAGCAAGTGGAAGCTCACCCTTCATTTTATAATTTTTCAGATTAAGGAGTCGGGCTGAAGATACGCCAGTGATGGATAAAGGCCAAATTTAACTTTGGAATTTGAATAATTTTATTTTATGTCTTGGAACATTTTGATAATTTTTTCAGTAGTAATGTGACAGATATTTCTCTATAGTTAAATATTTAGTTTTATTAAGTTAATGTGTTAAAACTCGTGTTTTTATAATAACGATTTCCATAAAAGTCGGAATACTTTTATTTTTGTAAAATCGGAGCATTACAAAAGTGGTATCAGAGCAGGTCTATGATTCTGTAAACTTAAAAAAATATTTTTTATAATTTAGAGTCATCCATCACCGTCATATCTCAGCTGGCTACCTCAAGGTATGTGACAAATTTATTATGCCATTTAATTTCTTTTTATATGACAGCTGTAATACATGTTTTCATACGTATATCGTACAATTTTATGCCATTTGTTAGATAATAATTTATGCCTTGTAATTTTTTTTATTGATGTTTAACGAATATGGCTACAAATATAGATGTCGCCACCAAGACACACTGCTAGAAAAAGGGTGCGCGATTGGAGAATTAACAATATCTCACATGAGCTAACTAATTACCTTAATTACAAAATCGAAGATGGCGATAACATAGGAAACTACGTGGTAAAAATGCATCAGAAATTGTATGATGTGCATTTTCTGAGTGGTGCTCCAGATTAGTATGGTGCTACACGCAGGGTGGTTGATTTGCTGCCACCCAAACGGAAGGGTGAGGCTGAATATTTGTGTGGAACAATGGTAAAGTATGACACACAAGACTATACACTCAAGATTGACTATGGGGCATTCACTACAAGATTGTTTGCAAAGTGGATTGACCGTATAACTGAGGCCATGAAAGAAGATGAAGAGGAGGATCCGAATGAGGAGGGAAATGAGGAAGAGGGCCAGAACTTTTGAGTTTTTTTTATTTAAAAATCTGCTTTATTTTTCCTTGTTAAAGGGTTGAAGTAATATTATGAGTGAAAATCTATATTCTGTCTACTGTTATTTGTCTACGATTATTTTTCTTATATTGTGCTTGTAGTAAGACTCAATATTTGATTATTACGTTAGTTAAGCATTATGTATACTTGTAGGATTATGGCTCCCCGTAACCGAGCATGAAACCGTACGAATGAGAATGGCAATCAAGCCAACAATGAAAATCAAGCTAATGTTGGAAATCAAGCCAATGTTCCTGTAGGCGATGTACTTGCTAAATTCCTGAGGGCAGTGCAAAACAATAACAACAACACGAGGACTGTGGAATAGTTTTGCCATTATCATCCACCTACATTCAATGGACGTGATGGTCCAACTGCTGTGGAGGAATGGTTCCGATCTTTGGAAAGAGTTTTCCGACTCATTGGATGCACTGACGAGCAAAGGGTCACATGTGCCACCTTTCAGCTAATTGAGGATGCTGATCATTGGTGGGAAGGATATTGACTTGGAATGGGTTCAAGGAAGTTGTCATGGGCAAGTTCTTCCCGCGATTGTATCGTGATCAGAAGGAGACATAATTTCTAAACTTCAAAAAAGAAACAAGACTGTGACTGAGTATGAAAGAGAATTCAACCAATTGAGTCGGTCTGCACCGCATTTGGTTGATACTGATATGAAGAAGGCATTGAGGTTTAGGAGGGGATTACGATCGTAATTGTCCAGTATCCTATCTGCTCAGGGGGATTTGGAATATTCTGAGATGGTAAAAAGGGCACAAGAAATAGAGGCAAGCATGGTAGAGGATGACGTCGGTCAGAAACCGGTTATGGTATCTGAAAAGCGGAAGTGGGATGGGACAAAACAAAATAAGAATGGAAATCAGAATAAGCAGGCAAGGACTGATGGGAATTTCCCCCCAAATACTCAAAATAATAGACCGCTATGTCCTAATTGCAAGAAAAACCATTATGGCGAATGTCTGGCCGGGCAAGGAAAATGTTATAAGTGTAAGAAGCCAGGACATGTGACCACTAATTGTCCTCTTTCAAATGATGTTGGGAACAAAAATGGTCAGACTGGTGGAAGAAGGGCTCGGATGTATGCTTTGACCCAAGAGGAAGCGGGGCACGTAACCAGTGTGATGACAGTATGTTAACTGTATCAGGAATACCTTCTTTAGCACTATTTGACACTGGTGCGTCACACTCGTTTATATCTGCTAAATTTCATGCCATAATTGGATATAAGAATGCTAAAGTAGATGAATATCTTGAGGTTAGTTTACCTTCTGGGAATTCAATAACTACTGATTCCATGGATAAAGGTGTAAATTTGGATATAGGGGAAAACATTTGGAAGCTGATTTATATGTTATTGGGAAGAAGGATTTTGATTTAATTTTAGGAATGGATTGGCTTAGCAAGTACAACGCTGACATTAAGTGTCAGGAGAAGGAAATAATACTTAGACTGCCTGATAATGATGAAATAAAATTTTATGGTGTTAAGTCTAAGTATATGCCTAAAGTTATAACTGCAATGAAAGCATTGAAGATGCTGAGAAAAGAAAATTGCCAAGGTTATCTGGTAAACTTGACTGGTACCTCGATGACGGAGACTTCACCTGTAGATATACCTATTGTCTGTGAATTTTTAGATGTATTTCCAGAGGAATTGCCAGGAATTCCACCAGATAGATAAGTTGAGTTTTCAATTGATTTGGCACCTGGAGCAGCGCCAGTATCTAAGGAACTTTACCAGATGACACCAAAAGAGTTGCAAAAACTAAAGGTGCAAATACAAGAACTCCTAGATATAGGATTCATTCGACCCAGTGTTTCTCCGTGGGGAGCACCAGTCCTTTTTGTTAAAAAGAAAGACAGGTCATTTAGGATGTGTATCGATTATACGGAACTTAATCGAATCACGTAAAGAATAAGCACCCATTACCAAGAATTGAGGACTTATTTGATCAATTAAGGGGTGCTAGTAATTTTTCTAAGATTGACTTGAGATCCGGATATCACCAATTGAGAATTAAGGAAAATGATATTCCGAAGACGACCTTCAGAACTTGTTATGGGCATTATGAATTCGTTGTAATGCCTTTTGTATTGAGTAACGCACCAGCAGTGTTTATGGACTTGATGAATCGAGTGTTCCATCCCTTTTTGGATCAATTTTTCATAGTCTTTATAGATGACATACTGGTGTATTCTAAGAATATGGAACAACATAAAGAACATTTGAGAATAGTGTTAGATACACTTCGCAGAGAAAAGTTGTATGCAAAGTTTAAGAAGTGCGAATTTTGGATTAATCGAGTTGTATTTCTTGGGCATGTGATTACTACTCAAGGAATTGAAGTAGATCCAACTAAAGTCGAAGCAGTCAATGAATGGAGGGCTCCTAAGAATGCGAGTGAAGTTCGCAGTTTTCTTGGTTTAGCAGGGTATTATCGAAGATTTATCGAATGATTTTCAAAAATAGCTGGACCCATGACCCCACTGACTAGAAAAGGAGAAACATTTATTTGGACGGAGAAATGCGAGGAAAGTTTTCAAGAATTGAAATGGAGATTGACCTCTGCACCTGTTTTGACAATTCCTGACCCTTCTAAGGAATTTGTCATTTATAGTGACGCATCTAAACAAGGATTGGGATGCGTGCTGATGCAGCATGGCAAAGTGGTTGCCTACGCCTCAAGGCAACTGAAGCCACATGAATTGAACTACCCTACACATGATTTGGAACTAGCTGCTGTGGTTCACACCTTAAAGATTCTGAGGCATTATTTGTATGGAGGAAGGTGTGAAATTTTCACTGACCACAAAAGCATAAAATATCTGTTTACTCAGAAAGAATTGAACATGAGGCAGAGGAGGTGCCTAGAATTGGTTAAAGATTACAACTGTACCATCAACTACCATCCTGGGAAAGCATATGTAGTTGCTGATGCTCTAAGTCGTAAAACTAAAGAAGAAATATCGAGTTTAATAACTAAACAAGAAGAACTAGTGAAGGACTTTGCCAGAATGAGGATTGAGGTAGTCGTACCACCAAAGAGTATGGAAGCGATATTAACATCTTCAGTGGTGCAACCTATTTTAAAGGAGAGAATTAAGGAAGCTCAACCTCGGGATAAATTTCTGAACAAAATGAAAGAACGAGCCCAAAAAGGGAGTGTTAAGGGGTTTCTTTTAACAGACGAAGGTGTTTTAACTTATGTAGGAAGATTGTGTGTTCTTAAAGAAGAGGAACTTAGAAAGGAAATTCTTGAAGAAGTTCATTGTACGCCGTACACGGCTCATCCTGGGGGTACAAAGATGTACCGAGATCTAAAGGGAATATTTTGGTGGAGAAGTATGAAGAGAGATATTGGAAATTTTGTAGAGAAATGTTTGACTTGTCAACAAGTGAAGGACGAGCACCAAAGACCCTCTGGTTTGCTAAAACCACTTAAAATCTCTAAATGGAAATGGGAACATATAACAATGGATTTCGTAGTAGGACTTCGAGATAAATTAAAGGAAATAAGACTGTTTGGGTTATAGTAGATCGGTTAACTAAGTCGGCTCACTTTCTACCAGTCAAAATGACGTATAATATGGAACAATATGCTCAAATCTATATGAGGGAGATCATGAAATTACATGGAGTGCCGGTGTCTATTGTATGAGATAGAGATACAAGATTTACATCGAAATTCTAGAGAAGTCTGCAAAGTGCAATGGGCACAAGATTGAAATTCAGCACAACTTATCATCCACAGACAGACGGACAGTCTGAAAGGATGATACAGATATTAGAGGATATGTTAAGAGCTTGTGTGCTCGATTTGGGGAGTAACTTGGAGACTTTACTGCCTGTAATGGAGTTCGCTTATAACAATAGTTATGAAACGACGATTGGGATGGCTCCGTATGGAGCATTGTATGGACGAAAATGTAGATCGCCGCTCTATTGGAATGAAGTTGGTGAGAAGAAAGTTTTGGTGCTAGATCTGATTCAGGAGACTGTAGAAAAGATAGCCAAAATACAAGATCGAATCAGAATGGCTCAAGATAGACAAGAGTCATATGCTGACCGAAGGAGAAAGCATATACAATTCGAAGAAGGAGAAAATGTGTTTTTGAAAGTGGCTCCTATAAAGGGTGTTATTCATTTTTGTGAAAAGGGAAAATTGAAGCCAAGATACATTGGACCGTTCGAAATCCTTAATCGTATTGGAGATCTGGCTTATCAATTGGCGTTACCACCAAGTTTGTCAAGTGTGCATAACATTTTTCATGTTTCGATGCTGAGAAAATATGTTCACAATCCAAGTCACATCGTGAACTATAAGGATTTCGAAATTAACAAGGATTTGATATACGAGGAAGGGCCAGAGTCGATTTTAGAGCGCAAGATCCACAAACTAAGAAATAAAGATGTTGCGTTAATCAAGGTTCAATGGAGACGCTATGGCAGAAATGAAGCCATCTGGGAGCGAGAAGAAGAGATACATGCCAAGTATCCGATTTTTTTATCCAAGGTAAGTTAATGAATTTTGAGGACGAAATTAATTTTAAGGGGTGTAGGATGTAATATCCACAAAATTAGGGGTAAAAATTTCATTTAGGGTTCACAATTGGGGATTCAAATCCCTAATTCTATAATTAGGGCAAATTCAATTTAGGGTTTTAAACTCTTAATTAATCTGTTTTTTATTTATTTATTATAATTTAGAATATTATTAACCATTATAAATGCAAAATATCAGTTATGAAATGAAAAGTCCCAAGATTAATGAGTAGCAGATGAAGAGAAATCAAATTATTTTCTAACGTAGACAACATTAATCTGACTGTTTCAAAAATCCCCTATAAAAACCCTTTTTCTTCACAGTTGCTTCTCATACCTTCATTGCTTTGAAAAACCAAAGGTAAATTTTCTTCATATCCCAATATATATATCTATCTCATAATTACCTAAAAACCCATAGTCTGGAAACCACCATATTTTTGTCGCTTGGTCACTGGAGTGCCATTGCCGTCCGCCGTGAGTCGCGCGCCAGGTGTAGAGGATCGTGCGTGGGCTGTGGTGAGTGGTGGAGGAGTTATGGAAGGAGAGGGGTTGGGGTGTGAGGGAGAAAGAAAAATATAAAGAAGAAAAAAAAAAGAAAAGAAGAAAGGGAGGGGGCAGTGAGCGACTGAGGAGGAGGAAGAAGTAAGAAAAAAAAAGAAGAGAGAAAGACCGAGAGTTGCAGAGACGGGAAGAGTGGGGGAAGAAGAAGGGAAAAGAAAATAGAAAAAGAAGGGAGAAAAAAAACGTGTAGAGAGAAAAAGAAGGGAGAGAGAAAAGAAATAGAATTTTTGGTTTTTATTTTATTTTATTAAGCTTAATAGCCTTTTTAAAGCCCAAAACCCAAAATCTTTAAATTCTTTTTCATATTTTAATTTTTTCCAACCAATCCAATATCTCCTACTTCAATTTTAATTCTTCAATTTCTTTTCTAACCCATCCAAATTTCTTAAATAATTTTATTAATTATATTTTTTATATTATATGTAGGAATCGAGAATCAAGAGGATTAGGATAATTATTTTATTTTCTACGAGGATTTACAGGAAACAATTGAGGTAGGAATTTTTAATTCTTGTCTTTATATAATGTCTCACGTGAGTATTTTCATTTATATATGATATGCAGAGGAACTAATTAGGGACCGTAAATAGGTCCGGGATCAAAGTTGATCTTCGGGTTAAGCCCGTCGTACTAAATTTATTAACTGGCCAGTCAGAGGAAATTACAGAGGAATTACATGTTATACTATATCTGAATATGCTTGTATGTTATATTATGTATTGACAAAAGTTGGTCCCTACTGAGCAAGTGGAAGCTCACCCATTCATTTTTATAATTTTTCAGATTAAGGAGTCGGGCTGAAGATACGCCAGTGATGGATGAAGACCAAATTTAACTTTGGAATTTGAATAATTTTATTTTATGTCTTGAAACATTTTGATAATTTTTCAGTAGTAATGTGATTGATATTTCTCTATAGTTAAATGTTTAGTTTTATTAAGTTATTATATTAAAACTCGCGTTTTTATAATAACGATTTCCATGAAAATCGGAATACTTTTATTTTTATAAAATCGGGGTGTTACAGATTCTTGCAAGATTTGATCACACAACCTTCCGTCATATCAGAATATTGGTTCGACTTGAACCTCACTACACTCCTTTAATCAAAGGCAATGTAGAGCCCAGTTTTGTTTTTACAACATCCTTTTCAACTAAATAACAACTTCAATCTTTAACAGTGTGTTTTGGATGAAGTGTTCTCGAGTAAGCTTGAGGATTGCAGATTAGCTCGAGAGAGAGTTTCTCAATGGGATTCCATGCCTCTTGCCCCTAACTACCAGCTCCTCGTGCCTCAACTGGATCTTCTTTATTAGCACGAGCAGCTGTGTTTGCATGCTCAGCTAACTATGCCTCAGCTGTGTTAATAGCTTCACTGGCATCAACAATATCATCCATTTGAGTTTTCGGTGCATCAGCTGCCTCAACAACGTCATTTGCAGATGATCTAGCAGCTGAGGGGGAGGGTCAACATCACAAAGCCATATTGTGCAAAGTTGGACCCTGCTGCTTGATCTTCATTATTTGGGTCAGACTAAACTGTATCATCGATTTCCATCTCGACAGTTGTGTCTTGAGCAGCTATGTCACCTTTAGTAGCCTCAGATCCTTTTCCTTGTGAATCAGCTGGATTCGAAGCATGTTCTTGTTCTACGTCATCTATTTCATCAACATCCGTCGAGTTAATCGCGCGCTCTGCGATTCTGCACCCCAAATTTGGAGCTTCTTCAACCACAACCTTATCCACATCGCCTCAACCACCGGACCTCAACGATTTCACTCACAGGAGTCTCAACAGCTGGAGTATCCACCAAACTTTCTTCATGTACCTCTATTTCAACAGTCTCAACCACTGGAACATCATCGGTTGGCAGTTCATCAATCCCCAACTCCTTATCTACCACCTCTTCTTCAGGTTCATTTTTAGCAACCTGCTCAGCTTCCCTAATATAGCTGTCTCATCAGCTGGTTCAACATTGATATTCATGGGGTCAGCTGACAGGGGTAATTCAGGTGTTTCTTCAATGGCAACTATAACGACCCTAATAATTGAAATCGAGAGAAGATATTATTACCGGATAGAATTCAATTAGGGGGTTATATATGCATCATCAATGTATTATCTCACTTAGTTAATTTATTTGGTAAATTAGATCAATCTAGACTTAATCTGTGAATAAGAATGTTGATCCAAACCTAGTTCATATCTGTTTTCTCAATTGTTTAATCGCATGATTGATTGATAGATATTTTGCTTGTGAGTTTGATGAGATAATTTTGAGTTCCTTGGCATTTTATCCATATCGTTTCCGCCTGGATTATTTTATGTTCAATTTTAATTGGTCTTTTATTTATTTTTCTTTAGTTAATTAAAACCATACAAATCTAGTTAGAGTGTTTAGGATTTATTTTCTTTTTATTGTGACACACATTAATTATTTGCTGGCAAAGTCTTCCTTGAGAGACTACTTGTGGTTAATTCGTCGCCTTATGATTGATCTCATTCTCTTGCGAGGATCGTTAGACTTTCATAGGTGTTTAGCGATTGAACATATACAATATTTATTGGATCATTGCTCTATTTGACTTCCACATAACTGACATCACCTTTGAGGTAGGTGTATGTGCAAGGTTTTAATCTGCACCAAAGGAAAGTCACATGACTGCAACCAAGAAAATTTTAAGATAATTGAAAGGAAGCAAAGAAGTTGTATTATGGTATCCTAAGGAAGGAGGCTTCAAGATTATAGGCTACTTAAATTCAAATTATGTTGGATGTAGAGTTGACAGGAAGAGTACATATGGTACATGTCATTTGCTTGGAAATAGATTGGTTTCTTGGTTCTGCAAGAAATAAAAACTCAATAGCTGCATCTACAGCTGAGGCTGAGTACATTGTTGAGGCAACTATTTTGCAAAGGTTTATAGATGTGAAAACAGCTGAGGGACGATGTCATTGAGAAGAATGAAATTCCAATTATGTTTGATAACGCAAGTGCAATTGCAATCGCTCAAAATCCAATATTGCAGTCAAGAACCACGTACTTTGTTGTCAGATATTATTTCATTAGAGATCATGTTGAAAATAAAGACATCATATTGGAATTTGAAGGGTTGAAGAATGAACTTGGACTGATTGAGCTAAGTTAACTCCTTAAGCAGCGCCGCTCAGAAGAGTCCAAAATGGGAAGAATAGCATTTCAAAAGAGTTTCTCTTTCAGCAAAGTAAAATAGCATAACAAAATTTTCAAAGACATTAATCATTCGATGCAATTTGAATGATATCAGTTGACTAGTTTATTTAGAAGAGTCAACGGTAGCCAAAAGTCAATGAATAGATATATTTATTGACGAAAGGTCGAAAATGGTGTCGCATTTGTGAAGCAGGAATGTTCTCTAAGATAATGTAAGCATCATTTAATGCAACACAATAACCCGAAAAAAAAGCTGCACCATTACTGTACAAAAAAGCTTATGATTGGCCATAAATGTTGCAGAGCATTTAATGTGGAAATTAAAGCGTCTTCAAGATTAAATCTCAACCGTTGATCTAAATCCAAAATATTTGATTTTGGTCACGTCGAATCACATCTTTTATAAACCCTAAAAAATTTTCTCTCTCTCTCTCATCACACTTTCAGAAAACTCTAAAAAATTCCCAATTTTTCTCTGCAAAACACTCGTTCGATATCTCTCAAATCTCTCATACTTTTTAATGGCTCCCAAGAAAAATGTTGCTCTTGCTCTTGACTTTGTGAAAATGGCTGAAAAGGTGTACTTGGTGCACTTATTGATGTGGAAGGTTTGGTCAAGCACTCTGCTGACCAAACTAGGGGACATAAGATCATTACGTGCTTGGAGAAGACGAGGTTGATCGAAATCCTCACCTTGAAAATGCCACAAATGCAATAGGAAGAGGTAATAATATTTTATGTAAATGCCTGGAATTCACTCTTCAGTGAATGGGAAAGATGTTGTTATAACAGCTGCAGATGTGAGTGAGCTGTTGAAGTTGCCCAACTCTGGTCTGAGTGAGCTGGAAGACCATGAGTTCGATTTGGAGAAGACATGGAAAGAGATAGTTATAGATTAGGAGGCTGGAAACTTCAATCCACCTGCAACGAAGGCTGCAGTAAAGGAGTACCACAAGCTGATGGACATTGTGTCCAAATGTGTGGATATTAAGTTATCAACAACCAAATTAGTGGTTATGTCAGCTATCATTTAAGAGATGTAAGTCAACTGGGCTGAGTTTGTATTTGATAAGTTGACATAGAACGTGTTGCATTGTGGGGTGGCAGAAAGAAAATTCAAGAATACCCTAGGTTATGGGTTGGCCCTTGGGTACATTTTGGGGAAAGAGGGTTTGCCCCTGAGGAAGGGGAAACCATTCCATGTTAATAAGAGGTTGTTTCAAGGCAACCTATCAGTTGCTTAGAAGAAGGTCCATGTCAAAAAGAAGGGCACTTCTGAGGGGAAAACAAAAAATGAGCCAATCGCTCAGCTTCCTAAGAAGAGAAGAACAACTACTCCCAAAATACTAGCATCACTGAAGAAGTAGAAGGCTTGACTGAAAAGTCGACTGCGTGACGAGCCAGATGAGTAAGCTGTGGCGGCTGACTCTGAAGCAACTGAGTCTAAGGCAACTCCACTTGAAGTTAGATTGAAAATAATGGAGGATAGGCCATCGATTGGTTGCCCGTACATTGGATGTGTCAACTGCTGAGAAAAGACACTTCAAGAAAAGTCAAAAATAGCTACGGAAATTTCCGTAGCTAAACATAAAAAATCCATAGCTATTCAGTTTTAGCAACGAATTAGCAACATAACATATCCGTAGTTAAAGTGCGGGTCGCTAAAACTCTAACGATGGAAAACAGAGCCGTCGCGAATATTGCTACGGAAATTTCCGTTGCCAGATAAAATAGTCCGTCGCTATTAATGGACGACAATATATATTGCACAACCAATATAACAATAGTTTAGCAATAGAAATTCCGTCGCTAAGTTAGTAACAGAAATTCCGTAGCTAATTTAACAACGGAAATTCCGTAGCTAATTTAACAACGGACGTTCCGTTGCTAGTGACGGAAATTCCGTAACTAATTTAATGGCAGATATTCCGTTGCCAATTTAATTTATGTTAAATTGGCCATTCATATTAGTAACGGTTTCTTTCCGTCGCTAATAATGTTTTTTAAAATAAATAATGATTATACTATAATTTCATGTAATATACATGTGCGCGCGCGATAATTGAAACCCAAACTATAAAATAAACCAGAAATCACAGTCTAATATAATAAATTCGTCACATTGTCGAATCAAAACGCAATGTAAACTACAATTAATGACGTCAAAACAAGTTATACTTCAATACGCAAAATACAATAAAAAGCAATGTCTAAAATGACTAGTAGCACCAGAAGCACCACCACATTGTTTTTGGTATGGTGTATGTGTAAGAAACTCAAATTCAGTGGGTGGGCGCCCATACTTCTTTTCCTACATCCACAAAAACAAACAAATGAATTATATAATTTATTTTGTAAAAATCTATAACTAACACTTTGAAATCTAACAAAAATTAAATCTAAAGTCATTACCAGATCAAGATAGTGCTCAATGGTTGAGCGAGATCCTCCGGTATGGCAAGAGCAACCACTGCGAGGTCTGCCCACCTCACTCTTCCTATTCTTAGACTATTGTTCAGATTTAGCTTTAACTTCAGGTATATCCCAATATGCCAACTAGTTCTTCTAGTCTCGTTCAGACACACAATCTGGTCTCTGAGGGCGTTTCCTCTTCAAGCGATGCACCACATCTCTGTAGCGGTCACCAGCGTGATCCATGAAAACATCATGCACCTGTCTATCTATGGCTGGATCCCACCTATAATGCTTCTGCAAACATAAGAAATAATTAATGAACATTTAATTTAAAACAATACTCTTAAAAAATGCAGCAAATCTGTTTTGTCAAATTACTCAATTTCAACCAAAAACAGAAAGCATACACAAAGGAATCCAATGTCTAAAATGACTTCCTCTCTATTAGATGCTTCCAAAAAAACACAGGAACATATTTTAACACCATTCATCAAAATGCAAATGGGAAAAAACTTCATTAATATAAAAGTCTCAATGAGATTTATAGAAGGGAGGAAAATAAATAAATAAACAAAGAGGGTGTCGTACAAGACAAATTAAAGTCCAGCTAACATCGTCCCATTAAAAACAAAATACAAGAGAAAAAACTATTATTTTGATTGTGGTCTTTGAGTATCACGAATGACTAAAAAAGGCTGCAACACAACATCCCTCAAATTGTCAAAGAAAATAATTTTTAATTTAATGATATTATTTTGTTGCCTTGCTTCTGATACAAGGGAAGAAGCCCCAACTGACGTAATTATCAAGAAAAAGTGAAGCTTAATAAGCATATAATGTTAATACTTATATTAGACATCTATAGACTATAATATTTTTTTTATGATATTCAACAATTTATAAAGGTCCGACATGTACTAATCAAAGGAATAAACTGAAGACACTCTCTCCTTCCATATTCTTCCATCCTGATTCATCATCAAAGAAATAAAGATTCGATCTTTGTTACCACGCTTCAATCAAAGTATCAAGCCCAAAATTGAACCATCTCAAGAAGAATAACTCTTATCCAGCTTAATCAATAGGGAAGGCAGTATGAAGTCTATATCCACAAGTGACTATAATCACCACAAGAAAAATGCTCAACAACAACATATATAATCAGTTGTGTATTACAATAATGAGGCGTTGTAGTAGATGGTGTTGTAAAAAAATCCGCTCAACGACAACAGTTACAATCCGTTGTCGTTAATAAGAAGACAACGGTTACAATCCGTTGTCTTTTAATGCTGAAAGACAACAATTGGGACAACGACCGTATCTTTTTGAATTATGAGATACAACAATGTATTTGACAACAGTTAATATCCGCTGTGGTGTTGAATTATCACAACAGTTCTACAAGGCTTTAAAACCGTTGTACATTGCAACTATTTCAACAACAGATCAAATCCGTAGTGGTTTTGATGTATTACAACAGTTTAACAAGCCATAAAAACCGTTGTAATTTTAAACCATGGCTAACATATTTTATATTTGGTGTCTATTATTTTTTCAATTGTGGTAATATAACTTTTGATTTCATATATGAAAAAAACAAACACAATACAAGAAAACAACATATAACTAACTAAAACAAAACATGACATTCAAGTGATTGTATCTAGTACATGTCTGCAAAAGTTTAACAAAACAAATATATAAGAAATATATCTAACAAGTGTTTAACAAAACGTCTAACAAGTGTTCTCAGAGTTACACTAATTCTTTCATTGAGGGCAGCTGCAACGCACTCCAATATCATGCCTGCAAATAATAAGTATATACATCAATTTACATAATTTAAGTTCATGCCTCCAAATAAGAAGTATATACATCAATTTACATTAAAATCAGATTCACTCAATTACAGAATGTGCATTCTTTATAACTATGAAAATTTGCATATAACTATGAACAAAATACCTATTCACTCATGTATATGGTCTTGGACGCATTCTGCCCACTCTGATCGCACTTCATCAAATTGAACTCGAGAATACTCCACATTTGAGAACTGTGAGAAAAAACATAGGTGTACGTATTATAATTGGCTCCAATTATTAAACATTTGCAAAAAACATGAGAACGCCAAATTTTAATATAATTTACCATTGATCGCAATGAAGTCATATCTGTAGTTGACTCTTCTACAATTTGCCTCATGTACCTCATCACAAAATAACCGCATTGGAATGCATCAGGTTGAATAGGAGCCTATGTTTGAAATAATTTTAAATGACATGAGTAGCAAGCTAAATTTATAAATTCACAAATACCAAACCAAAACACAACAACAGTATAACACTTGAATGAAAAAATCAATAAACCAGTTATCCCTATTCCTCATAGAATCCTTATTCAAAATATATTCTCAACAACAAAATTTGCAGTCAGTCCCACACCCAATTTAGAGATCATGTGGTATGCCAAGATTTTAATCAAAATATAATTGCACAATGGACAATTCAAAAGATGGCCAATCAAAATGTAATTGCACAATCAACCATTTTTTTCTTCCCTACTCTAAAAATATTTAAAGATGGCCAACCAAATACCATGAACCCACTTTACTAATATCCAACAAAGATGGCATGTAAAAACAAATGAACAAAGACCACCACAATCTCGGACAATTCAAACAGTTTAGACCAACAATTTAGAACAATTTCCAACCCGCAGCGCGATTACAGTCATGTGAGAAAAAGATTTGTTCATAGGAATAATTCAAACTACAAAACAGCTGCATGACTGATAGAATAATAGATATGTACCAATACCAAAGGCCACATATATGAAGTTAGCTTCAAAAGTCAATACACCCAAATAACTAAAGCTGCAGGAATTCTTAGTCATCAATTAAAGACAACTTAACTATGCAGAAACAAGATTATGGAAATTCAAATATGAATTTACATAGAAACACATCCATTTTGTTTATTTATTTTTCCAACTATCAAGGTAGTTACCACAATGAACATTTCCAAGATTTATTTTTTCACAAAAACATAGTTCTGAAAGCAAGAAATGGAATAACAGAGGAGAGACCAAAGAAGTTAAGAGTATTGTCCCACTGCAGATCAGGTTAAGTGATTAAAAAGTATCTAGAAACAATACATAAAGCAAAGAACGATGAATCAAAATAATATACTCACAAGGAGTGGTCGGGTTTTAGCGTCCTAAAGCAAATATCATACATGTAAAATGGAATGATAAAGCCTTAAAAATTCAATATTAAGAAACATGTAAAATTGACTGGTTCAAAATACCTCTTTAAGTATGTCCCAAATAGGTAGCTTCTTGACATTCTTGTGGATTTCCGTATTGAACATTCGTATGGCCCTAAATTCACAAGTTCATTCATTATTATCGCAATAGGCATGAATTAAGACATAAAACTAAATCAGAGAGAAGTAAAACGAAATCATACAAATCCACAATTTGTTTCCAAAGTGGGTTGTGCATCCGACGAAAAAGAGGATCCAACAAATAAACAACCCCTTTGTGAGGGTTAATAAATCAAAATCCAATGTTCACTACATAATATACACAGAGTTAGTGAAGAGAAATAATCAAGTTATTAAAGTATGCAACTCGAAGGTGATACAAAAATAAATACTTACCCTACATTACATGATGCTAACACAAGTTGGTTAGGCCGAAAATACCATTCACCTATTTGCTAAAGCACGTGCCCTCCATTCCATCTCTTTGTCAAGAAAACCTTTATCTTCTCTTGTTGATGGTACATGCCCTATATTCAATGGATCCACGAATCATACTTATCAAGCTTGTTTTCCCAAAGATTTTTCTTATATAAGTGCCTACCAATCATTTTAAAAATATTGATTAGTAAAAAACTAAATGCATAATATATGAATTTTAAAACCATACAATTCTTACCATATGTAGACAAAGATACACGTGTAGGAAATTGGCTTTAACTGACAGAAGGGAATGATGTCTTCCAAGTTGACATAAAGTGTACGATCACATCATCATAATATAGGTTATGATGTCTAAAAGTGTACGATAATGGTTGGAGTTATCATGTGACAACCTATCATTTGACATCCAATTTTTGTCCATATTTCTGATGCTAGTCTAAATACATGAAAAATATAGGGAGTTAGCTTAGAGAAACAGAGGAGTTATTACTGTGCCACTCACACGCATACTAAAGGCTTTATTGCAATTTTGTCTATTGTCTTTTGTCTTTTTAAGAGTTTAAACATTTGCAATAATAGCTGAAAATGTCCTTTTTAATAATTATCAACAATTATACAGTCAACAACTAACTATAACTACAAATATTCTTCTTAAAGATTCCACTAGAACCACTTCTTCCAATTCTTAGAGAGTATAAGAACGATCACAGTCAACTAGATACCAGAAAGAAACAAAACAGATTGTTTAACAAATTCACTATTTGACACAAGCACAATCAAACCAATGAAATAAATTACAGCGGGCCTATTAATCAAAATGATGTAATAATAGTTTCTGCTATTCCCAAGTATCAATCATCCAATTATAACTGAGTAACTCTTTAACTAAATTACAAAACGAATTAATAAAAAAAAAGATCAGTCTCAAAATCGTTATGAATCAAAAACCCACTCGAACGAGCCTGCACACGCAAAAAGACACAAACACGTTCACAGAAGTTCGATAACTTTCTAGTATAATACGATTAGAGACCAAAAAGGAATAATCCATGGATTTAATCATAATATCGAGCTTTCAACATAAATCCTTATATACAATCAACTGTTGATCTTGAGTTTTTTTAGTTTAGATGAATCCTCACCCTGGTATTCTCCGAGAGCTTAGACGCCACCGGGCTTCTCTAACAGAAATGGAAAAGATTTGGGGATTTTAGTGGATGGGAAAAACTCACCAAGAAATCACTCCGAGATGCAGCGACCGAGCTCCTATTTGCGCGGTGGACGTCGGTGGACATCGGTGAAGATCTTGCGGTAGACGTTCTCTTCTCGTTCACTTCTCAGCCTTCTCCATCGTTTCTCTTTTTTATTTTGATTAAGTTGTTTGAGTTGTTTAAGTTGCTATTATGTACATAACTTTTAGATTGTGTGTTGTTTGATTAAGTTGCTATTACTCAACTTAAAGTTGCTAGTCTTTTTTATTTATATTTATGTTTAAGTTGCTAAAGTAAAAAGTCTAACTCTGAAGTTGCTAGTTATATTTTTAGACTTATGTTTAAGTTGCTAAACCAAAATGTTTAACCTTGATAGTTATATTTGATTATTATTTTTTTCAAATGAATTAAAATTTGATAAAAAAAATATTTACAACTCCCAACACTTTTAGAATTATGGTAAAGTTGCTAAAATAAAATTGATAAGTTAACTAAAAGTGATAGTAATACCATGAGATAAAAAATTGATAACAAAATAAAAATTAACTCTTAGCACTTTTAGAAATTTGCTAAAGTTGCTAAAATAAAATTGATAAACTAACTAAAAGTGCTAGTTATATCATTAATATAAATAATAAATAAGGACATGAAAAATGCCTATCGACTCCAGTTTATAACTGTTGTTAAAATTGTTGTCTTTAAGGAAAAAAATGACCCTAATTACAACGGTATAACCAACCGTTGACGAAAAGGATGAATAAATTTTGTATTTTGAAAAAGATTGGGCAGTAATCGACAACGGATTACAAAAATATTGTCGAAGACCCAAGAAACGCATTGTAAAAAAATTAAAAGACCGCTAATGGACAACGCTTCAAGAAAGTATTGTCTTAGGCTTGAGTGAACTGTTGTCGTTAACAAAAAATCCTCTCATCCACAACGTTTTAGCGAAAATCCGTTGTGAATGCTTGCAAGGACAACGATTTAGCTAAAATCGGTTGTTTTTAGGGTGTTGTTGTTGAGCATTTTTCTTGTAGTGAATGACTTAGTTCTGTTTAACAATCATCTAAGTCGCTAAATAGCATCATGTACAAGTAGACTCATACTACACCTCTCGCAAAACATTTCGCCTCCAAAGTACAAATAAGATGGTATGATCATGTAAGAAACTGATTATGTCAGCTTTCAATTATAGAGACTTTTTATAGGATTTTCATAATAATATTAGCTCCACCCTTCACCCCCCAAAAAAAAGAAAAAAAAAGAAGAAACAAGAATATGATGACGATGATGATTTTTAGTGCTCTTTTCAGACTACATCTAAAGAATCATGGCCAGAGTTGATTATCAACCAGAAGGACGAATGACGAAAGTAATAGATGGTTCTATTTGGTGCTTGTAAGTCATAATCAAGCTATAAATTACTGAAACTATTCTTAGAATCGTTATTCTTTATAAATTTGGCCAAGAAATAAAACACACACACCATGAAAGCTAAGTTCACAAGCTCATCATCATCATCCCACCACTCCATTAATTCACACTCCACAACTCCAACATTCATAAAAATCATTAATTTTTTCACTAGAAAATATACTATCTGCCATGATTAACTAGTAGACATGATTATGTTGACTAAATATGAAAAATCCCCAGAAGATCAAACGGAACAGAAAATTGTAGGATAAATTTACCTTAAACTCCTCAAAGTAACCCTCCTTATATTCGGTCGACACATTCTTCCAGGTGTATCCTTTAGGGTGAAGGCGTTGTAAAAAGATTTCTCTCATCTTAGCCGAACACGAATTTTGCGGCTACAACCTGCACAAATAAAACATTTAATTCAATTTAATGACACCAAATATTATTATCATAACGAATATGTAATGCATGAACATATATTATCTAAGTACTGTCATGCTCAACAAGGGTAGAGGGCAAGTCCGTGACCACAGGTGACACTGATGCGGCAGATGTAGATGTTGCAAGCCTATCAGGAACATGTGATGATGATGGACCTCCATGCTCAGCAACGGCAGGCAGTGCTACGTGTGGCGTAGCAGCTGCCAAGTCAATAGTCTCCTCGATGTGAGGAGGAGGAACTTGCGGCTGTAATGGTGCAGATGTATGTGTGGGTGCAGACGAGGATGGTTGTGATGTCAAAGGACCATCCCCTCGTCCACGTCCTCCTCCTCGCCCACCTCTGCTATAACCTATACCCCTACTTCTAACCATTGGAGATAAAAAAAGAAAAAAATAAAAGAACAAAACTTAGGTTGCATCAACTCTTTCAATCAATGACATCGGTCATATAATTTTAGATAAGTTGAAATTTTTTTAAAAAAAAGGAAAGAAGGATCTATTCAAAAAGCCGAACATTTGATACATATCCATCAGGGAAATTGAGATTCCTCACCCAATCACACAATGTTGTTCTAGCTTGCTTGTCAAGTGTGTAACAAGCTTTCGGGTACTTCTCGGTCTCAACGTCTCGCTTCAACTCAGGCCGACAACAATACTCATTCAGCCCCTCTCTTGATTTGTAGGTGTCTTTTGTTTTTCCTTCAACATTCATCACTGTGTTGAAAATATTATCAAACACATTCTTTTCTATGTGCATAACATCCAAGTTATGTCCTATTAAATTGGAGCTCCAATATGACAAATCCCAAAAAATACTACGTTTTTACCAACCACAAGTTTTGGAAATTGATGCATTAACATTAGTTGTATCTAGATCAGTGACCTTCTATAGGCCTAACACCTGTAACTCCATAAGGATCTCAAATCCTGACCGAACTACTGGTGGACGAGTTTTAACTGATTGTTCTCTTATAAACGCTGTCGTATTTTTCTGAAATTTGTGATTTACGGGCAAGAACTTTCAATGGTTATCAAACCACGACTGTTTTTCGCTGCACCTAAGAGTGAACGATCTGATTTGTCCAGGCAGTACGGACAAGCTAATCTCCCACCGTACTCTCCACCACGACAACATCGAATAAGCGGGAAATCACTAATTGTCCACATAAAGGCAGCGCAAGTTAAAATTTTGCTTTTTTGAGATGTCAAACGTACGAACACCCACTTCCCATAGGTGAATCAACTCTGCTATAAGTGGTTGTAGGTAAATATCCAATCTCTCTTTGGGGTTTTTAGAGCTTGGAACCAATACGGTCAAGAACATATACTGCTCCTTCATACACATCCAAGGACGAGGTAAGTTGTACGGTGTTAGTATAATCGGCCACGATGAATATTGTTGTCCTGATTGTCCAAATGGCTGAAAACCATCGGTGCACAAACCAAACTGGACATTGCGAATTTCAGTCGCAAAGTCGGGATGAGTCTGGTTGAAATGCTTCCAAGCCATGGAGTCTGAAGGATGACGCATGACCCCATTTTCAACTAAGTGGTCAGCATGCCACCTCATATCATTTGTTGTAGCATTAGATGCGTATAACCTCTGTAGTCGAGGAGTAAGAGGAAAGTAGTACATCTTCTTGAATGCTAAATTAGTCTTTTGTCGTTTCTCAGCACCCTGGTGAGTTTTTGTAAATCGGTAATGGCCACAAAACTTACAACATATCATATCTGAATCGGATACCCAATATATCATGCAACCATTTATGCAACAATCGATCTTCTCAACTGGCAATCCTATACCCCGCAGTAACTTCTTGGTGTTATAGAAGTTATCAGTGACTAGATTGTTCACTGGAACAATCTCTTTCATGAGCTCCGTAATCTGGTCAAAACATTTTTCAGACATCCGATTCTCTGACTTTAAGCTCATTAAGCGAGCTACCAGAGATAACTGAGAGTGTTTTTCACACCCATGCCACAACTGTTGATCTGCAGCTTTCAACATGTCATAGAACTTTTGGGCCTCGGGATTCGGTGGCTCCTCTATCTCATCCATATTAAGTTCAGGACCAGCAGCATCCAAAACCATTGTGTGGTACGCATCGGAAGCTTCTTCCCTGTCAACGGATGATGGCCCACTAACACTATGGTCAACATTGGACCCCACATTCGCTTCTCCTTGGAAGGTCCAAATATGGTAGTTTGGCACGAATCCATATTTCACCAAGTGGTATTTTACTGTGGGCACATCAAGAAATTTCATGTTTCAGCACTTGCGTTGATTACATGGACACTTAATCCTTGTCCCGTCCATCCAGTCAGGTTGATTAGTAGCAAACTGGATGAAAGTCTCAAGCCCTTCAATGAACTCCCGAGATAAAAGACCATTTCGAATTCGTGCATACATCCAATGACGATCAGAGCTCATTTTTATGATGTCCTATATTGATAAAAGAAGGATACTCAACAATATTCATCTAGTACTCTCTTTCAGTTAATAAACTAATCTCTTCAATAATAGCTAACTCCAATTAAACTAAACATATTCTCAATTTTCACAAAGAAACCAAAAAAAATCTGAAAATTTATTTTTCAACACTAGAAACTGGACTTGTCACTGCGAAAGCATAAACTTAAAAAAGAACTCGATTAACTTAAGTATTAATTTCTCGACATAAAATAATGTGTAAGCAAACATAAGGATCGGAGCGTCGTCGCATTGACCATTGACCAATTATAAACTAAGAAATTCAATCCAAAAAAGTTTTTGTGTTCAAAGAAATAATCACTTTACTTATGTTAATCATCTCTTCATCTGGGTTTTCCCCAGTTTCTCGGATAACATTGATTGGATAGGGATTGGGGATGCTCGTAATTGTTAAAGTTACTTTTATTAATTTTCAAAGGTTAATTTTATTTTATTTCTTAAAAAAGCTTACTTGACTCTGAGTTCAATAATAAAAAGACATAAAGTAGGATTGATTTTCCAAAAAACTGCTAGTTTTAGAAAAGCAAGGAAACCCAACTGGGATTTGTGCACATCTTATTTTTGTTTTTAAAAAATATCTGATTTGTTTTTAATTTATGCACATCCGGATATATTCCCACAAAATTTTCTCAGTCAAACTCTATTTGAGACTATATGTGTGTGTGTTTTTTCCACTTAGCTGAGTACAAATTAAAGGTTTTCCTGCAACTACAACATCTTATCCCTTCCACAAAACAAATTCAAGCTTGAATGAAAAAAGAAAATCACCCAACTTTAAATGTTAGTTCAATACATAAACAGTAAAACTTTCAGTTCAAAAACTCAGAACCAGTCCTTCCAAACACTCCCAAAATTACCATTTGCACAAGGGCTCAACACAACTTCAAATAGAAGTAAATCGATCAAACTCCATACGAACATTACTGTGATGGTCAACTATCTGCACATATACTCAATGTACACTTCAAAGACAATATAATAGACTACGAAATTACATACCCAGTAAACTAACATAAACCCCCACCAAAAAAGTCAGTGAAGCACATTGAATTCAAAACACCAAACACTCAAAACATTGAATCCTTACATCAAATAGAGTAAGTTCATACCTATTGGTGTTATTTAAACAGAGCCCATCAATTGTTTTTTGAGATATCCATTACTGGCAAGCCCTAATTCGCAAACTGGGAAAAAAATAAAAAAAACAAACCTTAAAAACTGAACCGATGTTAGGGCGGGGTTGCTGGTTCTGACTGGTGGCAATGCGGGGATGCTGGCGGTGGGCGAGTGGGAGTGTTCGTGGTGTTAAAGGGGAAAGGAAAATTAGAGGTGTTATGTTAAAGCCTAATTAAACCCACACGTCTAAAATAACTCTTCAAAAAAGATCCCACGTCTAAAATAATGAAATAAATTAAAATCTCGTGACAGATATGATATCCGTAGTTAATATGGAAGGGAATTGGCAATGGCCAATCCGTCGTTACTTCACAACATATATAAAATTTGTTGTTAAAATTAGATGAAATGATGCCGTTCTTTTATAATAAACATACCAATGGAAATTTCCGTCGCTAGTAGCTACGACTTTATATCCGTAGCTAAAGGTTGTAGCTATCACATATATTCCGTCAAATATTGCGCGGTAAATTTGCACCTTATTTGGCAATGGTTTACCAACGGAAATACAGTCCGTTATTAATTTCTGTTTCTAAGCCATCGCGATTTCGTAGTTATATCCTTTTAGTTTAAAATTCCTATTTCCGTAGGAATTCCATTGCTATTCCGTGGCAAGTTAGCAACAGACTCGTTTCGTAGATAAAATCCATAGCTATTTTACAGTTTTCTTGTGGTAAGAATGGAAGGAGCCGCCACTAATGTGGAGGAAAGAGCCGTGGATGCTGTTGGTGAATCAGCTGGAGAGGTTAGGACTGAAGGAGAAGTAGGCCAGCCTGTAGTGTATATTGATTCTTTGCCAGCTAACTCAAAATCAGAAGAAGTTCACTCCTAGAGGTGTCAATCATATCGTGTTTCATTTTCGCGGGTCAATTTCTGACACATGTATTACACGTTTGATACATACAAGAGCACGGCATGTTTAATTATTTGTGTAAAGATGCACCACATGAACACGACTTGATTATGACACGGGTAATAAAACACAACATGAAATACCTATATAATTTAAAGTTGACACAAAAAAAGAATAAAAAATTGATAAAAAGCAAATGTTACAAATAAAAATACAATATATTATAGAAAATGCATTTAATAATTTTCCCAACATAATATAACCAACTAAAACATCACAAAATATAAAAATAACATGTATCTATAAAATTAAATGGGATAAGTATGTCAATCATGTTCACACGTGGGTCGATCTAACCTGATCTATTTTTTATCTAGTTAACCGTGTCCAACTTGAATTTTTCCCAAACCTGCAAAGGGTTGTACCTGTACCTGCTAAATTCATGTCGAGTTATCGTATCGAGTCATAAATTGATGCCCAATTTAACTCCCTAGTATATCCTGAAGTTATGCTGAGGATATCCGAATGGGTCATGTGGAAGCTAAGCAAAAGTAGAACCCATATTGAGCGCCCTGGAATGATCAAGGAGGAGGAATAGATCCTCACTTTCCTAAATGAATGATCCATTCCCCACTAGACCCAAAGATTCAGATACAAGTTGTTTTAAAAAAGGCGAAAAGAGGAGGAGATGGGTTGGAAAAGGATAAGGCAATGGAAGGGTCACACAACTGTATGTTTGAAACAACTGCTGACCTATTATCAGGATCTAATGACGAGATCTTAAAGATGTAGAAGCTACTGCGCACATTAACGTCGCACCTAACGAGCGCAGTGCGTGCACGCGACCTTACAACCACAGCCCGATGTGCGCGACCGCGCACTTTGTGCTTGTCGACGCACCTCAAAACGTCAGAATTGGGTCTTGTGTCCCATATGAATTGAGTTATATCTCTTAGCTTTCCATATACACTTGAATGATCTCTATATCAATTTTCTAGAGAGAGTTATGGCTAAAATACTAAGACGTGTCATTTCGAAAATTTCATGACACAATTTTTATTTACACATTATTTTAACCCCTCTAAACATCTTTATTGGCAAATTAGTAGCATAAATAAACCTTGTAGAACTTTGTCTTATCCTTTTAATGGTGCATGAATCATGTCAATTGGACTTTAGATGAAAATATTATGTCCTAAATACGAAGCCTGTCACAGTTGCGCGAGATGACTTTTTGACGTTTCTTGCTCCAAAACTTGTTTATTCCACCAACACATAGAAAATCATTAAAATAACACAACATCACAGTAAACACATGCAATATTCAAATAAAATGATATGGATAAAATGTCACAATAAATAGAAAATAAATCCTAAACACTCTAAACCAGATTTGTATGAATTTAGTTAACTAAAGAAGAACAAATAAAAGACCAAAGAAAACTAAACACAAATAAACTCGGTGAAAATGATATGGATAAAATGTCTAGGAATTCGGAATTATCTCATCAAACTCAGAAGCAAAATATAAATTAATTGATCATGCGATTAAACAACCAAGAAAACAGATATAAATTAGGCTTAGATCTGATAACTTTCGTATTCAGAGACTAAGTCTAGATAGATCTAATTTACCCAATTAATTAACCAAGTTAGATAATACATTGCTGATTCATATATAACCCCCTAATTTAATTCAATCCGGTAATAATATCTTCTCTCGATCTCAATTATTACCTTAGAATATTAATGGTTGGCCAAAAATCAAGTATTAACCAAATCAATTAAATAAAGCAAGGCATAATCAATCAATTAATATTCATGATTGTTCGTTCGAATCAATTCATCCTAATCCTAGAACAAAGAAGTTAGTTCATGCTTGTAGATGGATTCATCAATTCAAATAAGAAGAATAGAGCAATTATAAATATGATCATGAAATAACAACAATCACCAAGCAATTGAAGATCATATAAAGAAGATGGAGAAAGCTTACGCTTTGATCTAGCCATAAAATATTCCTGTGGAAGAACAAGCAATTCCAATGTCGGATGTAGAGAAAAGTAATGAAAAAGTGTTTAAAAGTGCTAAGAATTAAAAGTGTTCGAAAATATGAACTCTCAAAGTCTTATTTATAAGCCTTGTAAGTCCCAAAGGGTGTTTGTGTAAGTCGGGGAGGGGGGGGGAGGAGGAGTAGAATAGACTTAACCAATTTTTAATTTTTGATCTTTAAATCAGAGTTTTTACACAAGTAGCAGCTTAGTCCTTTTAAGACAGCTTAGTTAAACCTCAACAGGAGAGTTAACCACTCAACAGACTCAATTGAGCTGTTGATAGAGTAACTCAGCTGAGTGAAGTGAGCTCTTTAAAAATTCAGCTTACTTGGTTTTTAACAGCGGAAGTCTTACAACCTTTTTGTTAAAGGGTTTTACAACACTTGTTTTGATTAAGTTATTATCAGTTGAGTTTGGAAAATATATCAATCAGCAGAACACATTGTGCAGAAAATAAAAAGGTTAAAGGTAAAAGACAAAAGGCAATTCATAGTGGTTCGAGGATGAAGTAATTCCTTTACTCCACTCTTCTCCAACTCCTGGAGGTAATCCATTAATGCAACAACTGTTACAAGAGGGATACAACATTCCAAGTAGGCCTTGATCACACAACTGACTTTACTCCTGTGACTCAACTTCTTCGCAAGACGACTGTCTTACTACTCACTACAAGAAATTGGAGGTTTACCTACACATATATGTGTGGGTAAAAATATGTTGATGTGTGGGTAAAATGCTTTACCTACACATTATGCAAATGTCAACAAATGTCACTATATTTCTGTAGAAAAATATTTTTAGTGACACAATTATTTATGTGTGGCAAATCATTGTTTTTTACCTACACATGTATGTGTCAATAAATATTTATATGTGTAGGTAATATATATACTCATACACCACTACAAAACAACCATTTTACATCAGTTCTGGGGCACATTCCACATTGTATTGAAACCGATGTATAATCCAACATGTAGAATGTGGGCCTTTTTTACATCGGTCATGGAACCGATGTACAATGTTATTTCTACATCGGTTACAATACAACCGATGTAAAAAATTGACCATTTACATTGATTTCCTTACTAACCGATGTAAATGCTCCATTTTACAATAACCGATGTAAACAATGGACCATTTACATCGATTTCCTTAATGTAACGATGTAAACCAAACATTTTACAATAACCGATGTAAATGGCGATATTTTACATCGATTTGTTCTACAACCGATGTAATATCTTCCTTTTTTTTAAAAAATAATTTCATATAGAAATTATAAAACCTGAAATTTCATCACCGCACAAATCCAACCAAACAAATCACATACAACAAAGACATCCGCTATACATATTCAACAACGCACGAGAGTAAAAACTAATAGAATGAAACATAACTTTGAGGTTGTAAAACTAATACAATGAAACAACTAATTATCAAGATAACTACTAAACGATGACATAATTGAAACATGAAAGACACAATGAGACAAGAAACAAGGCATATAATATGAGGGACAACATTTTTTTCTCAGAAATCATTCCAAACAAAATTAAAGAAGCAAGCTATCTCATTAAACACTCCCATTTTGTCTCGGACATGCACTAGTCACCAGGCAGTTTGAAAGGTTCTTAGGAAACTCTTGGGTGGTTGGCCTCCACTCAACTGGTACTTCCCATTTACCTATCATAAAAAATTGTTGGTTAACATTTTACTAAATACATGCTAGCATTCAAAGTTGTGATAATTACAAATACTACCCTTGAGCTTTAACATAATTACAAAAGGTAACTCGATTTTTTTTGTAAGTAAGCTAAATTTCAGGGGTAGTTTTTATAATTATCCAAGTTTACCACACATGATTAAGCATGACTCACCACATAACGAGGGACTCCACCAATATGCGATGAATATTTCTTTAGTTCCTCCTTATAACCTTAAAGAAAAACACAATGCAAGATTAAATTGGTCGAAAAGATATGAAAACTAATTTGATTCCAGGCGAACACAATCCAAATGTTACTTCCTTTAATCGATTGTTTGGATCTTCAAGAAACTTTTTCGCTCCTTCGACTCGACCTTTTTGGCGCTTTCTAATAGAAATTCCCTTCGGATGCAAAGAGGCAATGGTAGTTTTATTAAACTCCAAGGATGTGATAGAGTAACCGCTAGCAATAAATGGTTATGTTCCAAACAAATAACATAATTTCTGCAAAGAACACAAGATGGAGTTCAATGCATTTATAATAATTCTCACTCAAAGAATACAAGTTTCATAAAGACAAGAAATAACAATACAAGCATAATAATGAAGAAATAAAAATTTCCTGGATGAAAAAACCAACTACTTAACCGTCGGATACAATATAATTATGTTGGAATAGAATAAGGAGCAACTTAACTAGTGCAAACTAAGACTTTTTCTCGCTTTCTCATTATCCATTACACCATTAATATGAGGATCACACAAGTCGTTGAAACTTTTTCTCGCCACATTAATGCGATTCAAGACATCAAAAACTAAGTTATGAAATCTCACTTTCATCATTGCTCCAAATACACCATCCGCAAAGAAAGATCGGTCGGAGGTTAGTATCCACATCTTGAGATTTTGACAACGTGACATTTAATCGTGTGACCGACCTCACCGATTCATTGAATCCCCGCATCGAGTCTAAGATGCCACATCCTATGGCTACAAATAGTATTTTAATAACCAACAAGAACAAAATTCAATTTGTTTTACACGTCCTGAAATCCCACTTAATAGTTTTGTAAGAATTTTATTCTTTCCCTTACACTCTAGGTTCGAATGTTATAATTCAAACTCCCTAATTGACCAATTAACATGTGCAAGGCTCCACAACGAATTCGAGGTTGTAACATGAGCATGTGTGCAGAGGTTTTCTCAAAACAATGGGCAAAGGACTTTAGACTCAACATGAATGCAATTAAGAGTTGAAAACGATGTTTCGGGTATCATACTTCTGGGAGTGACTCAGCTGTTAGTCTGCTGACAAACACAACTTTTTGGTACTTGACTGAATCTCTTCTTTGATACTCAGCTGCAACTCAGTTGATTCTTCACTGCGTCCTTCAGTCAATTTCTGTGATCTTCAACTTGGCTGTTTTGATACTCAGCTTATAGATCCTATCTATTACATAGTTGAATAATAGAAAATGGGGTGCCAACTTTCTAATCTAATTTTTACATGCATCATCAAAATCTATACAAATAATTTCCCAATAATTTCCCCCTTTTTGATGATGCCAAAACCTAAGATAAAATTACAATGTAAAAAGTGCTAAAATAGAATGAGCGTAAGAATGTATCATTTTATTGATCATCATTCTGCACTTTACATATACTTACTGTATTTTTGTGTATTGACAAACGTGTGAAAATACAATAAAATTTTGAGCAGCGTTTTTCATCTCCTCTGCTGCTTCTTCCTTCTTTCTTCATCTTCTTCTCGCCTACGATGATTTTCATCCTCATTTCTCATCTTCTCCTCAGCTTCCCTCCTCTTCTTCATTTTATAGTTTATTTTATGCCTCTCATCTTCTCTCAATCTTTCTTGATATATATTCTCTGTTTGCCTCACATTTTCTTCTTCGTACTTGCGTGCAAGTTCATCGCTTCGCATGGCAGCCTCTCTATTTGCAAGCTACCCAGATCCAAGCCGATAAGTACTCTTTGTCATTTTTCATATGATCAACATACATGATTTTTAGAGGCCTTCTTGGTGGAGAACCTCTGCCTCTTTCACCAGACCTGGCGTCTCGTCCTCTTTCCCTAATAGGGTTCGCTCCCCTGGGAGTATGATGACTGGGCTGAGCCCTCGAAGTCTGCTGACTCTTTCATGAATGAGTCTGCTGCTTCTTTCATGAATGAGTCTGCTGCTTCTTGGCTAAATCAACAACTACAAGCCCTTTCTCCAGTATATTTCCCAAGCTTTTTCTAGATCCATCCCCTCAAAATATCCTTCAAACTTGAGAGTTTCAAACTTTTCAAGTGATCTTCCCACAAAGTCAGCTGGGGGAGTGGATTCTTCAGTTGCGTCCTGGAGCAATCCTGATGGTGGACCATGGAACTGGGCTTTCAAACTCTCAATCCTGCCATGCTACCTTCTCTCAAGCTCCTCTATTTCAGCTTGAGATTTCTGGAGCGCTAAGTCAACTTTTTCTTTAGCTGACAATTCCTGCGGCAACTGAGAGAGAAGAGAACTGGTAGATGAACCTTTTTTATCTTTGAAAATAATTTTCAAGGGAGGGTCTTTTTGACTGATTCTTCCCCCTTACTACTTTCCCCCTTTTTGGCATCATCACTTTTAACTAGAGAGAGAGATGGAGTCGAATGAAGAAGGGAGTCTAGTTTTTGATGAGCGATGGAGTCTGCTATTCTTTGCTCGGTATGTAGAGTATACAACTCTGTCTTCATATCAATCATTTCAGCTCACAGAGTACTTTCCATGTGCTACATATCCTTTTTGAATTGAAGTTAGAGCAGCTCCATATTTGTCATGTGTGTTCTTTCTAGCCTATCAATGTTGTCCCGCTGTCTCTGCTGAAACTGAGCTTGTTCGCCACACCAGATCACAAGTTTTAAGAAAAGTGACCTGAAGTAGCCAACTTGCTCCTTGCGAAGAGCCTTCATTTGTGTAGTCCATTCCCTAATCCGTAACATAACTCCTCTTATATCACCAGATATCATTGCATCATGGTTGTCAATCCTTTGGTTTAAGGATTGAGAGCAGCAAATCCACGTTCCATAGCTTCCATTTCAGCACACTTGGCTCGGAAAGGCTTTTCTAAAGTCAGCTGCCTTAGTAGATGAATCCTAAGGGATTCAAAATTGTAACCAAAAGGAACAACTATCATGTCGTCTTGGAGCTTGGAAGTCTGCTGGGCTAATGTCAACATGATATCGTGCAGCTTTCTCCATAGTTTAACTTCAATGGGAACTTCATCGACGTATGGAATGTCTATTTCATAAAGGCCACAAGGTACTGAGGCACTTCTCTTAGTTCCCTGGCTACCAACTCTTTGTGCCTCGGTTGTTTGAGCTTCATCGACAGACGCAACTATGGAAACCTATTGAGCTGATTGGTCCTCAGCTATCTTAACAACTTCATTGGCTCCAACATTGTCATCCTTTTAAGGTATCTGAGCCTCAATTGCCTTAGCAACATCACGGGCTGGTGATGGCACCATGGGAGGTGGTCCATCAACAAAAATAAATTTTGAAGAGGCAACCTTTGCACGAGCCTCTTTCATTTTGGCCTCCAATTCTCGTTCTTCTGGATCTGACTCAGCTTTATTTTTTTTTTCGAGTCGATGAAATCCAGGGCTTCATCATCTGAGTCATGCAAAGCACCAATCTCAATAAGTTCTGTTGACTCAGACTCTGGCATATTAGGAAGGGCCTCAGAAACATTCACATTCTTCCTGGAAGTCTCAACATCCTTGGGGTCTTCGGCTACCTTGGCAGTAGTCTCAACAGCTTCAAGGCCTTCAACTGTCCTTTTTGCAGACTCAGTTGCATTAGGGTTTTCCATATTGGCATCCTTCGAGATCTCAACCTCTGGGATTGCATTTTCAAGACCAGCGGTCTCAACTGCATGGTCCTCCTCATTCCATCATGTGCCTTAGTTACCTTAGTAACTCCATCGGCCTGCAATGTAGTTTGTTCCTTAGATGAGACAGTTTTAATAGTCAAAGCGTCATTAGTCCCAACTTGCTCTTCTTCTGTAGTCTCACCGTCGCCTCCTAACACAAATTTTTCATTGTATCCTACAACCTCCTCCGACCAGGCTATAGTGTGTTTAGCTTCCCCCTCAGCTGGTAATCACTAGCAATGGGGTCAACCGACATCGGAGACTTGGCTGTTTCCTTTGAGTGTTCAACCAAATTGACAGTTGCCTAAACAACTTCAATAGGGCGTGGCTCAGTTGGGTTGTCCTATTCTATTCTTTCCCAACTTCATCGCCATCCTCCCTAGTTGGTTCCTTGGAGTGAGCCAGTGAGGTGGTTGCATCAATGGTCCTCACCATGTCAAGAATCGCAGGGGTTGGAGAAATGGAGAGAGATGTTTCTCCAGCACCCTTGAGCATGGATTGCTCATGTAGCTCACGGGACTCATGCAGCGCTTGCTTCAGCTGAGCCTTCTCCACAGGGCAACTGTATCAATGACTTCTACGTTATTGCTGCTGTCACTTTCAAGAGCCTCCTCAGGAATATTTGGGTCTGGGAAGGGGCAAATGGGAGGTTCAGGTGCCTTAGCTTTCTCTAGAGCCTTGGCCTTTGCAGCGTTTTTCTTCTCAAAGAGGATAGTTGTGTAGTGTATCACATTAAGACCATAAGAAACATGAGAATTATCTAGGAATCCAAGGAGGTATTCCTCGTCATCAATCATTTCATGCCTCATAATCTGGACTCGGCTGGCACTCAACTTCCAAAGCCCCCATGCGTGCAACCATTCTTCAATATCTTGACATGCTGGGGACTCTGGGCATTCATCAACTACATTTTCTTGGACAGGTTCTTCAACTTGATCAACCTTCTTTGTCCAATCACTTGCCTCAGTATCAATTATTTAAGTCTGAGGGTTGACAGCTGAACTATCTTGAGTTTCTTTAGCATCAGCTCTTTCAGCGACAAATGAGCTATTTTGAGCTTCTTCAACATCAGATCTCTCAGCTATATAGTTGGGGGGGGGCAACTGCTGAATTATGTTGAGTTTCTTCAGTAGTGCCTTGTTCACCATTGCCATCCTTTGATTTCTGGTGAACACTGATGGCAGCTGTTTTGGTCTCAACTGTGGTTGCTGTAGCTGTCTTAGCAGCCTTTGCTGCAGAAAACTTCTTGACAAGTCATCTCTTGGAGTGACTCTCCAAGGGGACTTCTTCCTCCTCAGGTTCTTCAGCCACAATGGCTGACTCTACTGCGGGCTGAATCTTCTGCTTCTTGACAGTTGGCTTTCGAGGAGCAGTTGTCCTTCTCTTTTTTGTCAATGTGGGAGTGATAGCAATAGGTTTAGGGGAGGGAGCTGGAATGGAGGTAGCTGTGTCCTCGGGGACATGTTCAGCTGATTCCCCCTCAGAAGTGGCAGTCTTCTTAGCATGAGCCCTCTTTTAAGCAGCTGAGAGGTTTGCCTTGAACATATTCTTGTTAGAATGGAGAGGCTTTCCCTTGAGTACACCTTTCTTCTCCATCAAATAGCCTAAGATCAAGCCATAGCCTAGGGAATGCACAAGCTCCCCATTAACCAATTTTGCATTGTGGATGTTCTGGCGGAACTTCTCAAAGATGAACTCAATCCAGTTCATCTTAACCTCATCCATTATTGCAGCCATGACAATCAACTTAGTTTGGGATAGCTGATTGAACGATCCAAACTTCATGTCGACACACTTGGCCACCACATCCATTAGCTTGTGGTAGTCATCTTTGATGGCTTTCTTTAGGGTAGAATAGTTCACTTTGCCAGCAAACTCAGGCTTTGCAATTTCCTTCCATGCCTTCACCAAATCAAACTCTTTCCCAGTAAGTTCCTTGAGTCCGCTAGATGGAATGTGTAGTGTTTCTCCAAGTCAGCCGCAACCAAGTTGATCTCCTTTCCATTCACAAAAGAATGGATCCCATCATCGTAAACAGTCTCGTTCACAGAGAACATAATAACCTCCTCTTGGAAGGTTTGAGTCATTTCTAGAGTGAGAAATGTCTTCAGCCCAGACTTCTCCAAATGTCGCGCGATCTTTTAGCCACTTTCTTGTCCACTGCCTGCTTAACGAGGCCTTCAAAATCCAGCAACACACTGGTGTGGATCTTCTCAGCGAGTTTTCTAAAGTCGAAAGAAACTTGTTTTGGGGCTATTTCGAATTTTTTTTGAGTATGAACAAATAACTAGGGTTTGGTTTGCAGAAAGAATTTTTGGAAGTCTTTTGAATGCAAAAGAGTGAAAGTGAAGAGAAAGAAAATGAAATTTCTCTATACATGTGACTTGAGGACACAGTTTCAGAATTCCAAAATTTTGAAAGTTGATCAACGGCTGAGATCAAGTCTTTTAAAAGGCACTAATTAAATCACATTAAATGCAGAATCATTTATATCCAATCATAACTAAACCATCGCAGCTTTTCACTAACTACATTTAATGATGTTGTTGTCAAGTGTAAAACATTCCCACTTAAATGCAAACAAACTTGATTTGTCAATTAGCTAAAAAATGCTTCAACTATCTTCGTTTATGGCTTAACTCCGCTTCTCCTCTTCCTTCGATTCAGCTGAATGACACTAGACTGTCCAGCTAACTCTATTATGCTGAATAGCCATAAAAGCTATTTCACTTGGTTGAATGAGTGAAACCTTTTTGATATTGCAATTCTTCCATCTTTAACTCTGCTGAATGAGTCTTTTGAGCATTCTAACATAGCTCAATCAATCCAAACTCAGTTTTAAGTTCTTCAAATCTTGATTCACATAAGGGCTTTGTGAATATATCAGCTAATTGCTTCTCAATTGATATGTATTCCAATGTGATGCCTTTCTTTTCAACATGATCTCTTATAAAATGATATTTGACATCAATGTGCTTGGTTCTTGAGTGCATACTGGATTTTGAGTGATTGCAATGGCACTTGTGTTATCACACATATTGGAATCTCTTTTTCTTATATGTCATAACCCCTTAGTTGTTGCCTCATCCATAACACTTGGGCACAACAGTTGTCTGCAGCAATGCACTCTGCTTCAGCTGTGGATGTAGCTATTGAGTTTTGTTTTTTGCTGAACCAAGAAACCAATTTGTTTCCAAGCATTTGACAGGTACTAGATGTACTTTTTCTGTCAACTTTACATCCAGCATAGTCTGAGTCTGAGTATCCAATCAGCTTAAATCCACTTTCCTTTGGATATTATAAGCCAACTTCTTGGATTCCCTTCAGTTATCTCAAAATTCTCTTAGTTGCAGTTATATGACTTTCCTTTGGAACAGACTGAAATCTAGCACTTACACCTACATCAAAGGTGATGTCTGGTCTGCTTGCAGCCAAGTAGAGCAATGATCTAATAAGTGCTCTATATCTTGTTTGATCAAGTAATTTTCCTTTTGCATCTATATCCATCTTCACAAAAGTATTCACGGGAATCTTCACAGATGACTTCTCTTCCATACCGAATTTCTTTATTAAATCTCTGGTATATTTGGTTTAAGTTATGAAGGTTACATCTTTCATTTTCTTGACTTAAAGACCTAGGAAAAAAGTCAGCTCTCCCATCATGCTCATCTCAAACTTCCCTTGCTAAGGTTGAGAATTTATCACGCAGCTCTTTGTTTGTGGATTCAAAGATGATATCATCCACATATATTTGAACAAGCAGTATACGCTCTCTATCTTAAAATCTGAAGAGTGTTCTATCAACTTTGTCTTTGGGGAATCCATTGTCTATAAGAAACTGAGACAATGTATCATACCATGCTCTTGGTGCTTGATTCAAACCATACAATGCTTTGTTGAGCTTATAGATTTTGTCTCCAATAGTTCTGCTCAAAACGTGGAGGTTGTTCCACATAGACTTCTTCTTCTAAAAATCCAGTAAAAAATGCACTGTTTACATACATTTGATAGACTGTGAAGTTCTTGTGTGATGCATAAGCAAGAAACATCCTTATTGCTTCCGATCTTGCAACCGGTGCAAAGGTTTCCTCAAAATCTATTCTTTATTCTTGGCAATACCCTTTGGCTACCAACCTTGCTTTGTTTCTCACAACAAATCATTCCTCATTCATATTGTTTTTGAATACCCACATAAACCAATAACATTTTTGTGGGTAGGCTTTAAAACCAATTCCCAAAATTTATTTCTTTCAAACTAATTCAGCTTCTCCTGCATAACTAGAATCTAGTGAGTGTCATCCAATGCTTGTGATACATCCTTTGGCTCAGTTTGAGAAATAAAACAAGTAAACATGGCTCCATGTTGAGTCCTGGATATGGTTCTGACTCCTTCTCTAACATCTCCAATGACTAACTTAGGTGGATGGTCTCTTAGCCATCTCACATCCGGTTGGAGTAAGTGTGCTGGTTTGAGCCTTCTTGCAGCTAAGTTGTCTTGAACAACTTCTTCTTGATCTTCATCATTCAGCTGCAAGCCTTCCAGCTATCTTTGAGATTCAACTATCTCATCCCAGGGTCGAGTCTTCTGATACTTGCTTCAGCGTAGGGACTCTTCTGAATAGTCAACTGATTCATCTTTTTAGCTAACTCACAATGTCTTCTCCATTTACATTAGGTTCATTAAAAACCACATGGATACACTCTTCTGTGACCATAGTCCTCCTGTTCAACACTCTAAAAGCTTTACTCTCAGCTGAATATCCTAAGAAGATACCTTCATCAGCTTAAGCATCAAAGGCTTTCAAATTATCCATGCTATTATTTTGAATGAAACAGTTTACTTCCAAAGATATGAAAATATCCAACATTAGGTTTTCTTCCTGTCCAAATTTCATAGGATGTTTTGGATAGCTGCCTATTTATCATACACCTATTCAGAGTATAACAAGCAGTGTTAATGGCTTCAGCTCAAAATCTCTTAGGCAATCCAACTTCAACTAACATGGTCCTTGCAACTTCCTTGAGGGTTTTGTTCCTTCTTTCAGCTACTCCATTCTGTTGTGGAGTTCTTGCAGCTGATAACTCATGACTAATACCATTCTCTGTGCATTACTGAGTTATAATCCCATTGACAAACCTAGTTCCTCTGTCAGACCTTATCTTGATAATGGTTTGGCTCTTCTCATTTTGAACTCTCTTCATAAGCTGTGGAAGTTTCTGCAAAGTTTCCTTGTTTTTACACATAAAGATGGTCCATGTGTATCTTGAATAGTCATCCACCACCACTAATGTGTATTTCTTTCCACTGATACTAGCTGGTTCAATAAGACCAAACAAATCCATATGCAATAAATGCAAGATCCTAGTTGAAGAAGGTTTTGGCTTATCCTTGAATGAAGACTTGATTTGCTTTCCCTTCTGGCATGCATCACAAATACTCTCCTTCTTGTATACTGAGTCTGGCAATCCTTTTACAAAATGACCTCTTGCGAGCTTGTTGATTGTGTTGAAATTCAGGTGACTCAGCTTCTTGTGCCACAACCAACTTGACTCAGCTGTGCTCTTTGCTAATTTGCATGTACTTGGTGTAGCAATATACCAATCCACTACGTACATATTTTTCTTTCTTGTTCCAGATAGCACAACTTGATTTGATTCAACATCATTAATTTGGCAAACACCCATGTTGAATCATATATTATAGCCTTTAACACAGAGTTGGCTGATACTTAGTAGATTGAAGTTCAGCTCTTCAACATAGTCTACGTCTGTGATTTCCAATCCATTTTTCTTTATGGATCCAGTGCCTTTGATTTGCCCTGAAGCTTCATTTCCTCCAAATATAACTTTTGTTCCTCTTAACTCCTTGAAGTTGGATAAATTCTTCTTATTCCCATTCATGTGTATGGAACGACCACTATCCATGTACCAGGTTCCTTGGCACTAAGCTGTTCCCTGAACCAACAATAAAGGAATTCAAGTTTTAGGTACCCAAACCTGTCTGGGTCCTGAGGGGTTAGCACTATAAGGTGATCCAACCAATCTATATCCAAAAGATCTGACTCTGAGGTGTTTCCACCTATCAGTTCAATAGTAATAAAGAATCTTAGCAAATTGCTTAGGAGCTTTAGGAACATACATCTGTCTCTTTTGTGTCAGTATGCTGTGCATGTCTTTGGTGCATTTGCTTTCTTTGGATAATGTGGAAACATTTGTGCATTATAGGTATTGTGCTTTGGTGCATAAGTGTGCTGATATTGATTTGTTTGCCTTGGGAATGACCTATATTGAGTCTGAGGTATTTTCCACTTGGACTTGTATAGGACTTGGCTGATATTTCATTTGATTATTCCAATCAGCCTTAGTAGGATAGTTTCTACCATTCCCTTCATATGATTTTCTTTGCTGAAACCTCTGGAGCCTTTGGTAGTTCTATTTTGACTTCACCGAATACTTTCGTTTGGAGTCTCGCGATGGACTCTTCAATTTAGTTTATTGACCCTTTCATCAAACTCAACTGGCTTTTTAGCTTTGCCTTTGTAACCTATGCCAGCATGTGTGTGCTTGTGATTGTAAGTGGGTGCAATATATGGTGCCTTTGGCTTTTGGACTCCCCCATTGCTTGAGGATCCTTTTTCCAAAGTCACTTTGGGAGTTTGAGCATTGACAAAGGAATTAAATCCTAATCCTGCTTTATCTCCAATTTCTTTCTGAATCATCAACAATTCACCCAATGTTTTGGATGACTTACTGAGTGATGCAATCACATCTTTTCTCTTCAACTAAGTCTTCTTTACCCTTAGATATTTTAGCCTTCAACTCTTTATTCTCATCAGCTATGTGACTAAGAGTACTCAACTCTTCAGTTAGCTGTGAGTTTTAGCATTTGAGCTGGCTGTTCTCCTCATTTAAAAGTGTGTCTGAGGATTTTATATGCTCAAAGTCTTTAATCATTTTGCTAATGAATCATAAAGATCTGTGGGTGATGAAATGTGTTTGTTACTATCACTATGATCAGAATGTGAACTAGATGAGTTAGAATTTACCTCATCTTCATGTTCCTTGGCCATGAGACATATGAATGCTTCTTCTTCGTTGTCTGAGGAATAGTCAGCTTCACTGTTGTCTGACTTAGCTGTTTCCTTGCACTTAGCTGTATCAGGTTCAACAACCACCATGACTTTATTTCTTTCCTATCTTCTTTCCCTGAAAACTTTTTTCTTCCTCGTTTCTATATTTGTTGACTGGTGGATAGGAACAGTCGACTACAAAATATCCTGGATGTCTCTAGTTCCAGCACATGTTCTCAGCTTTTTGATATTCAACTCACTAATTGTCAGCTCTCTTTCGGGTTCTTTCTTACTTGTTCTTGGAAAGGGCTGAATGACTTCTTGAGGTTTCACCTAGTTCTTATTGAAGAACTTGTTGAATCTTTTAACCATTAGGGCTATTTCCTTTTGATCAATGATGTCATTAGATTCAACTTTCTTTGATTCTCCGGCCAATAAAGCAGTTTTCTTGGGTACAACTATCTCTTCTTACTCTTTCCTTCTGAGCTCAAATTCATAGGCTTTTAAGTCTAAGAATAACTCATGGTTGGAGGGTTCTTGTCAAGTCCATTGAATGCCTAAGGGCCATATAATTTTCATACACATTTCCTTATGTGTTTATTCCTTTCCTAGAGTTGAAAGTTCATTGGTGATCTCAGTAAATCTGGCATCCAGCTGATCTAGAGTTTCACCTCCAAGCATTTTCAAATTTCTGTACAGCAACAATTAGCTTATTCTCTATAATCTGCTCTGATCCTTCGTAGATTAGAGTCATCATTTCCCATATCTCACGAGCAGTCCTGCAAGATTTGACTTTATTAAACATGGCTTTGTCAAGAGTTTTATATAAAAAGTTCTTGGCCACATTGTCCAAGTCATATCTCTTTCTATCCTCATTGGTCCATTCGCTTCTTGGTTTTTCAACCATAGCAGACCTTTCAGCTGCAGCAACACCCTCTACAGCAGCAACAACTCTCACATCTATTTTCACTTTCATGAATTGTATGGGTTTATCTTCAATGACGAACCAAAGTTCATCATGTAGTGCCTAGAAATGTGCTTGCATACAAATTTTCCAATCATCAAACTCTTCAACAAAGGAAACATGGGAATGGGGGATAGATTTGCTTCCATGATAATAACTTTTCGAAAGAAAATTTAAAAACAGTCAAGTGTTGAATCTTTGAAAAGATTGAGATCTAATTCAGTAAATAGTACATAAGGTTCTTTGAGCCAACCACTCTGATATTACTTGTAGGTCCAACAGGTGTTTGTGTTAAGTCTAGAAGGTGGGGGGTTGAATGGACTTAAATAATTTTCGATTATTGTTCTTTAAATCAGAGTTTTTACATAAGTAGCAACTTAGTCCTTTTAAGACAGCTTAGTTCAACCTCAACATGAAAGTTAACTACTCAACAGACTCGGCAGGAGCTATTGATAGAGTAACTCAACTAAGTGAAGTGAGCTCTTTAAAAATTCAGCTTAATTAGTTTTTAACAGCGGAAGTCTTACACCATTTTTGTTAAATGGTTTTACAACACTTGTTTGATTAAGTTATTATCAGTTGAGTTTGGCAAATATATCAATTAGCAGAATAAAATGTGCAGAAAATAAAGTGCTGAAAGATAAAAGACACAACGCAATTTATAGTGGTTCGAGGATGGGTAATTCCTCTGCTCCACTCTTCTCCAAATCCTGGAGGTAATCCACTAATGCAATAGTTGTTACAAGATGTATACAACAGTCCAAGTAGGCCTCGATCACACAACTGGCTCTACTCCTAGGACTCAACTTCTTTGCAAGACAGTTGTCTCGCTAATTCAGCTCCTTCAAACCCTTGGAATTGATTATGAAGCCCTCCAACGGATTCAAAGTTGGTTCTAGCTTGAACCTCACCACACTTCCTTCAATCCTTGGATGTGCAGACTCATTTCTTCTTTAAAACAAATTTCCTCTTCAACTAGTTCAAGCTTTTCTTCCTTGACTGAGTGTGTTGGATAGATTGACTTCGAATGTTGGCTTTGAAGATTTGAGTGTATTGCTTGAGAGTGTTTTTGCTTGCTTGCTTTGCTCAGATTTTCACTGGTGCCATTCGTATCCTCTCACATAAGTTCCTCAGCCTTTTATAGTGGCGGTTTGAAAATATGTCCGTTGAAGAGACAAGACACTTTTCAAACTTCACTTCTTGATCGTTGGCTTGTCTTGTTATGCAACAAATGATGTTGACCCAACCTTAATTTAATCCCCTGCAGGTTGCCTGAAATTCTGTAGCATTCTGCAAACTTCTCATTGGTTCCTAACCTCTTTCACTCTTTCAGCAAGACAACTTTAAGGTTATAGTCTGACTCCTTTCTACTTTAGGCAACTTTTTGACTTTTCGTTCCAACGAACTTCTTCACCTTTCTTCGAGTCTTTTTCCTACTTTACCCCTTTATTAAGTCCTCTCCATACTTCTGGGAGTGACTCAACTCGTTAGTCCATCTGACAAACACAACTTTTTGGTACTTGACTGAATCTCTTCTTTGATACTCAGCTGCAACTCAGCTGATTCTTCACTGCGTCCTTGAGTCAACTTCTACGATCTTCAACTTGGCTCCTTTAATACTCAACTTATAGATCATTTCTATTACATAGTTGAAATATAACAGAAAATGGGGTGCCAATTTTCTAATCTAAGTTTTACATGCATCATCAAAATCTATGCAAATAATTTCCCAACAAGCCTAGAGTTCAATACAAGGTGGAAGAGCCAAAAACAAAAATAAATCGTGAATTTGATGTTAAGGAAGTCTACGTGCGTGACCGTGCACCCATGGCCTAACCACACACAATAACATTGCACCTGGCAAGCACGAACGCGCGCGCAAGTTTTGGCTACCACTGCCCGCTTTACGTGACCGTGCACTTTGTGCGCGTCTGTGCACCTACAAAATATCAGAATTTGGTCTTGGGTCCTTCATATGAATTGTATCTCTATCTCTTAGATTTCCATAACCACTTGAATAACCTCCACATCAATTTTCTAGAGAGAGTTATGTCTAAAATACGAATACGTATCATTTCCAAAATTTCATGACACTATTTCCATGTGCACATGATTTTAACCCCTAAAAACGTCTTTATTTGTAATTAGTAGAAGAAAATAGACCTTGTAGAACTTCGTCTTATCTTTCCAATGGTGCAAGAATCATGCCAGTTGGACTTTAGATGAAAACATTATACCCAAAATACAAAGACTGACGCATTTTTGCGAAATGACTTTTTGACGTTTCTTGCTCGGAAACTTGTTTAATCTACCAACACACAGAAAATCATCAAAATAACACAACATCACACTAAAACATGCAACATTAAAATAAAATACGCCAAAAATATGCACAAATCATAACACAAAACACACAAAAAAAACATGCAAAATAGTATACCCTGTTTGATCTACTCATTTTCCTTGAGCATCAAGATCAATTTTTTATGGAAGTGTTCATTGGTATCTTGACAAATGACTTCTCTTCCTTGCCAAACTTCTTCATTAAATCTCTTGTGTACTTGGTTTGGATTAGGAAGGCCATCCTTCATTTGCTTCACTTGAAGTCCTAGGAAAAAAGTTAATTCTTCCATCATGCTCATCTCAAACTTTCCTTGCATAAGTTTTGAGAATGTCACATAAGTCCTTGTCAGTGGATCTAAATATGATCTCATCCACATATATTTGCACAAGTAAAATGCTCTCTTCATCTTGGATTTTGAATAAGGTTTTGTCAACATTGTCTATGAGAAATTGAGAGAATGTATTATACCAAGAATTGGGAGCCTGCTTTAATCCACAAAGGGCTTTTTTCAGCTTATACACTTTATGTACAATAGTCTTATACTCAAATCCAGGAGGTTTTTCAACATACACTTCTACCTCCAATAATCCATTAAAGAAATTCACTCTTCACATCTATTTGATAGACTATGAAGTTCTTATGAGCAATATATGCTAGAAACATTCTTGATAGCTTCATGTCTTGTATTTGGAGCAAAGGTTTCATCAAAATCGTTACCTTCTTCTTGGTTATACACTTTGGCTACCAATCTAATCTTATTTCTGACAACATTGCCTTCTTCATTCATCTTTCTGAATACCTACTTGTACCAATTACATTTTGGTGAGTATGTCTTTCAACCAATTCCTAAACCTTATTTATTTCAATTGATTTATTTCCTCTTCATTGGATAGGATCCAATGTTTGTTATCTAAGGCTTCTGACACATCTTTTTGTTCAATTTGAGAAATGAAACATGAAAACATGGTTTCATGTTGAGTTATTGATCTTGTTCTTACACTTTCTCTTACATTAACAATTATTAACTCAGGTGGATGATCTCTCAGCCATCTCACATCTGGTTGGAGTAAGTCTGCTAGATTATTTTGATTAGCAGCTAAGTTGTCTTGAATAACTTCTCCTTGATCATCAATATTCACATGTAATTTTTCCAGCTCTCTTTGAGATTCAACCAACTCATCCTCATCAGAATTGAGTCTTTTGGGAGCTGACTCAGTATAAGGACACTTTTGTATAGTTGGTAGATTCATATTCTCAGCTAACTCATCAATGTCATCTACACTGACATTGGGTTCATCAAATACCACATGTAATGACTCTTCTGTGACCATTGTCCTTTTATTTAGAACTCTAAATTCTTTGCTTTCAAATGAGTATCCAAATAATATTCCCTCATCTGCTTTAACATCAAATGCCTTCAAACTTCATTGTTGTGAATGAACTCTTGCTTCCAAAGATATGGAACCATCCCACATTTGGGTTTCTTCCTATCCAAATTTCATAGGGGTTTTTGGACAGTTGTCTGTTTATCATACATCTGTTCTAAGTATAGCAAGCTATGTTAATGGATTCAGCCCGACATCTCTTAGGCAACCTAGTTTCAGCTAACATGATTCTGCAGCTTCCTTGAGTGTCATGTTTCTCCTTTCAGACTCTATTCTGTTGAGGAGTTCTTGTAGTTGACAACTCATGAGCAATCCCATTTTCTACACAATACTGAGTTATAATCCCATTGACAAACTCAGTTCCTTTATTAAACCTTATCTTGATGATGGATTGACTCTGCTAATTCTGAACATTCTTCATCAGTTGAGGAAGTTTTTACAGTGTTTCCTTCTTTTTACACACAAAGATGGTCCATGTGTATCTTGAATAATGATTCAAAACCACTAAGGTGTATTTCATTCCACTTATTGTTGATGGCTCAACTGGTCCAAATAGATCCATATGCAGCAAATGCAAATTCATAGGTGATGAATGATTTGTCTTTTCCTTGAATGATGATTTGATCTACTTTTTCTACTAACAAGCATCACAAACACTCTCGTTTTTATGCACAGAATCTTCTAGACCTTCCACCAGATGACTTCTTGTAAGCTTATTGATTGTCTTAAAATTCAGATGACTCAGCTTTCTGTGCCACAACCAACTTGCTTCAGCTGTACTTTTGGCTAGCAGACATGTGCCTGGTGTGGCAGTTGACCAATCTACCATATACATATTCTTCTTACTGACCCCAGATAGCACAATTTCATTGGTTTCAACATACTTGTTTTGGCATACTCCCATGCTGAATCCAACATTGTAGCTTTTGTCATAGAGTTGGCTGATACTCAGCAAATTGAAGTTCACACCTTCAACATATGTAACATCTTTAATTTCCAAGCCATTTTTTATTGACATAATGCCATTGATTTCCCCTGGAGCTTTATTTCCTCCAAATAACTTATGCTGCTCTTTCTTCCTCGAAATTTGTCATATTTATCTTATTTCAAGTCATATGTGTGGGACAACTACTATCCATGTACCAGGTTACTTGGCACTCAGCTGTACCCTAAAACTGCAATCAAGGAAATCAAACTTAGGTACCCATACATGTGTAGGTACTTTTCTGAAAATATGTGCACTATACATGTGTAGGAAATCAAACTTAGACAACCACAGATTAGCTTAAGTCTTAAGAAGGTCTTGCTTATGTTGAGCTTTTAGCAACTCTATGTATTATATGTGCACCTGGTCTATTTTGAAAATATTGCCCCTCTGCCTCTGTTGAAATTTAGCGTTTTCAGCACTCCGAATCACCAGTTTTGCAAACAGGGACTTGAAGTAGCTGACTTGCTCCCTTCGGAGTGCCTTTGTTGGCTGTCCATTCCATGATTCTTAGTATTGTGCCTTGAATGTCTCTAGAGATTGTTGCATCGTGATTGTCTAGTTGTTGGTTAAGAGCAACAAATCCCTTCTCCATGTTTTCTATTTCTGTATCCTTGAAGGCTTTTCGAAAGTCTGTTGTGTCAATTGACTGCTCTTCTGGCCATACTGCATTGAAGTCACAACGGCACTACTCAGAGATCATCTGGAGCTTCAAATTCTTCAGGGTGGATTTCCATGGTATATTGGGCACTTTCAGTAGTGGACTCTTTTTCAAGGGGTACCTCAAGGCAAAATGAATTTCTCCCACTCCTTTTTTAGGAGCCTTTCCTTTTGTCCTTGAGACTTGCTTCAACTCTATGTGCCTCAGTTTTTTCAGCTTCATCGGCAGTTGCAGCTGTGTTAGCCTGCCGAGCTGACTGATCCTCAGCTGTCTTAACTGCTTCATTGGACTCAATTTGTGTTTCCTTTTGATTAACCTTTGCCTCAGCTGCCTCAACAGTGTCATGGGCTGGTGATGGCACAATAGGGTGTGGGTCATCAACCAAAACAAACTTCGCGCGAGCAACCTTTTTGCTTTCCTCTCTCATTTTGCCACAACTTTCTCGATTTATGGGTCCTCGACTGGTTTTTGTTTTTGAGCAGACTCAGCTTCGTCTTTTGTATTAAGAAATTCTACAGAGACATTTTCTTCTTCAGAGTCATGTAGTGCACTAATTTCTTCCATTTCAGTTCCATCCTTCGCCACAAAGATCACAATTATGATTTCAAATTTGAGACAATCTTAACCATCCCGAGCCTCAAACCCCACTCTGCTATTTTGTTATAGTCTCCCCATCGCCTCCAATCTTCAAGTTAGTGAGGTCTCCTACACAGCCCTCCTTCAACCCGATGTGGTGTGTACAGTTTTCCCCTTAGTTGGTGCACCACCGATTCACGATCGATAGGGTCACCGGACACTTGAGACTCGACTAATTTTCTCTCGAGTGATCAGCCATCCGGCGCTTATCTCAAGAACTATAACAGGGATTGGCTCAACTAAGGTGTCCTCTACTTCCCCTACCTTAGCTTCATCGCCAGTTTCCTTGGTTTGTCCTTCGGAGTGCACAGGTAAGGTTACGACATCAATGGTCCTCACCATTTCCAATATATCAGGGGTAGGAGAGATTTGCATGGATGAAGACTCTCCAGGCCCCTTTCGCAAAGTTTGATCATTCATCTCATTGGACTCTTTTATGGCTTGCTTCAGCTCAGCCTTCTCCACTGGATCAGCAGCCACCAGCACTTTGACATCGATGTCACTGCTTGAGCTTGTAACGCACTTTCAGGAACATCATCAAAAGGACAAGAATGAGGTTTCTTTGACTCCTCAATTGCCTTCGCCTTCATCTTCTCCTATCGTTCTTTTGATAAAGTATTGTAGTGCATAAATCTTGGTCCAAAGCTGACCGAATTGCAATGTTTCCCAAGAAACTCAGGATTTCTTCCTCTTCTTCAATAAACATCTTCTTGTTAACATGGAAGGGTTTCCCATTTCGGAGAGGAACTCCCTTCACCTCCTCCAAGTCGCCTAAGATCAAGCCGTATGTAAGCAAACTTGAAAACATCCCATCTTCTCCAACAGTCATGTTCTTCACGTTCTTGCACAGCTTGCCAAAGATGAACTCTTCCATGATCACCGCCATGACAATCAACCTAGTCCAAGAGAGTTGATTGAATGATCCAAACTTCATATCTATGCATTTAGCCACCACATCCATCAGTTTGTGGTAGTCTTCTTTGATCTGATTCTTTAAGGCAAAGGCGCGCGATTGGAGCCGATCATCGGCCTCGGGTTTGGCTATCTCCTTCCAAGCAACAGCCAAATCCACACTTTTCTCAGTTATCTCCTTTAGTCCAGTGGTTGGGAGATAGCAATGATCAGCTAAGTCCGCACCTGTTAGCTTAAAGTCCTTGCTGTGGACCGATGAGCAGATATCATCATCGTGAACCTGAGCATTCATGTAATACATAGCGACCTCCTCGAGGTAAGTGTGAGAGAACTTCATAGATAGAAATCTCTTGAGACCAGCTTTCTCAAGTTTCTTAGTGAACTTATTGGCTAAAACCTTGTTTACGCCCTATTGATAAGGCCTTCAAAATCCAAAGTTGCTCCTATGTGGATCTTCTCAGTGAGCTTTGCATAGTCGTACGATGGTGCCATTTTTGTCCTTAGATTGAGATTCGAACAGAGAAAAGAGCTAGGGATTAAACTTAGTTTGCAGAGAGAAAACGCTTGAGTTTTCTTTGAGAGCAAGAGTGTATGTGAGGAGAGAGCAAATTTAATTTCTCAATATATGGGACATGAAAGGACAGTTTTTAGAATTCAAAAAGATGAAAACTGATCAACGGTTGAGATCACGATTTGAAAAATGCATTAATTTCCCCACATTAAATGCAATAGACTCACGCAGGCTTTTACTGACATCATCATTACCGCTGACGCCAAGCCTAAAAACATTCCCGTTCACAAAAAACGACTGTGTTTTGCCAGTTAGCTCATAAATAACTCGACTATCTTCATTTATGACTTGGCTCTGCTTCTCTATTGGCCGAATAACCACTGACGGTGACTAGCCGTCTTGGTTGTTTCACTTGGCTATTAAGTGAAACTCTGCTAAAATCTATTTCTTTCTTTTTTAACCCCACTGAATGAGTCTTCTAAGCTTCCTAACTCATCTCAATCAACCAAGCTCATTCTTAAGCTCTTCAAATCTTGATTCACATAATGGCTTTGTAAATATATCAGTTAACTGCTTATTAGTTGATATGTATTCCAATGTGATGTGTTTCTTTTCAACATGATATCTTATGAAATGATATCTGACACCAATGTGCTTAATTCTTGAGTGCAATACTGGATTTTGAGTAATTGCAATGGCACTTATGTTATCACACATAATTGGAATTTCTCTTTCTTCTATATCATAATCTCTCAGTTGTTGCCTTATCCATAAAAATGGGGCACAACAGCTGCCTACAATAATGTACTCTGCTTCAGCTGTGGATGTAGCTATTGAATTTTGTTTTTTTTCTGAACCAAGAAACCGATCTATTTCCAAGCATTAGATAGGTACCTGATGTACTTTTCATGTCAACTCTACATCCAACATAGTCTGAGTCTGAGTAGCCAACTAACTTGAATCCTGCTTCCTTTAGATATCATAAGCCAACTTCCTAGCATCATTTCAAATACCTTAGGATTCTTTTCGCTGCAGTCATGTGACTTTCCTTTGGAGCAGATTGAAATCTAGCACATACACCTGCAACAACGGTGATATCTGGCCTACTTGCTGTCAAATAGAGCAAAGATCCAATGAGAGCTCTATATCTTGTTTGATCGACAATTTTGCCTTATGCATCCATGTTTATCTTGACTGAAGTATTCATGGGAATCTTCACTGATGAATTCTCTTCCATACCAAATTTCTTCATTAAATCTCTGGTATATTTGGTTTGACTTATGAAGTATCCATCCTTCATTTGCTTGACTTGAAAACCTAGAAAGAAAGTCAGCTCTCCCATCAAACTCATCTCAAATTTTCCTTGCATGAGATTTGAGAATTTGTCACACAATTCTTTGTTTGTGGATCAAAATATGATGTCATCCATATACATTGTAACAAGCAATATACTTTTCCCATCTTGAATTCTGAAGAGTGTCCTATCAACCTTGCCTTTGGTGAATCCATTGTCAATGAGAAACTGAGACAATGTGCCATACCAGGCTCTTGATGCTTGTTTCAAACCATATAATACCTTCTTGAGCTTGTATATTTTATCTCCAATAGTTTCCTGCTCAAAACCTGGAGATTGCTCCACATAGACTTCTTCTTCTAAAAGTCAATTCAAAAATGCACTCTTCATATCCATTGGATAGACAATGAAGTTCTTGTGTGCAACATAAGCAAGAAACACCCTTATGGCCTTCAATCTTGCAACAGGTGCAAAGGTTTCATCAAAATCTATGCCCTCTTCTTGGTCATACCCCTTAGCTACCAATCTTGCCTTGTTTCTCACTACATATCCCTCTTCATTAATCTTGTTTCTAAATACCAACTTAGTACCAATAACATTTTGGTGGGTAGGCCTTTGAACTAATTCCCAAACCTTATTTCTCTCAAATTGATTTAGCTCCTTCTGCATAGCTAAAATCAAATGTGTGTCATCCAATGCTTGTGACACACCTTTAGGTTAAATCTGGGAAATGAAATAAGTGAACATGGCTTCATGTTGAGTTCTGGATCTAGTTCTTACTCCTTCTCTAACATCTCCAATGATAAGCTCTAGAGGGTGGTCTCTCAGCCATCCCACATATGGTTAGAGTAAGTCTGCTGGATTCAATCTTCTTGAAGCTAAGTTGTCTTGAACAACTTCTTCATCATTCAGCTGCAAGTTTTCCAGCTGTCTTTGAGATTCAGCTATCTCATCTTCATCTAGGTTGAGTCTTCTGACATCTGCCTCAACATAGGGACTCTTCTTAATATTTGGCTGATACATCTTGTCAGCTAAGTCATCATTGGCTTCTCCTTTAACATTAGGTTCGTCAAAAACCACATGGATAGACTCTCCTGTGACCATAGTCCTCTTATTCAGTACACTGAAAGCTTTACTCTCAGCTGAGTATCCCAAAACGATACCTTCATCAGCTTTAGCATCAAAAGCTTTCAAGTTTTCCTTGCCATTGTTGTGAATGAAGCACTTAAATCCAAAGATATGAAAATATCCAACATTTGGCTTCCTCCTGTCCAAATTTCATAATGGATTTTAGACAATTTTTATTGATCATACACTGTTGTGAGTGTAGCAAGCAGTATTGTAGGTCCCAAGGGGTGAGTTGTAAGTTTTTGAGGGGGGGGAGGGGTTTACTAAACCTTACCAAATTTTCGAACTTAGTTCTTTTTAATAAGTTTTACAGAGTTAACTCATCAGCTAAGTCCTTGAGGGACAGCTAGGTTGGTTTTCTTCAGCAAAGTTACCCACTCAACAGACTCGACTGAGCTGTTGATAGTGTAACTCAGCTGGGTCAGCTAACACTTAACTTTATAGTTGATTTGATTTCATTCAGCAGAAGACTTTTCACGCTTAATGTTTTAAACTTGTTTTCAACACTTGATTTTAGCAAGGTTATTATCAGTTGGGTTAAGCAGATTTAACTTACCAGATATGCATAATATGCAGGAAAATAAATGTTGTAAGTAAAAATGTCACAAGCAAATTTTATAGCGGTTCGAGGATGGGGTAATTCCTCTAATCCACTCTTCTCCAACTCCTGGAGGAATCTACTAAGTAACAGATCTGGTTACAAAGCGATTATCGATCGAGTCGGCCTTTGGTCACACAACCGCTCCCGGGACTCGCGCTTCACAAAACGGTTGTCTTTCTACTTCAGCTCCCTCGAACTCTTGGAATTGATCACACAACCTTCCAACGAGCCCAAAGCTTCTGGTTCGACCTTGAACCTTACTACTTCTCCTTTAACCTTGGAGATTAGACCCCTTTTGTTCTTCAAATAGTTTCCTCTTCAACTCGATGAAGTATTCTTTCCTTCACTGAGTGTGTTGGATCGAGTTCCTTCGATTTTAGGCTTGAGGAATAACTTTGAAAGCTTGAGAGTATTTATAGATTTTCTTGCCTGAATGCTTGTAATTCGTGGAAAATTGGTTACCTTCTCTCACTTGCTTCCTCAACCTTTTATAGTGAGGATTCGAAAATATGTCCGTTGAAGAGATAGACATATATTTCAAATCCCACTCGTAGGTTGTTGGCATGTCTTGTCCTTGCAGCATTAATGAGGATCGTACCATGTTTTTAATACTCTACAGCCTTTCCTTGGTCTCTGCAGGTTTGCAGGTACATCCTATTGGTTCCTTTCTTTTTGCACTCTTTCAGCAAAACATCTTTATTGCTGGCAGCCTGACACATGCCTATTTTCAGCAAAGTCTTAACTTGTGTTGACAACGGATCTCTATCAGCTTTGTTCAAGTCTTGTCTGCTGCAAACCCTTTTGACATTCGATTCCAATCATTTTGGAATGACTTAGCTGTCGACCGACCGAGACAACTTTTTCATTACTTTTTGTCGATTCTTCACTTGGCTTCACACAGCTGACACACTGATGGGTCTTCACTTCAATCTTCAGTCGACTCTTGTATTTCTTCAACTTAGCTGACTTCAACTCAGCTCATGCAGTCCTATCTATTAAAAGTTGAAATACAAAGAAAATGGGGGTGCCAACTTCATATTCTAAGTTTTACTTGGTATCATCAAAATCTAAACATAAATTTTCCTAACAAGTATTAATGGTGCTTCAGCCCAAAATCTATTAGGCAATCCAGCTTCAGCTAACATGGTCCTTGCAGCTTCTTAAGAGTTATGTTCCTTCTTTCAGCTACTCCATTTTGCTGTGGAGTTCTTGCAGCTCACAACTCGTGAGCCATACCATTTTCTATGAAATACTGAGTTATAATCCCATTGACAAACTCAGTTCTTCTATCAGACCTTATCTTGATAATGGTTTGACTCTTCTCATTTTTGAACTCTTCTCATCAGTTGAGGAAACATATGTAAAGTTTCCTTCTTTTTACACATAAAAATGGTCCATTTGTATCTTGAATAATCATCTACCACCACTAAGGTGTACTTATTTCTACTAATGTTGGCTGGTTCAACAGAACCAAACAAATCCATATGCAATAAATGTAGTATCCTTGTTGAAGAAGGACTTGGCTGATCCTTGAATGAAGACTTGATTTACTTTCCCATCTGGTATGCATCACAAATACTTTCCTTTTTGTATACTGAGTCTGGCAATCCTTCCACAAGATAACTCCTTGCAAGCTTGTTGATTGTCTTGAAATTTAGGTGACTGAGCTTTTTGTGCCATAGCCAACTGATTCGGCAGTGCTCTTTGCTAATAGACATGTGCTTGGTGTAGCAGTTGAACAATCCACTACATACATGTTTTTCTGTCTTTATCCTGATATCACAACTTTATTAGATTCAACGTCCCTAATCTGGCAAACTCCCATGTTGAATCCTACATTGTAGCCCTTATCACAGAGTTGGCTGATACTCAGCACATTGAAATTCAGCCCTTCAACATAAGCTACATCGGTGATTTCTATTCCATTTTTCCTTATGAATCTTGTGCCTTTGATTCCCATGGAGCTTCATTTCCTCAAAATATGACTTTAGCTCCTCTTGCCTCTTTGAAGTTTGATAAATTCTTTTTGTTCCTTGTCATATGTCTGGAACAACCACTATCCATGTACCAGGTTCCTAGGCACTCAGCTGTTCCTTGAACCTGCAATAAAAAAAATTAGTTTTTAGGTACCCATTCTTGCCTGGGTCCTCAGGGGTTAGTGCTATAAGATGCTCCAACCAACCTATAGCCAGATGATCTGACTCTAAGAGGTTGCCACCTATCAGTTCCATAATCATGGTCTACATTAGCGAATTGCTTGGGGGATTTTAGTATCATACATCTGTCTCTTTTATCTATATGCCGGTGTATTTGTTTGACCATTTGCTTTCTTGGGGTAGTAGTGGAATTTTTGTGCTTTATGGGTTTTGTGCCTAGGTGCATATGTGTGCTGATAATGGTTCATTCGCCTTAGGAATATCCTATTTTGAGTCTGAGGTCTTTGCCACTTGGGCTTGTATCCCTTAGGACTTGGTTGATGTCTCATTTGATTATTCAAATCACTTGGCTATGATAATTTCTACCATTCCCATCATATGATTTTCTCTGCTGAAACCTCTGGGGTTTTGGTAGTTCTAATTTGATTTCACAAATTATTTTCTGTTTTTTAGTCTCTTTGATGGACTCTTCTCAATTTGGTTTCACCGCTTTCAAAGATACTCTGGCTTTTTGCCTTTACCTTTATATCCTAGGCCGTGGGTTGTGATTGTGTTTGTGAGTGGGTGTGGTTGCAATATATGGTGCTTTGGATTTTGGACTCCTCATTACTTGAGGATCCTTTTTCCATTACCACTCTTGGAGTTTGGGCATGCACAAAGCAATTAAATCTTATGCCTATTTTATCTCCACTTTCCTCTTGTATCATTATCAATTCATCCAATGATTTAGATGCCTTAGTAAATGATGCAATCACGTTTTTCAAATCTTTTTCTCTCTTTTCTGTTTCTGCTAAGTTAGCTTGGATCTTAGCTATTTCAGCCTTCAGCTTAGTGTTCTCAGCAGCTATGTGACTTAGAGTACTCAGCTCCTTTGTCAGTTGTGAGTTTTGTCTTTTGAGCTGGCCGTTTTCCTCATTCAGGAGTGTGTGAGGTTTTTACATGCTTAAAATCTTTCATCATTTTGCCTAATGAAAGATCAGTGGGTGATGAAGTGTTTGTGTCACTATCACTATCATCAAAATTAGAATGAGATGAGTTAGAATGTACCTCATCATCCTGTTATTTGGCCGTGAGGTATATCAAAGCCTCTTCTTTTGTGTCTGAGGAGTAATCAGCCTCACAGCTGTCTGACTCACTGATTCTTTGCACTTGGCTATGTCAGCAACTTCAGCAGCCAACATGGTTTTCTTCTTTTCTTGTATTCTCTCTCTGAAGACTTTTCTTTCCTCCTTATTTCTATATTTATTGACTGGTGGATAGGGACAGTCAACAACAAAATGTCATTCTTGATCGTAATTCCAAAGATAGGTTTTCGACTTTTCGAAGTCGACTCTATCGCTCTCGATATTCACCTCGATAGTCAGCTCTCTTTGGTGGTTTATCTTCCCTTGCTTTGGAAGGAGCTGTGTGTCTCCTGGATGATTCACCCTTGTTTCTTTTATAGTTCTTATTGAAGAACTTGTTGAATCTCTTTACCATTAGGGCAATCTCCTCCTGATCAATGGCTTCCTTGGATTCACTCTTTTAGATTCTCCACCATGAGTGCAGCTGTCTTTGGTACAACTGTCTCTTCTTGCTCCTTTATTCTAAGCTCAAATTCATAAGCCTTTAATTCGGAGAATAGCTCATGGTTGGATGTTCTTGTAAGATCTATGGAATGTCTCAAAGCCATCACCTTCATTTACCACTCAGCTGGGAGCGACCTGAGAATTGTCAGATAATGAAATTTTCAAACTTTTGTACAACAACAATTAATTTATTTTCTCTAATTTGATCTGATCCTTCACAAATTAACAAAAGAATCTCCCATATTTATTTAGCCGTTGTACAAGATTTCACTTTATTGAGTATGGCTTTATCGAGGGTTTTATACAGAATGTCCTTGGCAACATTGTCCAAGTTGTATCTTTTTCTATCCTCGTTTATCCACTCACATCGAGGCTTTTCGACTATGGCTGGTCTTGGTGCAGCAGGTACAACATCATCTCCTTTAGCAAGAGCATCCCCTCTTACAACTGTATTGACTTTCAATATTTTAGTGGCACATCCTCAATGACGAACCACATCTCATCGTGTAAAACTCTGAAAGATGTGCCTGCATGCATATTATTCAATCATCAAATTCCTCAACAATAAACATAGGAATGCGAGTTAGACTTGATTCCATGATAATAACATGTTTTGCAAGAAAAGCTTTAAAATAGAAAGTGTTGTATGCTTTTAAAAAGAATGAGATCTAGTTCAATAACCAATGCAGAAAGGCTCAACGAAACAACCGCTCTGATACCACTTGCAGGTCCCAAGGGGTGTTAAAGTAAAGTCTAGAAGGGAGGGTGGTTTAAATAAACTTTACAAAATTTTGGATTTAGTCCTTTTCAGATTCAGAGTTGTCTCAAGTCAGCTGGGTCCTTGGTGGAAAACTTAGTTAGCCGCTCAACAGACTCAATTGAGCTGTTGATAGTATAACTCAGCTAATTCAGTTAACTATTTAAATATTCAGTAGACTTGGTTTTTACAGCGGAAGACTTTCACCCTTGTTTGAAATATGTTTTTCAACACTTGTTTTAAGCATAGTTATTATCAGTAGTCTTAGCAAATTTAAACAAAATGCAGTATAAATATGCAAGAATAAAAGTGTGTTGAATGTAAATGATACAAGCAATTTTATAGTGGATCGAGGATGGGGTAATTTCTCTAATCCACTCTTCTCCAACCCATGGAGGAATCCACTAATGTAATTGTGACAGTCCAAGCTTGGCCTTGATCACACAGCTGGCTCAGCTTCAGGGACTCAACTTCTTCACAAAACGACTGTCTTGCTGCTTCAACTCCTTCAAACTCTTGGATTTGTTCACATAGTCCTCCAACGAGTCTAAAGCCTTTGGTTCGAACTAGAACCTTATGACACCTCCTTTAACCTTGGAGTGTAGACCCCTTGTTCTTTGAAACAAGATTTTCCTCTTCAACAGGTCTGAAGTTGTCTTTCCTTCATTGAGTGTGTTGGATTGATTTTCTTCGAGTTTAGGCTTGAGGATATGAATAGAATGCTTGAGAGATATTTGTCACATTTTTTCATGTTAATGTCTATTTGCTTGCTTGCATTCGTTTCTCCTAGTTTTTCTCTCTCAAATGAACTCTCGGCGTTTTATTTTGCTGTTTGAAAAATATATCCGTTGAAGAGATAGATGTATTTTTCAATGCCTTGCAGACTTTGATGTAGATCGATCCTTGAATTTAATGCTCTCTGCAGGCCTTTCCTTAAACTCTGCGAGGTTTTTAGGTACATGTCATTGGCTCCTTGCTTTTTACACTCTTTTCAAAGAAACAACTTTAAGGTAGGCGATCGACACGTGCCTATTTTCAAAAACAATTGACTTTGCTTTGACAAATGCACCTCTTGACTTTCTTTGATCCTTTTTGTTGCATAACTCCTTTGTGATCAACTCCACTTATCTTGGAGTGACATAGTTTTCATCTGACCGAGACAACTTTTTCATCACTTGACTAATACTTGACTTCACTTCACTCACCGCCACACACCGATTCTTCTCTTCGATCTTCAGTCAAGTCCTGCATTCTTCAACTTGGCTGCTTCTACCCAGCTTATAGAACCCTATCTATTATAAGTTGATTTACAGTAGAATTAGGGTGCCAACTTCCTAATCTAGGTTTTACATGGTATCATCAAAATCTAATACATAAATTTCCCAACACAACTTATAGCAAAATAATCTGACTCTAAGGGGTTGCCACCTTTCCATTCCATAATCATAATGAATTTTGGCAAATAGTGTGTTTTTGCCACATACATCTGTCTCTTTTGTCTATATGTTAGTGTATGCATGAAAATATTTACATTCTTGTAATAGTATAAAAATTGTAGTGCTCTGTGTGCATAATGTTTTTGTGCGTAAGTATGCTTATTTGCATGTCTAGGGGTTGGCCTACATTGATTTTTTGCCCTTTGCCTTTATGGTTTATTTCCCTTAGGAATCTGCTGATATTTCATTGGTGGGTTTTAATCTGCTTGTGTTGGGTATTTTCTACCATTCAAATCATTTTATTTCCTTCTTTGAAAGTTCTGGGGCTTTTGATAGTTCTGCTTTGATTTCACAGAATACTTCATGTTAGGAGTTTGCCAATTGACTTTTCTGAATTTATTATCAGCAGTCCAGTCAGTGAACTCAGTGGGCTGGTTTCCTTTGCCTATGTATCCAAGTTCAATATGCGTGTGCAATAAATGGTGTCTTAGATTTATTGCTTCCCTAATTACTTGTGGAGCCTTTCTCTAAGATCACTCTTGGGGTTTGTGCATTCACAAAGGAGTTAAAGCGTAGTCCAGCTTTGTCTCCAATCTCTTTATGTATCATCATCAACAACAACTCATCCAATGTTTTAGATGATTTGCTGAGTGATGCAATGATATTTTTAAGCTCTTGCTCTCTCTTTTCTTTAGCAGTACACTAAGCTTCCACCTTTTCTATTTTAGCTCTCGACTCTTTGTTCTCATCAACTAAGTGACTTAGAGATCACAACTCTTCCATCAACTATGAGTTTTGGCATTTGAGTGGGCTGTTTTCCTTGTATAGAAGTGTGTGAGAGGATTTTATGTGCTCAAAATCTTTCATCATTTTGCCTAATGAACCATAAAGATCTGTGAGTGATGATGTGTGTGTCATGATCACTGTCATCATAATCTGAATAAGATGAGTTAGGGATTACCTCATCTTCTTGTTCTTTGGCCATTAGACAGAGGAGTGTATCTTCCTCGGTGTCAGATGAGTAGTCAGCCTCACTGATGTCTAACGCTTCTGCTTCTTTGCACTTGGTTGTTTTAGTCTCAGCCATCATTGCCTTCTTCCTTTCATTTCTTCTCTCTCTGAAAACCTTTTTTCTTCTTCTTTATTTATGTACTTATTGGCTGCTGGATAAAGACAATTAACTACAAATTGACCTGACTGTCTGCAATTCAAGCACAGGTCTTCTACCTTTTATCGACTCTCCAGGGGTGGTCTTTCCTCTTTTTCCTTAGAGGGAGCTGAATGCCTTATAGAGGACTCTCATTTGTTCCTCTAATAATTTATTTAATGAATTTGAGTCTGCTGATTTAGACTCACATGCTAGCAAGACAGTAGTCTTAGGAGTAGCAATCTCATCCTGCTCTTTCCTCTTGAGCTCAAATTCATAGGCCTTCAAATATGAAAACATCATGGTTTGATATATTCGTGAGGTCCATGGAGTGCCTCATTGCCATGACTTTCATTTTCTATTCAGCTGGTAAGGCTCTAAAGATCTTCATACACATTTCCTTTTGTGTATATTCCTTCCAAGGGCTGATAACTCATTTGTTATCTCTGTGAACCTTGATTCTAATTGGTCCACCGATTCTCCAGATAACATCTTAAAATTTTTGAACTTTTGCTGCAATTGTAAGCTTACTATCATTAATCTGCTTTGCGCCTTCACAGATTAAAGTCAGCTTATCCAGATTTTTTTTTGCCATTTTGAATGATTTGACCTTGTTGAACATCGGTTTGTCCAATGTTTTGTATAGGATGTCTTTTGCAACATTATCCAAGTTGTGCCTTCTTCTATGCTCATTTGTGTAAGTCCAAGCGACTACGATAATCTAGAGGGGGGGTGAATAGATTATCTCCATCTTTTCGATTTTACCCTCTTTTTCGAACCGAATGCTCAAAGATAATAATAAAGGTGCGGAATGTAAACAACACATGTCGATTTAAAGAGGTTCAACCCACCTGGGCCTAATCCTCTACCACCCCAAAGATATCCGGATGGATTTCAAAAAGAAAAAAAAATTTATTAATTACCAAAATTAATACAAATTCAACTTACAACACCTTGAAGAGCACCACACTCTTCTTCAACCCCACCTTTGAGATTACCACAATCTCTTCTTGAAGATTACCACAATCTTCAAACGGCACCTTGTGAAGATTACCACAATCTTCACCTTGATGAGCACCACACTCTTCAACATCTCAACAAGAAGATTACCACAATCTTCTTACACCTAACACCTAGTTCACCCAAGTGTGTTCTTACCACAAGAACACTCACAAGGATATCTTGTGTTGAATGATTACCCAAAAATCCAAGATTACAACTCGATAATGAATTATACAATTGAGTGCAAGTGTAATCAAGAATAGCCTAGACCTCAAGAATGTGAAAGTGAATAGCTAGGCAAATTACAACAAGAAATAAGACAATGTAGGAACAAGTGTATTCTTGAGCGTATCTTGTTGTGTTGTAGTTTTCTCTCTTATTGTGTTGCTTCAATTCTTCCTCTATTTATAGAAGATGCCTTGTACATGATAGGCTCCTCTTGGGGACATGAAATCTGTAAAAAATTGCAAGACAATTGAAGAAAAGAGCTGTTAGAAATCAATCCCTTAAATCAAGGAAAAACTGTCTGCAAACTCAACGGATAGTTTGCTGTCAAATGAGTGGTTCGAACGGTCGCGCAGAGATAAGATTGAAATTGAATTCTGTGAATTTTTACACAGGGGGACCGGTCGACGGGGGGTCCGACCGGTCACCCCTATGTGTGACCGGTTGGAGGGATCAAAACGAGAAACAAGAAGAGTCTGTTCTCGGGGGTACGTTCAGTGCACCGTCCGCCCAAGGGGTCGACGTCGCTTCACCGGCCCCCTGGGGCCGAGCGGTCGCCCCCCATTTCCCTTTAGTCCCGTTTTACTGTTTTAAAACTCAACACAGTGTACGGGTTGCCCGATAGGCGACCTGGCCGAGATCTGAACAAATGTGTTGTCCAATTTTATATCGAAAATAAACTCCAAGAAATACTCCGAAAAATAGTAAAAACATTTTAGACCGATCGGGAGTATTAGGACAACATTCAGGGACATAGTTTTGATGTAAAAACATTTAGACATAAAATCATTAAAAGCGTTGTCCATTTTAGTCGAAAACAAACTTGAAGAAATACTCCGGAAAATATTAAAACCATTTTAGATCATTTTGGAGTATTTGGACAACCTTTAGAAACATTGTTTTGGTGTAAAAACAAAATCATCAAAATAATGATAAAACTATTTATCAAACAATCTCCCCCTTTTTGATGATTACAAACCAAAACAATTTACCAAGGCCGATTTTGAAAACAAATCAATTTTTCCAGTCGAAAAATATCCGTTGAGAGCGACAATATTTCGCGCAATATAAGCACAAGGATGGGAGTTGAGAGATTCAAACATATATAGCAAATGATCCCCCTATCAACATGCACATCAATAGTAATAGAGAAACAACTTAAACATAAGCTAAAATCTTAGCTTTTCAATATTGAGCTTAAGTATCAATAACTTAAAAGCTCCCCCTGCCAAAGAGACATCATTAGAAACATGAATACATCCATACTACAACCAATGGACCAAGAATCATACATAACCATAATACATCAGGTGGACATAATATGATCCACAACTTACGGCTTTACATAGCCACAACTTATAGCTTCTTTTCGTGAAGCTTATCTTAGCTTCTTTGAGCTAAAGAGCTTATAACCTGTTTCTCCCCCTTTGGAATCATCAAAAAGAATGTTAGCACGATAAATACATCATATATTCTTATCAAAGTGCGCAAGTAAACCGATGTATCGATCTATTTGAACATTGAAGCTTTTAAACCAAATAGGAGGGAAGAGTCGAATCATACGACTTGTAGAAGCTTATGAAAGATCATTTGACAAGCAAAACATGATCTCTATAAATATATAAGACTTTTGAAATCGAGAGAATCATGTAGGTGATGAATTTTTCATTGAAACATTTTATCAAACACTTGGCGGGCGTCAAAAATTGAAAAAGATATATATAGCCCTTGTAAATGAAATCAAGCCAAGTTTTTTTATCACCAAATACAATTTAACAAATATCATTCATCAACAATCAATAAGCTCATCACAAACATATATGCATTGCATCAAGAAAAATACATATAAGCCACAAACTCAAGGGTTCAACCCAATTGAGCTAAGGAGAGTGAAATTCTTACCATTCGATCGATAAAGATGAGCAAAAATGATGATAATCGAGCTAGATAATCCCCAACATATGTAATGTATGCAACAAAACTCATTTGAAGTGAGTTGTGTGTGCAAATGACAAAGGGGACGAAATAGAGTTGAAAGGGGCCAAAATGGCTAAGTAAAAGAACATAGACGATTTAAGCCAAGAAATCACGGTGGGCGGCGACGGTCAAGGGCTAGGGCGGCGTCGGTCGAGGTGGGCGACCGTTCGACCACTTGCCCTGGCACCAACGCTTCTTTCTCTGTTTTGCAAATTCAAAGTTTGATCCAAAAATCCGATTTTTCGCCCCTAAGTTTTAAAAACGTGCAAAATGCGGCGTAGACCTCATTCAATATACATTATGTCATAATCAAGCTTGAAATGAGGTAAAATACTCGGATTAACGAAAACAAATCCGCGAGTTATCCTTGAGACTAATTAAACACATCTCAAGTTTTTGTTAAAACATGCAATCCCTTAACAATTATATCGAATCTCAATATGTTTAGTTCGATTATGACGAACCATAGTTTGAATAATTTTGACCGGACTTGTTATCCCGAAAAATAAGAACGTTTTAAAGCTTTGGATACAACAAGTCATAAGAAGAAGTGCCTTTCAAATATTTGAAAATTTCTTTTAACGGCACTTTAATTAGATTCGTCGGGAGAGTTTTTGAAGTCGAGCATATAGACATAATGCATATGGAATGTCGAGTCTATAGAAATAATACAAGAAAACATACCTCAAATTTGTTTGTCAACCGACATGCCTTTCTCAACCTTTGTTAATCTTTAGCCATAGAGGTTGAGATAGTTCTTCTTTCTTCAATGCCTAACTCCTTCAAGAGTTCTTTTGAAATATAATCATCTTCTTAGCATTGAATAATTTGAAGTCCAAGCAATAAATTGAGCTCCCCCATCATGCTCATCTCGAGTTCACTTAGTATCAACTTAGAAAAATATCTTGCACAAATATTCATTAGTAGCACTAAAAATATTCTCATAAATATGCACAAGTTTAAACAATCTTGCCCTTTTTCACAAACAAAGAGAGTAGTATCAACTTTACCTCTTGTAAAATCATTTAGCAAAAATAGCTAAGTCTATTATACCATACACGGGGGTACTTGTTTAAAACCATACAAGGCCTTAAAAACAATCATTTGGCCTAGAAACATTTTAAACCCCGGAGGTTGTTCTACATAGACTTCTTCTTGAATAAAACCATTGAGAAAATTGGATTTAACACCCATTTGGTAAAGCTAGAAATTTTCTTAAAACAAGAATGGGCAAGTAAAATGCAAATAGCTACTAAATGTGCTATGAGTGCAAATGTTACATCCAAATCAATTACCTTCTTCTTGAAAATACCTTCGAGCTACTAACCTCGCCTTAGTTCAACCAATGTTGCCTTGGTCATCGAGTTTGTTCCGGAATACCCTTTTTGTCTTCTTCATCACTATCATCATAGGGCATCCAATTGATCTAAGGTGTTCATAATAGAACATTTACATCCAAATATTTTGAGGTAACTAATATTTGGAGTACTTCATTTCTCATCTACACAACTTAACAAACTCATTACCGGCATCGCTTATATAAGCAAGAAAACATAGCCCAAGTGTAACAACATGCCTCAATCATCAATCACAAAAATATCTTGCATAAGAGCATAGTAGAAATAGACACTATATATATAGACCATGAAGCAAGAAACACATACTATGCATTTAGAAGATCATCAAGAGTCTAATAGATCATGCAAGTTCAAATAAGCTTAAGAAAGCTACAAAAGGTCTCTTTTGAAATTTGAAAATCCGATAGCATATAATTGAGACCTCATTTAGAAGAAGTATTTGAACAAAAGTTGACAAAGCAAATATGTGTAATCAAATATCGAATAGCCCCTTTCAAAAAATCCTCTTAATGGCACTTGTATGAAATATTATAAAAAACCAGCACATAGGCATATGGAAATACATATATCGAGTCTATAAGAGTAAAAGTAACACAAGTAAACGTACCTCAATAATATATGCCTTTCTTGACAAAATGGCCATTTGTGAATATGTAAATCCTACACAATTCTTAAAACAAATCTAGCACAAATCATAATGATAAAAGTGTAGGCTAAGAGATATCACAAGTAAGCTCATGCCATAAAAATCCATAAGAGATGATAATACACTTTAGTCTACAAAATGCACAAGAGTTTTAAAGACATCATATAAGGTCTTCTTTTTCAAAAATTTTAAAAATACAAATAAGTTTTGAAGACCTTAATTTAAAATTTAAATACATGAAAACTCATTTTGCAAGTAGGACACAAATAAAAACATGCATAATAGACAAATAAAATGCATATTTAATTAGGGAGATACGGTTTACCAATTATGCCGTTTCCATGGGTTTTCCCATTGTTGATGATATTTTCCCTTTTGAAAATCTTCATGTTGATGGTAATCTCTCCAATTACTCCATCTCCAAAATTTTTGTCCTTCCCATTGTTGACGGTCTCTTCTTTTTGAAAATCATCTTGTTGATGATGTCTTTGCCATTTCAAGGATTGTGTTCTTCCCATTTTTGATTATATCCTCTTCTTGAAATTGGCTTTGTCGAAAATAGTTTCTCCTTCTTTGATCAAATGAAACGGTCATTTGATGTCTTCTTGCGGTATAAATTTTCTTGATCATTATTTCACGGGTATCTAATATGACATTGTTTTGTGGTACCCTCATGTGTTTGGGTCCTTTGGGATTAGTCTTGAGACTTTTAGGTCTCCAACAATAATTAGAGCTATTTCTAGCCTCGACAAGTATTTACCGTATGACCCTTTTTACCGCAATAAAAGCATATAATAATTCTAGGAGCATAATGACCAACGTGCTTAAAGACTTGGTTCTTTTTCATGTGATTGACACCTTTAGGCTTATGATCAAGTTCTAGTTTCAATTATCACAACAATCAACAATATTGGTCATTCTATCGACTCGAGTTGGATTTAGATAAATCATTTTTCAAGCAATTTATATCCTCAACAAGAGTACTATTTTCTTTCTCAAGGTTTCTAACCTTGTCAAGAGTGGTGGTGTGAGCACATGATAGTGATTCATAGGAAGTAAATAAACTATCCTTATCATTTTTCAAAACAATGAATTCCTTTTTCAAATTTTTGTATTTAACAAGTAAGTTTTGGAATTCATCTTGTAGCTCATCATAATCATTTTGTAAATCACTAAATTCATTTTGCAATTCATGGTCATAAGAAGTAGAGGGTTTAGAACTTACCTCGTTTTCTTCTTCGATGCCCATGAGGCATTGTGTTTGATAAATGGTTTTATCATGATTTTGATGATTTTGTTTTATACCAAAACAATGGTTTTAAAGGTTGTCCAAATACTCCTAAATGATTTAAAATAGTTTTAATATTTTCCGGAGTATTTGCTCAAGTCTTTTTCGATTAATATTGACAACACTTTCAAAGATTTTATGTCAATGGGTTTTCACATTGAAACTATATTTCTAATGTTGTCTAAATACTCTCGATCGGTTTAAAATGTTTTTACTAAATTTTTCGGAGTATTTCTTAAGTTTTATTTTCGACTAAAATTGGACAACATTTACATCTCGTATTTGTTTGTTTTTGAAACAGAAAATGAGATTTTTTGAGTTGGTCGCCTGGTGGGGTCGACCGGCACTGCAAGTGTGCAAAATCTCCTGTTCTATTTTTGGAGAGGTCGACCGATGTCGACCGGCCGAGCACCCCCCTCGGCCGCCTGTAATTTTTCAGTCTTATTTCAAACGCGTCCTTTTGTGCGACCCGCATTTGACTAAAATATAACCGTTGTTTCTTATTCTTCCTTAAAATGTGGGATTGTTCTATAATCTGATTTTTGTATCCTTATGAGACAACCATATTTATTTTAATCTCTTTGTCTTATTTGTAGACAAAAGAAAACATGGAGGAGCCCATGAAGGAGCCTATGTTGGAGGAGCCTTTGGAGGAGCCTTTGGAGGAGCCTATGTTGGAATTCAAATTTGAAGGCTCTCCTATAAATAGATGAAAGCTTGAGGGATCAAATACAAGACTTGATACAAACAACAAGAGATATCACAAGCACATAATCTTTGTTATTCATTTCAACATTCTTGTTGTAATAGCCTAAGTACTATCACTTTCACATCTTGAGGTCTAGGCTTTCATTCTTGATTACACTTGCACTTTTGAGTTGTAATATTTTTCAAAGTGTAATCTTGATTGTAATTCATCAACCAAACACAAGATATCCTTGTGAGTATTCTTGTGGTAAGAATACACTTTGGGTGATCTAGGTGATAGGTGTTTCAAGAGTGTGGTGCTCTTGAGGTGTTGAAGAATTTGGTATTCTTCAAGATTGAAGATTGTGGTGATCTTCAAAGGTGCCGTTGAAGGAAGATTGTGGTAATCTTCAAAGGAGATTGTGGTAATCTCCAAAGGTGGTGTTGGAGAGTTCGGTGCTCTTCAAGTCGGAAGATTGTGGTAATCTTCAAAGGGAGATTGTGGTAATCTCCAAAGGTGGTGTTGGAGAGTTCGGTGCTCTTCAAGTCGGAAGATTGTGGTGATCTTCAAAGGAGATTGTGGTAATCTCCAAAGGTGGTGTTGAAGAAGAGTGTGGTGCTCTTCAAGGTGTTGTAAGTTGAATTTGTATTAATTTTGGTAATTAATAAAATTCTTTTTCTTTTCAAATCCATCCCTGATATATGGTAGAGGATTAGGCCCTAGGTGGGTTGAACCTCTTTAAATCGACGTGTGTTGTTTACATTCCGCACCTTATTATTGTGTTTGAGCTTTCGATTGTTAAAAGAGGGCGAAATAGAAAAGATGGAGATAATCTATTCACCCCCTCTAGATTATCGTGAGCGCTGGACTTACAAGTGGTATCGAGCCAAACTCTTTGGCAAGCTCGTTTCACATCGCGAGTGAAGAGAAACGATCGACGGCTACAAACGAAGCTCAAATTTCCGACCTCCACCACCAAGCCACCTCGGTTTGATTCCAAAATTTTATATTTTGGAAAGAAAGAATGGAATGCTACTTACAAGGTTGCGGGTTCGACATTTGGAACACCGTCATTAATGGAGAATCCATTCCGATGAAAGATACACCACACACCTCAAAAGGCTTCAAAGAGCTCAATGATGAAGAGAAGAGAATCATCTCCTTAAATGGTAAAGCTCTTAATATTTTACATTGTTCACTTACCACTTTGGAATTTGATTATGTTCAAGGTATTCGATCGGCACATGAAGTATGGCAAAACTAGAAGCCATCTATGAAGTATATGCAAATAAAAGGAGCAACTCAAAAGCATCTACTTCTCAAATGGATACAACATCAAATCCAACAATATGGGATGAGCCTCTTACAAATTCCGATGATGAAGTCGAAAAATGTCTTATGGGCATCGAAGAAGAGAACGAGGTAAGTTCTAAACCTTCTACTTCTTATGACAATGAATTGCAAAATGAATATAGTGATTTGCAAAATGATTATGATGAACTTCAAAATGAATTCCAAAGCCTACTTGTTAAATACAAAAATTTGAAAAAGGAATTCAATATTTTGAAAAATGATAAGGATAGTTTATTTACTTCTTATGAATCACTATCATGTGCTCACACCACACACTTGACAAGGTTAGAAACCTTGAAAAAGAAAATAAAAAAATAGTACTCTTGTTGAGAATATTGATTGCATGAAAAAGGATTTATTAAAATCCAACTTGAGTACCAATAAAATGTCCAATATTGTTGATATTCATAATTGTGATAAAGGACTTGATCATAAGCCTAATGTTGTTAATCATATGAAAAAGGATCAAGTCAATATGCATATTGGTCATTATGCTCCTAGAATTATTACTTGTTTTTATTGTGATAAAAAGGGTCATACGGTAAATACTTGTCGGGCTAGAAATAGCTCTAATTATTGTTGGAGACCTAAAAGTCTCAAGACTAATCCCAAAGGACCCAAACATATGAGGTACCACAAAACAATGTCATATTAGGTACACGGCAAATAATGATCGAAGAAAATTCATACCGCTTTGACCGATTTGATCAAAGAAGGAGAAACTATTCTCAACAAAGCCAATTTCAAGAAGAGGGTACAATCAAAAATGGGAAGAACACAATCCTTGAAATGGCAAAGACATCATCAACAAGATGATTTTCAAAGAAGAAGAGACTTTCAACAATGGGAAAGCAACAAACCTTGAAAATGGAGCAATCAAAGAAGTAATCATCAACAAAGTGACTTCTCAAAGGAAGATATCATCAACAATGGGAACGACACAACCCATGGAAATGGCGTAATTGGTAACCCGTATCTCCCTATTTAAATATGCATTTTATTTTGTTATTATGCATGCTTTTATTTGTGTCTTTATTGCAAAATGAGTTTTCAAATTTTTTTAATTAAGGTCTTCAATATATATTTGTGCTTTTAAATTTTTTTTAAAAAAGAAGACCTTATATGATGTTTTTAAAACTCTTGTGCATTTTTGAAAACTATAGTATGTTATCATCTCTTATGGTTTTTTTTTTTTGGCATGAGCTTACTTGTGATATCTCTTAGCCTACACTTTTATCATTATGATTTGTGCTAGATTTGTTTTAAGAATTGTGTAGGATTTACATATTTTCACAAATGGCCATTTTCGTCATTTTTATCAAGAAAAGGCATAAATTATCGAGGTACGTTTACTTGTGTTATTCTTACTCTTATAGACTCGATATATGTATTATCATATGCCTATGTGCTTGTTTTTCATAGTATTTCATACAAATGCCATTAAGAGGATTTTTAGATTTTTGAAAGGCACTATTCGATATTTGATTGCACATATTTGCTTTGTCAACTTTTGTTCAAATACTTCTTTTAAATAAGGTCTCAATTATATGCTATCGGATTCTCAATTTCAAAAGAGACCTTTTGTAGCTTTCTTAAGCTTATTTGAACTTGCATGATTTATTAGTCTCTTGATGATATTCTAAATGCATAGTATGTGTTTCTTGCTTCATGATCTATATATATATATATATGTGTCTCTTACTACTATGCTCTTTTGCAAGATATTTTGTGGTTGACAATTGAGGCATGTTATTTCACTTGGGCTATTTTTCTTGCTTATATAAGAAATGCCTTTAATGAGTTTGTTGAGTTGTGTAGAAAAGAAAATACTCCAAATATTTGGATGTAAATGTTCTATTATGAACACCTTAGATCATTTGGATGCCCAATAGTGATGAAGAAGACAAATTCCTAAATTGATGCTTCAAGATGAAGATTGGTTTTAAAGCTGCAAGAGGAGCTAAAAAGGAAATGATACTTGGAAGTTGATGCCATGTCTTTCATCACAAACGATTATAAATGCAAAATGGGCACTCCGAAACAAACTCGATGACCAAGGCAACATTGGTCGAACTAAGGCAAGTTAGTAGCTCGAAGGTATCTTCAAGAAGAAGGTAATGATTTTGATGTAATATTTGCACTCATAGCTCTTTTAGAAGTTATTTGCTTTTTACTTGCCCATTCTTGTTTTAAGAAAATTTCAAGCTTTACTAAATGGATGCTAATTTTCTAAATGGTTTTATTCATATGGAAGTCTATCGGAGTTTAAAATTCTAGGCCAATTTTTTTTTAAAAGGCTTTGCGGTTGATAGACTTAGCTATTTTTGCTAAATGATTCTACAAGAGGTAAAGTTGATACTACTCTCTTTGTTTTTGAAAAAGGGCAAGATTGTTTACTTGTGCATATTTATGAGAATATTTTTGGTACTACTAATGAATATTTGTGCAAGATATTTTTTCAAGTTGATGCAATGTGTACTTGAAATGAGCATGATGGGGAGCTCAATTTCTTGCTTGGACTTCAAATTATTCAATGCCAAGAAGATGGTTATATTGAACTCTTGAAGGAGTTAGGCATTGAAGAAAGAAGAAATATCTCAACCACTATGACTAAAGATTGACAAAGGTTGAGAAAGGCATGTCGGTCGACAAACAAATTCGAGGTATGTTTTCTTGTATTATTTCTATAGACTCAAATTCCATATGCATTATGTCTATATGCTCGATTTCAAAAACTATCCCAACGAATCTCAATAAAGTGCCGTTAAAAGAAATTTTCAAATATTTGAAAGGCACTTCTTCTTATGACTTGTTGTATCCAAAGCTTTAAAATGTTCTTATTTTTTTCGGGATAACAAGTTTGGTATCTATTATACGATTCGTATTCAAAATTTGGTTCGTCATAATCGAACTAAACATATTGAGATTCGATATATTTTTAAGGGATTGTGATTTTTAACAAAAACTTGAGATGTGTTTAATTCCGTCTCAAGGATAACTCGGACTTTTTGATCGTTAACCGAGTATTTTACCTCATTTCGAGCTTGATTATGACATAATGTATATTGAATGAGGTCTACGTTTGCATTTTGCACGTTTTAAAACTTAGGGGCGAAAAATCGGATTTTTGGATCAAATTTGATTTTCAAAACAAAAAGAACCACTGAAAGGGCAAGGCCGCCCAAACGCCGCGGACGGTCGCCCATGCCCTGGACCGGTCGCCGGATGATTTTTGGCTAAAAATAGTTCTGTTTCCAGGACTTCGCCATTTTGGCTTATTTTGTCCATTTTTCGCCCCTTCAAATTGCACACAAATTTCACTCAAAATTTGTTTTATTGCATACATTTTATATTTTGGGGATTATCTAGCTCGGTTATCATCATCATTGCTCGACTTTACCAATTGAATGGTAAGAATTTCACTATCGTTAGCTCAATTGGGTTGAACCCTGAGTTTGTGGCTTATATGTATTTTTCTTGATGCAATTCATATATATTTGTGATGAGCTTATTGATTGTTGATATGTTATATTGCATTTGGTGATGAAAACTTGGCTTGATTTCATTTACAAGGGCTATATATATCTCTTTCAATTTTTTTTACGCCCGCCAAGTGTTCGATAAAACGTTTCAATGAAAAATTCATCACCTACACGACTCTCTCGATTTCAAAAGTCTCATATATTTATAGAGATCATGTTTTCTCGCAAATCAAATGATTTTTCATAAGCTTCTACAAGTCGTATGATTCGACTCTTCTATTTGGTTTAAAAGCTTCAATGTTCAAATGGCTCGATACATCGGTTTACTTGCACTTTGATAAGAATATATGATGTATTTATCGTGCTAACATTCTTTTTGATGATTCCAAAGGGGAGAAACAGGTTATAAGCTCTTTAGCTCAAAGAAGCTAAGATAGCTTAAAAAAGAAGCTAAGCTATGGCTTCATAAAGCCATAAGTTGTGGATCATATTTAGTCCACTTGGTGTATTATGGTTATGTATGAATCATGGTCCATTGGTTGTAGTATGGACTTATATACGGTTCTAATGATGTATCTTTGACAGGGGAGCTTTTAAGTTATTGATACTTAAGCTCAATATCGAAAAGCTAATATTTTAGCTTATGTTTAAGTTTATAACTCTTGTTGTGCATGTTGATAGGGGGAGCATTTGCTATATGTGTTTGAATATCTCTACTCCCATCCATGTGTTTTTATTGCATGGAATGTTGTCGCATTGGATAGTTCTCTTTAACCGTAAAATTGTTTTGTTTTCAAAATCGACCTCATTAAAATTGTTTTGGTTTGTAATCATCAAAAAGGGGGAGATTGTTTGATAAATGGTTTTATCATGATTTTGATGATTTTGTTTTATACCAAAACAATGGTTTTAAAGGTTGTCCAAATACTCCTAAATGATTTAAAATAGTTTTAATATTTTCCGGAGTATTTGCTCAAGTCTTTTTTCGATTAATATTGGACAACACTTTCAAAGATTTTATGTCAATGGGTTTTCACATTGAAACTATATTTCTAATGTTGTCTAAATACTCTCGATCGGTTTAAAATGTTTTTACTAAATTTTCGGAGTATTTCTTAAGTTTTATTTTCGACTAAAATTGGACAACATTTCTGTCTCGTGGTCGACCGGTCGCCCTATAGGGCAACCCGTACCTGAAGATGTTTTTTGAAATTTGAGACGGAAGAAATTTCAAGCAGTCGACCGTCGCTCAAGGCGTCGAAAATCGTGGCAGGGTCGACCGGATGCAAGTGTGCAAAATCTCCTGTTCTATTTTTGGAGAGGTCGACCGGCTAGGGTGATGTCGACGTCGAGCACCCCTCGACCGGTCCGCCTAAAACGCGTCCTTTTGTGCGCGACCGCCGTCTCGATAACTTTAGTTTGACAAATGCTAAAATATAACCGTTGTGGCAACAGACCATTCTTCCTTAAAATGTGGGATTGTTCTATAATCTGATTTTTGTATCCTTATGAGACAACCATATTTATTTTAATCTCTTTGTCTTATTTGTAGACAAAAGAAAACATGGAGGAGCCCATGAAGGAGCCTATGTTGGAGGAGCCTTTGGAGGAGCCTTTGGAGGAGCCTATGTTGGAATTCAAATTTGAAGGCTCTCCTATAAATAGATGAAAGCTTGAGGATCAAATACAAGACTTGATACAAACAACAAGAGATATCACAAGCACATAATCTTTGTTATTCATTTCAACATTCTTGTTGTAATAGCCTAAGTACTATCACTTTCACATCTTGAGGTCTAGGCTTTCATTCTTGATTACACTTGCACTTTTGAGTTGTAATATTTTTCAAAGTGTAATCTTGATTGTAATTCATCAACCAAACACAAGATATCCTTGTGAGTATTCTTGTGGTAAGAATACACTTGGGTGATCTAGGTGATAGGTGTTTCAAGAGTGTGGTGCTCTTGAGGTGTTGAAGAATTTGGTATTCTTCAAGATTGAAGATTGTGGTGATCTTCAAAGGTGCCGTTGAAGGAAGATTGTGGTAATCTTCAAAGGAGATTGTGGTAATCTCCAAAGGTGGTGTTGGAGAGTTCGGTGCTCTTCAAGTCGGAAGATTGTGGTAATCTTCAAAGGGAGATTGTGGTAATCTCCAAAGGTGGTGTTGAGAGTTCTACTCTTCAAGTCGGAAGATTGTGGTGATCTTCAAAGGAGATTGTGGTAATCTCCAAAGGTGGTGTTGAAGAAGAGTGTGGTGCTCTTCAAGGTGTTGTAAGTTGAATTTGTATTAATTTTGGTAATTAATAAAATTCTTTTTCTTTTCGAAATCCATCCCTGATATCTTGGGGTGGTAGAGGATTAGGCCCTAGGTGGGTTGAACCTCTTTAAATCGACGTGTGTTGTTTACATTCCGCACCTTATTATTGTGTTTGAGCTTTCGATTGTTAAAAGAGGGCGAAATAGAAAAGATGGAGATAATCTATTCACCCCCCCCTCTAGATTATCGTAGCCGCTTGGACTTACACATTGTTCAACTTGTTCATCATGGGAGGTTGTAGAAGGCTTATCCCATGTTGTTGGATTTGATGTTGTATCCATTTGTGAAGTAGATGCTTTTGAGTTGCTCCTTTCATTTGCATATACATAATAGATGGCTTGTAATTTTTGCCATACTTCATGTGCCGATCGAATACCTACAACATGATCAAATTCCAAAGTAGTAAGTGAACAATACACAATACTAAGAGCTTTACCATTTAAGGAGATGATTCCCTTCTCTTCATCATTGAGCTATTTGAAGCCTTTAGAGGTGTGTGGTGTATTCTTCGTCGGAATGGATTCTCCATTGATGACGGTGTTCCAAATATCAAACCCGCAACCTTGTAAATAGCATTCCATTCTTTCTTTCCAAAATACAAAATTTTTGGAATCAAACCGAGGTGGCTTGGTGGTGGAGGTGCCGGAAAGATGAGCTTCGTTCGTAGCCGACGATCGTTTCTCTTCACTCGCGATGTGAAACGAGCTTGCCAAAGAGTTTGGCTTTGATACAACTTGTAAGTCCAAGCAGCTACGATAATCTAGAGGGGGGTAAATAGATTATCTCCATCTTTTCGATTTTACCCTCTTTTTCGAACCGAATGCTTAAAGACAATAATAAAGGTGCGGAATGTAAACAACACACATCGATTTAAAGAGGTTCAACCCACCTAGGGCCTAATCATCTACCACCCCAGTATATCCGGGATGGATTTCAAAAAGAAAAAGAATTTTATTAATTACCAAAATTAATACACATTTAACTTACAACACCTTGAAGAGCACCACACTCTTCTTCAACACCACCTTTGAGATTACCACAATCTCTTCTTGAAGATTACCACAATCTTCAAACGGCATCTTGTGAGGATTACCACAATCTTCACCTTGAAGAGCACCACACTCTTCAACACCTCAACAAGAAGATTACCACAATCTTCTTACACCTAACACCTAGTTCACCCAAGTGTGTTCTTACCACAAGAACACTCACAAGGATATCTTGTGTTGAATGATTACCCAAAAATTCAAGATTACAACTCGATAATGAATTATACAATTGAGTGCAAGTGTAATCAAGAATAGCCTAGAACTCAAGAATGTGAAAGTGAATAGCTAGGCAAATTACAACAAGAAATAAGACAATGTAAGATCAAGTGTATTCTTGAGTGTATCTTGTTGTGTTGTAGTTTTCTCTCTTATTGTGTTGCTTCAATTCTTCCTCTATTTATAGAAGATGTCTTGTACATGATAGACTCCTCTTGGGGACATGAAATCTGTAAAAAATTGCAAGATAATTGAAGAAAAGAGTTGTTAGAAATCAATCCCTTAAATCAAGGAAAAGGTCACAAACTCAACGGATAGTTTGTCAAATGAGGGGTTCGACCGTCACAGAGATAAGATTGAAATTGAATTCTGTGAATTTTTACACAGGGGGACCGGTCGACGGGGGGTCCGACCGGTCACCCCTATGTGTGACCGGTTGGAGGGATAAAAAATGAGACACAAGAAGAGTCTATTCTCAGGGGTACGTTCAGGTACCGGTCGCCCTCCCCCATTTCCCTTTAGTCCCGTTTTCTATTTCAAAACTCAACACAGGTACGGGTTGCCCTATAGGGCGACCGGTCGAGCCTGAAACAAATGTGTTGTCCAATTTTATATAAAAAATAAACTCCAAGAAATACTCCGAAAAATAGTAAGGACATTTTAGACCGATCGGGAGTATTAGGACAACATTCAGGGACATAGTTTTGATGTAAAAACATTTTGACATAAAATCATTAAAAGCGTTGTCCATTTTAGTCGAAAACAAACTTGAAGAAATACTCCGGAAAATATTAAAACCATTTTAGATCATTTTGGAGTATTTGGACAACCTTTAGAAACATTGTTTTGGTGTAAAAACAAAATCATCAAAATCATGATAAAACCATTTATCAAACAATTTGTCTATTCAATCCTAGGCTTATCATCCTCAACTGCTCTTGCAGATTTATCTCATGTAGTTGCTGCTCTTGCCACAACTGTATTCACCTTTGTGATCTTAATGGGTCCATCCTCGATGACAAACCACATTTCATCAAGTAGTGTAGATAAATGTGCATGCATACTTATTTTCAAGTCATCAAATTCTTCAATAGAGAACATATGAATACGAGTTAGACTTGCTTCCATATTGATAACTCTTTAAAAACTCGAAAAACCATATATGTTGATTTTTTTGAAAAAGAAAGATCTAGTTCAGTAACCAATGTGGAAGGTTCATTGAACCAACCGCTCTGATACCACTTGTAGGTTCTAAAGTGTGTCAGGTAAAGTCTAAAGGGGGGTTGAATAAACTTTACAATTTCTCGAATTTCACGAATCTGAGTATGAAGAAAACAACTATGTCCTTAGACAATTGGGTTGGGATTCAACAAGAGAGTTAACCATTCAACAATTCTCTTGAAAGAGTTGTTGATAGAGTAACCCAGCTGAAGAAAGTCAACTGTTTATAAAATCAATGTTCTTTTAAGTTAGCAGAAGATTTACACCCTTATGAGTTTTGTTAATCAGCACTTAGTGTTTTTAGAGAGCTATATAACAATTTGGATAACTTAAGCAAACAAGAGAAAGTAAATAGCAGCAATTTAAGTGCAAGAATGTAAAGACACAATATTTATAGTGGTTCGAGGATGGGGTAATTCCTTTACTCCACTCTTCTCCTACTCCAGGAGGAATTCACTAAGTAACGTGTGACTTTAGTTACAAAGTAGTGCAACCCAAATATTTTTGATCACACATCCAACTACACAAGGGACTAAACTCTTCAACAGACAGCAGCCCAATTACTTTAGCTCTCTCATTCTTGCAGGATTTGATCACACAACCCTCCTACATATCAGAATCTTGGTTCAACTTGAACCTCGCCACACTCTTTCAATCATAGAGACCATAGTTTTGTTTTTACAAAATTCCTCTTCAACTGAATAAAATCTTCAATCTTTCATAGTGTATATTGGATGAAGTGTTCTTGAGTAAGCTTGAGGATTGCAGATTAGCTCGAGAGAGAGTTTTTGAATATTAGATTCTTGCTTGTTCACTTGTCTTGTGTCTCTTGTTACTCTATGAGAATCCTCAACTTTTATAGTGAGGATTTGAATTTTGTCCATTGAAGAGAGACAAATTCAAATCCCACTGTTAGACAGTTGTCATGTCCTTTTTTGCAGCTTTAATGTTGACCTTTACTTGTATTCTTTTGACCTCTGAACCATTTAAAATGATGCAGTATGTAGGTGCTTCTTATAGACTGAACCTCGTTGCCTTCATAAATGTCTTTCATATTTGTGGTCAAACATCGTACTTCATTTATTTCAGAGTATATCCTCCTTGGACAGAGTGCAACGAGTTTCTTCAGTTAAATTTAAGTCCTTCAGCTGCTTTAGCCCTTTAAGACTGATACTTGAATCTTCTGATAGAGTCATCTAATGTACTCTGCTGTTAGTCTTCTGAAAGACTTGGCTAGTATACTCTGCTGAGAGTCTTCTTACAAAATACATAGTTGTGAATTAGCTGAATCTTCACGAACTCAGCTGCCAGTCTTCTGATACATTGTTCAATAAGTCTTTTGCAATTCTACTTGGCTGCATTTGAGTTAGCCTACATACAAAATACAAGTGTAGAAATTACAAGAAAATGGGGTACATACTTTCTAATACATTGTTTTTTATGCATCATGAAAATCTATACAATAAATTTCCTAACACCAGAAAAATTTAAAAGTAATTTATTTTTCTCCTCCCAAATATCGTAGTTATTGTTAACAGTCTTTGCCAGAAAGCTTTAAGGATATGAAATATTTCTTGGTTGTCGACTTGTAAATAGGTGTGGGATTTCCAGAGTTGAAGGTGTGGCTAGTGGTGGTCTGGTTTCACCGCTCTTCGCCGGTATTGATGGAGGAACTTTTGGTTGGTCTCGGAGTGGGGTCTGTGTTTTCCAAATTTTTGGTATGTGAAAATCAGTGTTTGTTGTTTGTGTATTGTGTATGTGATCAAGTGTGCTAATGTGAGGCTGCAAGGGGCTGCGAATTTGAGAAAAATAAATTACAATCATTCCCCGTTGGGGTCTATGTCATCGTTGGATGTGGAAAATGAATAGGAATGGAGGGGAGATGGTTATTGTGTGTTTATGTGTGCAGAGCGTGCGTGAGTGCAAATTTCACAGTGCAGTGTGTATGTGGTTTGGTGTGGATGTGTGCGATTGGGGGTGGCCATGTGTGTGTCCGACTGTAAGTGGTAGGGATGACTTCGCCAGGACTACCATCGGCCGAAGCGGAAGTAGGAGACGGGATTAGGAGTTTTGGTGAGACAAAAAAGGAGGAGTTTTAGAACATGGATTATTTTGTAAATTCGAAATAGTTTCATATTTAAAAGAAAATGGGATTTTTAAAATTTGGCCCCACCTCTTTAATTCATAAAGTCAGTATTCTCAAATTTAATCCCATGGACCGAACTGTAGTTTCTGAATTTTTATCTATTCAACCACGACCATTTACATTTATGCGCAATGTTCATATTAATTTCCAATTTTCCTTAAAGTGATCCCCAAACTTAATATAATATCCTAGTTTAATCGAATTAACCAATACACTTTCGAATTTAGTCCAAAATCTTAATTTAACTTTCAGTTTATTTCTTCTAAGCCCTAATATTTATATATTTTTAACTCATATTCACCTACTAAAAGCCCTAAGTTGTTTTATAAATATAATTATTTTAATTAGAAGTTAGTATTGAGTCTTGAGGACTAAATCATGTTAAATCTATATTGTAGGTGACGAGGAACCGAACAATTAGGCTTCCTATATTCGAGCTTTGTGCATCTATTACTTGCTATTATTGTCCTTATTAAATATTCATGGAATTTCGACACTTTAAATTGGGGATTTTTAATTCATGTTTTTCGTCGGTGTGCAAATTACACCTTTATAGTGTGAAGCTTTCTTCTTCGTCGATCGTGGCCTGCTCCGGCGGCACCATGACGGAGCTCCTTGGGCTCACGTCCAATTTCAGTCCTTATCAACGGCCCTCACCCCCACGCCAACCTTCACTGCCACGTCAGCAATAACCTTATGAACGACGTCCATCTTCAACATGCAGTCCAGCTAGGTTTTCCGTCCACTTCAGTTACTCCGATGGGACGCCACGATCCAGTCTACCTGCACGCCCTTGCGGGTCCTGTTCCGCCGGAGTTTTATCTCGCCCCATCATCAGCACATCCATCATCAAACCCTACCATCGTCTCCGAGCAACTTACTTGCGGGTTCCGACGAAGAACATCAGTCGCCATATCCGCAGCTTCTTCATCAACCTCCAGCGTTTTATCCCACGCCTCAATGCACGCTCTTGGTTCCGTCGCTCCGGGCAAGTCCTCCTTCTACGGTGTGACGTGGAACTTCCTTCCACCTAGGACTCCGACTTCTCATGAACATAGAGTCTCCTCCTCCACTTGTGCGCCGACGACGATGAGAGAAGGCTCCAGGGGGTGGGCACCCCCAAGCCATATTGTTGCGCCTCTATTTACCCCCATGGCTTCCCTTCACCATGGGGGGCTGGCCCCTCCAACTGTTCCAATGGGGGGCCAGCGGCCACTGTGCCCTCCAGAGTGGTCCCCTCCCAGGGGAGTGATGACCCTTGGGCCACAGTCTCCCATCCTCAAGGTGCTCCTCCTGCATGCCCATCCTCGGGCCCACATCCTATTACTGATTCAAAAAATGCGCCACAAACTGCTGGAAATCCTGCTCCAACGTCATCCAATTCTAAAATGAATCTGCGACATTCGGCTCATACTACAAACGCTAACCTCAATTTTGGATATTCTTTTGCTAAAATAGTTGCAGGTACCAATCATCTGGATTCCACTACTCATGCCCCAGGTAATGCTAATTTGTTTTCCATAGTGGTTTCGGGTAAAAATCAGTCTATCCCAAAACCGGTTCGAAAAGGTGATTACTATTCCGTTACCATTGATGATAATGTTTACCAACAACGTGTCACTGAATTTTCCTACTCTTTGATTGGAAGGGTTATGTTGGGAAAAGGTAACAAGCCATGGGCGACTATGCTTTTGCATAAACGCCTGTCTGAATTATGGGGTATTAAGAATGACTGGAAATTAATTCCCTTGGGAAATGGATTTTTTTGTGTCAAATTGTTTAGTGTGCAGGATCGTTCTCAGGCTCAGCAGCGCACTTACTGGACGCTTAACCCTGGTACTATACGTCTATCTCCATGGGTGCCGGACTTCAACCCTTATAAGGTTTAAACCTCAGTGGCCAGTGTTTGGGTACGCATTTTTGAACTTAGTTTGGAATACTGGGGCCCCAACAACATTATGGGAATCGCCAGTGCTCTTGGGAATCCTTTACAAATTGATCAGCGATCACTGGATGGTTCTTTGGGTGATTTCATTCGAGTTCTGGTGGACGTCGATCTCTTTAAGCCATTGGAAGAACATATCATGGTAGAACGCACTGGCAAGTGCTCTTTTGTTTCAGTCACTTATGAAAAACTCCCTGAGTTTTGCTCAAGGTGTGGTGTTACGGGACATTCTACAGCTTCTTGCATTTTAACAAGGAGGGTAATCCGGCTACGGAAGGGCGTGCTTTACCGGCCCAGGGCCGCCCACGGGCGTCGGCTTCTCGTCATAACTCAGTGTAGCGCGGGCGATCCATGGATCGTAAGGTTTATCGTTCTGTTCAGCAGGACAAGGGCAAGGCCGTTGATAACTCAATGGAAAATACGGGATCAGCTATGCGCGCAGGTCCTCCGCCTCGCGAAATAGTCCCTTGCTCTTTGAACATCCATCTTGGTAACTCCTTTGAGGCTCTTGATTGATCGACTCAAGGATCTCCATCCTGGCATCATCAAGCCGAGTACCCAGCTAGGGAATCATCTCCCAAGGCTAACACTTCCAACACGGGAACGGTCTCCATGATTATGCCTATTACTGTTCAGTATCCTTTGGGGAAGCCTATTCGTGCATTGAGTCATGCTTTCCGGGACAGCTCCTTGGACCCGGATAAAGATAGAATTCTCCAGAATGTTACTTCAGGACCGTCACCCCCTGTTCACGAAGTTACTATCGAATCGGAGAGTTCAAAACCACACGAAATGAACTTTGCCGCTTCCAAGAGATGGGCAGATTATGCAGACAAAGTGGGTCACAATCAATCGTCAGACTCCACTACAAACCACACACCTGTTTTTACCGTGTGATCGTCACGGGCGCCACCCCCTTCGCCGTCTCAATGAATTGCATCTTGTGGAATATCCGGGGGATCGGGAACATTTCATCTCGGAATGTTCTTAAGGCTTTATGTCATAAACATAAACATTCTATCTTAGCCATTTGTGAACCTACGGTGGACATCTCATCCATTGCGGATTCTTTTTGGAATAGCCTCGGACTCAGGTTTGTGGCTCAGAGTTTCCGGGCAAATGGACGCCCGGACATCTGGGTGCTATGCGACGCCAACATCTCAGTCCATAATTAGGTGTGGTGGTCTTCTCAATGTCTTATTTTGCAGATTCAGTTTGGATCCCTGATTTTTCATGTTGGCTTTGTTCATGGGTTGTGTGATCATGTTGCTCGTCGTGCCCTTTGGCTGGAGTTTAGGAATTTGGGTCTTACTGATCTCCTGCTCATTGGAGACTTCAACGCTGTGCTGGGTCACCATGAGCGCTCGGGCAGTGGTACTTTATCCCAGGCCTCTTGTCAGGACTTCAGGGATCTCTTGGAGGATACAGGGTTGTTTTTGGTGCCAACTACGGGGAATACATTTACGTGGTGCTCCCCCCGTAGACCTCTATCTCTTATTCAGGCTAAGCTAGATCGAGCCCTAGCAACTGGTCATTTTTTCTCCTCTTGGCAAGTTGTTAAGGGCTTATTCCTTACGCGCATTGGCTCCGACCACCACCCCATATTGGTCTCTTGTTCCTCTTCCATGAGCAAGGGCCCGTCTCCGTTTCATTTTCAGCGCATGTGGATTCAGCACGATTCCTTCTGGGGTATGGTCACGACCTCTTGGGCCATCCCGTGCGCGTCGCCCAACCCTATGCAGCGCGTCATGTGGAAACTCAAGAGGTTGCGACAGAAGATTAAGGTTTGGAATAAGGAGGTTTTAGGGGATGTTAATCGTCAGATGGATCATCAGATGGAAAGGGTCTGTCAGATTCAGGCAGACATTGAATCCGACGGTTTCACCGAGGCTCGCAGGGATATGGAGTTGGAGGCGCAGTATGCGCTGTCTCGCATATTGCTCATGCAGTCGGAATTCCTTCAGCAGAAATCACGATCGGATTGGTTAAAGAATGGGGATCATAACACAGAATTTTTCCATCGTCGCTGTCAGATTCGAAATGGACGCTCACAGATACAAGGTTTGATGGTTGATGGTGTTTTTACAGAGGACCCGGTGGCTCTTGGGAATCACATTATCATCTTCTATATGGACCTTTTCGCGGACATGGGGCAATCCACTTCGGACTACACTCTGGTCAATCACCTTATTTCTCCGATAGTTAGCACGGTTGATAATGCGCTTTTGACGACTATTCCATCAGAGTCCGAAGTTAAAGAGGCGGCATTTGATATGGGTTTGGACAGTGCCCCAGGCGCTGACGGTTTCAGTGGGAGATTTTATCATCATTTTTGGGATATCATTTCTGAGGAGGTGGTGGCCGCCATCCGGTATTTTTTCGTCACGGCTTCCTTCCCGGCAGGTATGAATGCAAGTTTTATGGCACTCATCCCAAAAACCATGGAAGCTAATGCGGTGGTAGACTTTAGACTGATCGTGATGAGTAATTTCCTTTTTAAGATTATTACCAAGATTCTGGCGATGCGCCTGCGCTCTATCATCTCTTCTTACTTGTCGCCTACACAGTTTGGCTTTATCCCGGGCAGGCAGATCCGTGACTGTATTCCATTGGTCTCGGATGGGTTCAATATTTTACAAGGTCGTAATGACGCCAACATGATCTTAAAGATTGACATCCGGAAGACATTTGATACAGTTAATTGGTGCTTCTTGATTCACGTGTTACGTCGCTTTGGTTTCTCTGAAGTGTTCATTCACCGGATTGAGATCATCCTTCGATCTTCCGAAATCTCGATCTGCTTTGAATGGGTCACCAGTGAGGTTACTTCTCATGATTTCGAGGGGTTCGATAGGGGGATCCGTTATCTCCTTTGCTATTTTGCATCGCGGAGGACGTTCTGAGTAGATTGATCGAGGACGCGTCAATCGAATCTACTCCGGCCTTTCCGGCGCCTAATCGTGGGTTTTCCCGCCCCATTATGTATGCAGATGATATTGTGATTATGTGTAGGGCATCCTCGAGCAGTGCACGTGCTATTATTCAGATGCTTAACCTCTACGCAGACATGTCAGGCCAGATTTTCAATCCTAATAAATCTAAAGCTTATTTTGGAGACCGGGTTTCTAATCATGTGCGAGGTCGTATTCAGACGATTACTGAGATGCATATGGGCGCATTCCCTACAGTCTACTTGAGCGCCCCCATCTTCAAGGGTGCGCCCAAAGTGGCCAACCTTCAATCCGTTTTCGACAAGATTATTTTCAAGTTCAGAAGGTGGAAAGGTTCTGCTCTGTCTATTATTGGCCGCGTTTGTTTGGTGAATTCGGTGATTACCAGCTCCTTTGTGCATATGATGATGGTATACAAGTGGCCCAGAACTTTGCTACGGCAAATGGAAAAGGCCATGTGTAATTTCATCTGGACTAGCAATGTGAACTCGAAAGGATCAGTGGTGGTTAACTGGGGTCGTTGCTGCATGCCCCAGGCGGAAGGCGGTTTGGGCGTCTGGTCTATTGTGGTCGCCAACAATGCTTTTCTTATGAAATTGGGCTGGAAGATTATGACTTCAAACTCTTTGGTTTACAACATCCTCCATAAGCATTTCTTGGCTTCTGATAGATCTCCACACCGTTCTTTCATCCCTCTTCCATCTGGAGAGGGATTCGGCTTGGGATCTCGGGTTTCTTGGAGGACTGCCGCTGGATTCCAGGATGCAATTCTGGAGTTCGATTCTGGCTGGATAATTGGTTGGGTTACACCATTGCTGATAGGATTGGGATTCCTGAGGAGTACAGGCACTTATTTCGTCATCGCATCTCGGATTACTTTTATGATGGGACATGGCACTTTACTTTCTCGTTCATTGAGGCTTATTTGGATATGGTCCAAGATATTGTTAGAGTCCCCATCACTCTGGCATCGTCGGATATGCGGGCATGGCTTCACTATGGTGATGGATGTATCACTTCGAAGTCAGCCTACACATTTTTGCGTCCTCGCGCTCCGATGGTTCATTGGGGTTCCAGGATTTGGTCTCCTCACATTCCAGAAAGACATTCGATTGCGGCATGGCGGGCTATCCACAATCGTCTTGCGGTTTTAGACATGTTGCGCCCACGTGGCTCCTTCACAGGACCCTCGGTTTGTGGTCTTTGTTGTGCTAACAATGAATCAGTTGATCATTTATTTGTCTCATGTGGTTTTGCAGAGGCCCTATGGCAGTGGATTTTTGATGCCTTTAATATCAATTACTATAGGGCTTATAGCTTTAATGAATTTCTGGTGCGTTTGATGCGTTTTCATTTCAGTGATCAGGTGGTCTTTCTCTGGCGCGCGGAAGTTCTATCCGGTATTTGGCTCATCTGGGAAATTAGAAATCACTTGACCTTCAACGACAAGATTTGGACACTGGAGGCGGCCATCCTTTGCCTTCGTGTTCTAATTCTGGAGTCATCTTCCTTGGACCGAGGTCGCATGCAAAATGATCAACATGACCTATTCATTCTCCGCAGACTTCGTGTTCCTGGGCGTCCTAGACAGGCCCTAAAGATTGTGCAGGTTACTTGGCAGAAACCTTTGCCGGGATGGATCAAAGTTAACACAGACGGTAGCGCTATGGGGGCGCCCGAAAATCTCACAGCTTCTGGAGTTTTTCGCAACTGTAGGGGGTTTTTTCGTGGGTGCTTTGTGGAACGATGTGGTTTTGGTTTTGCTTTTGAGGTGGAACTTACAGCGGCAATGCGGGCCATCCAGTACGCTTCCTTGAAGGGCTGGAACCAATTATGGCTGGAGTCGGATTCGGTCTATGTGGTGGAGTTGCTGCGAAAGAAATCCACTAGAGTTCCTTGGTGCCATTTGAGTATGTGGAGATACACTCTCCACCTTCTTTCTCAAATGGATTTTGTGGTCTCGCAGATATTTAGGGAAGGCACCCGGGCAGCGGATATTCTAAGCAAGTCGTCGCACGTGGATACGTGGTGGGGGTTGCCCCCAGCGTCCATTATCCAGTCCCTCACTCAGGATTATGTTGGCCAATCGAATTATAGGTTTGTTCATTAGTGCGTCGCATTTTCAGCCTTGTCTGCTTTTGGGGCGCTTTTATCATGGGGGGTACTCTTTTTCCTTCCAGGGGTTTTTCCCACAAGGGTTGGTTTTACCTTGGAAGGTTTTAACAAGGCCCCAACCATTCAGCCATATGGTCGGCTTGTGACCATCTCGTTATTTTCTTTTGACTTTGTTACCATGCTTTACTTTGGTTACCTGATAAGCCTGTGATCAGGATTACTCTTTTTCATTTATATATATATATATATATATATATCGCATTTATTTAAAAAATTAAATATTTATATTCATTATTTCATTAATTATTTACTTGCAAATGTTATTTTAATAGTTAACGTGATGTATCATACATGGAATTTATATCATTATTTCTATATATATGATTGCTTCGGTCAATGGCAAGGTATATGTGATGGTTTCGAACAATTGCGATGTATATGTGATGGTTTTGACAATGGCAAAGTATATGTGATGGCTTTGTCCGATAGCTACGTATATGTGATGGTTTCGGCTAATGGTGGCAAAGTATATGTGATGGAAAAGTATGACTTTGGCCAATGGAAAAGTATATGTGATGGGTTTGGCCAATGACATGTGACAAAGTATATGAAATTGCAAAGTATGACTTCAACTAATAGCAAAGTATACGTGATAATGTCAGCCAATCGAAAAGTATATGTTTTTTTTAAATAAATTCGAAATATATATAAAAAATGAAAAGAGAGTATTCCTGATCACAGGCTGATCAGGTAACCAAAAATAAGCCTGAAACAATGTCATAATTGAAAATGAAATGGTCACAAGCCGACCAAATGGCTGAATGGTTGGGGCCTCGTTAAAACCTCCCAAGGTAAAACCCACCCTTGTGGGGAAAACCCTTGGCAGGAAAAAGAGTACCCCCCATAAATGAAAAAGCATCCAAAAATAGGAAAAGAAACCTGAAGCCAGGACGCACTAGGTAACAAACCTATAGTTGGATTGGCCAACACAGTCATTAGTGAGATAATGTACGAGCTCCGCAGGCGGGACGCCCCACCATGTATCATACTCCATCTTCTTGCTGAACATGTCTGCCACCCGATTGCCTTCCCAAAAAATATGTGAGACCGCAAAATCCATATGAGCGAGAAGATGCAAGGTGTATCGCCAAGTGCTAAGGTAGCGCCATGGGACCTCAGCAGATCTCTTCTCCAGCAAGTTCACCACATACATCGAATCCGACTCCAGCCAAAGTTGTGTCCATCCCTTGATAAAAGCATACTGAATCGCCCACATTGTTGCGACTAATTCAGCTTCAAATGCATAGCCCAAACCACAACGATTCACAAAATACCCCTGAAAGAAACCTCTACAATTCTAGAAAACCCCAAATGATGTGAGATTGCTCGACGCCCCTGAAGAACTGTCGTTCGTATTCACCTTGATCCAACCCGGGAGGGGTTTTTGCCAGTTAACTTCCACGATCTTCGGTGCTTGTCTAGCCCGCCCAAGAACTCGCAGCCTACGCAGGATGAGAAGGTCCTGTTTGTCATTGTTCATGCATCCCCATTCTAATTAAGATGATTCAACAATGAGAACCCGATGATGGAGAATAGCCGCATCCACCATCCAGATTTTGTTGTGGAAAACCAACTCATTCCAGATATGCCAAATGAGCTAGATGCAGAAAGGATAGCCACATGCCGGAGAAAGCAACTCGCCACACGAAATGAAAGATCATTAGCCGCATCAGGAATTCATTAAAACTATGAGCCTCAAATGGATGAACGTTAAATGAATCAAAAGTCCATCGCCAAAGAGCCCTTGCAAAGACACAATAGACAAATAAATGGTCAACTAATTCTGCAAAGGCACGATAAAGAGCACAAACCGATGGGCCAGTAAAGCTCCCCCTGGCCCATAATAAATCAAGATCGCTAATCAATTGTGGATAGCCCGCCATAACACCATCAACGCCGTTCCGGGATGTGTTGCAACCAAATCCAAGAACCCCACTTGACCTCCGGATAGTGGGGACGAACATGAGCATATACTGCCTTCGAAGTAACCAAACCATCCTCCGAATTTAGCCATACACGCATATCCCTCGAGTTAGGTGCAATAGGGACTCGCATGATAGCCCGGACCAGATCCAAATAAGCCTCCACAAACAAGAAGGTGAAGTGCCAGGACCCGTCATAAAAGTAGTCCAAAATGCTATGGTGAAATAAGTGTATGTATTATTGTAGTATACCAATTTTGTCTGCTATAGATTAACCCAGCCAGTTATCAATCCAAAATAATACCTCGGAATTAGCCCCTGGTATCCAACGAGAGTCATCCAAGCAAGCCAAAATGCAAGGTAATCTCGGTCCAAATAGAAGAAGGAATAAACGACCTCCGGACCGCCCCATCTGCCGTCAAATAGTGCTGAAGATCACCGAGTCGGAGTTCATGACCTTCCAGCCTAATTTCATCAAGAAAGCCGTATTAGCCGCAACAATCGATCGGACGCCCAACCCCCTTTCATTTCGAGGCGTGCAACACCGATTCCAACTAACCACCACCGACCCCTTTGAATTAACATCCCCAGTCCCAATGAAGTTACGTATAGCCCTTTCCATTTGCTTGAGCAAGGTGTGGGGCCATTTGTAAACCATCATTGTGTGCACAAATGAACTAGTAATCACGAATTAATGAGACAAACTCGACCAGCAAGGGAAAGAGAAGAACCTTTCCATCTTCTGATTTTGAGGATGACCTTATCAAAGACGGGTTGAAGATCCGCAACCTTAGGGGCACCCTTGAAGATCGGTGCGCCTAAATATACAGTGGGGGAACATTCCGGGCTAGATCCCCATGATAGTTTGCACCCTCCCATGTACATGCGATGAGACCCGGGAGCCAAAGAAAAATTTAGATTTTCGAGGGTTGAAAGTTTGGCCCGAGATATCAGCATAAGGGGTGAGAATCTGAAGAAGGATATGGGCATTGGCTAAAGAAGCCCCACACATAATGACAATATCATCCGCGTATAAAATGGATGATGGGAAGATAATCTATCTGGGCGCAACGAACGGATGTAACCGATTTTTCAAAGAACCCACGACTTCAATGAATTTGCTAAGTATCTCCTCCGCGATGCAAAACAAGAACGATGAGGATATGAGGGTCACCCCTGCTCGACCCCTCTAAAATAGGAGAAGTACCCCACCGGAGTCCCATTAAGTAGACCGATATTCGGACAACCAAAGAATAACATCCACCCAAAGTGAATAAAAATCTCTCGAGAAACCAAAGCGGAGCAAAACGTGTAGTAAGAAATCCCACTTCAATGTATCAAATGCCTTACGGATATCAATTTTCAAGATCATATTCGCATCCGATCGACCATGCAAGACATTGAACCCTTCAGAGACCATGGCGATAATCGTGAATCTGCCTCCCCTGAATAAACCCGAATCGCATAGGAGATAAATAGGCGAAATAATCAAACCCAAACGCTGAGCCGATCTTAGTAATAATCTTGAAAAGAAAATACTCATAACAATCGGTCGAAAGTTCTCAATAGCATTAGCATCCTTAGTCTTTGGGATGAGCACCATGAAGCTAACGTTCAAACCCAATGGTAGGGATGAGTTAATGAAGAAAATCCTGACAGCGGCGATCACCTCGACGGAGATGACATCCCAGAAGTAGCGATAAAATGTCCCACTAAAACCGTCTGGTCCTGGAGAGCTATCTGGATCCATATCAAAAACCGCTTCCTTGATCTTTAAATCCGAAGGAATGACTGTCAATCTAGCATTATCCAACACCCCTACCCTAGGGTAAATGACCTGATCAACTATATTATAATCTGCAATGGTACCCCCAATGTCCGCAAAGAGCTCCTTATAAAAGGAAATAATATAATTCCCGAGAACCGCTGGATCATCAGTGTAACTGCCATCAACCATAAGACCATGAATCCATGTGCGTCCATTACGAATCTGGCTACGATGATGAAAAAATGTTGTGTCACGATCCCTATCCTTAAGCCATGCCAAACGTGGCTTTTGCTTAAGGAATTCAGATTGTAATAGCAACATGTGAGACAACACCTTCTAGGCGTCCATCTCCTTGTCCCGACGAGCAGCTGTATAGCCCAAAGTCTCAATATTTGCCTGAATCTGACAAACTTGCTCCATCTGATACTCCACACTACGATTAACATCCCCAAAAACATCTCTCTTACAGACCTTAATAACATGCCGCAACCTTTTGAGCTTCCACATGACGCACAACAGAGGGTTGGGCATGGAGCAAGTAGCAGCCCAAGAAGTAGTAACCAAATCGCGGAATGTGTCATGATAAACCCACATACGCTGAAAATGAAATGGAACTAGACCCCTGCCAATGGACGATGAACAAGAAACCAAAATTGGATGGTGATCGGATCCAATGCAAGGAAGAACTAAGCCCTTGATAACTTGCCAAAAGGAGAAAAATTGATAAGTTGCTAGAGTTCGATCCAACTTAGCCTCAAGGAGGGATAGAGGCATTCGGGGAGAGCACCAAGTAAATGAATTCCCCGTAGTCGGCACCGCAGACAAACCAGCATCCTTCAAGAAGTCCCTGAAATTCTGACAAGAGGCTTGGGATAAAATACTACTGCCAGAGCGCTCATGATGTCCCAAGACAGCGTTAAAATCCCCAATAAGCAGCAGATTAGTAAGACCCAAATTCCTCAAATCCAACCAAAGCGCACGCCGAGCAATATGATCACACAAACCATGAGCAAAGTCAATATAAAAAACCATAGTACCAAATTGAACTTGCAGAATAATCCATTGAGAGGAAGACCAAACCTAACTTTGGATAGAAATACCAGCATCACAGAAGACCCAAATATTCGGACGTCCGTTAGCTCGGAAGTTCTGAGCCACGAACCTTAATCCCAAACTACTCCAATAAGAATCTGAAATCGATGAAATGTCCACTTTAGGCTCACAAATAGCTAGAATAGAAGGTTTATGTTTTTGACATAACGCTTTAAGAACATTACGAGAGGCAATGTTCCCAATCCCCCGAATGTTCCAGAAGATGCAATTCATTGAGATGGTGGGGGGGGTGGTGCCCGTGATGATCACACGGTAAAAACTGGGGTGTGGTGTGCTGCAGAATCTGACGACTGAGAGTTGGCCACTTCATTTGCATAATCTGCCCATCTCTTAGAAGCTGCAAAATCTAACTCATTCGGCCCTGGGCGATCTGGTTCAATAGTAATGTCATGAATTGCTGGTGATGTACCCTTAGTAACACTCTAGATTAATCTGGATTTAGCAGAATCAAGGGAGCTGTCCCGGAAGGCACAACTCAGGGCCCAAATAGGCTTCATCAACGGATGCTGAACCGTAAGAGGCATAATAGTGGAAACAAGGCCGGTATTGGAAGTAGAGCCGCTGGGGACCCATTCCCTCTCTGGATAATCTAACTAAGAGTCTGGGGATGGTTGGTCAGGGGTGTCATCCGAAGCAAGAGCCGCAAAAGTGTTACTCATATGTATATCCGAAGGGCAATGGACTATTGCACAAGTAGGGGATCCTGCTCGCATAGTCGAACCCATTTTTCCCATTAAGTCATCAACGGCCTTTCCCTTGTTTGCACAGGACGATAAACTTTATGAACCCTGGAACGTCCCTGTTGAACTGAATTCTGACGTGTCTCTGAGTTACCCACGGGAGTAATACGGCAAGAAGCCGTCGAATGTCTCATAACACTACACTTCGAACAAAAATCAGGTAATTTCTCATAACTCACTGACACAAAGGAACACTGGCCAACTCGTTCCACCATGATGTGATCCTCCAATGGTTTTGCCAGATCAATATCCACTAATACCCAAATGAAATGCCCAGAGAACCATCAAGCGATCGATGATCAATTTGTATCGAATTTCCAATCGCACTGGTGATCCCCAAGATGGTATTAGGATCCCAGTACTCCAAACTGAGCTCAAAGATGCGGACCCAAAAACTAGCCACCGACATGTGTACCTTATACGGGTTGAAATCCGGGACCCATGGAGGGAGTCGAATAGTTCCCGAATTAAGTGCCCAATTAATACGTAGTTGAGCTCGAGCCCAATCCTGCGCATTAAAAAACTTGACACAAAAAAAATCCCTTACCCAAGGGGATTAGTTTCCAATCGTTTTTAATTCACCATATTTCTGATAGGCGTTTATGCAAAGGCATAGTCGCCCATGGCTTGTTGCCTTTTCCTAAAATCACCCTTCCAATCAATGAATAAGAAAATTCAGTGAGGCATTGTTGATAAATGTTTTCATCGATAGTAACGGAATAATAATCTCCCTTTCTAACAGGTTTAGGGATAGAATGGGATTTTCCAGAAACTACATGCGAAAATGGGGTGAAATTACCTGAGGCCTGCGGAGTTGAATCCATAGAGTGGTTAGTACCTGAAACAATTTTAGCTAAAGTATGGCCAAAATTGGATTGAGCATTAGTATTATGAGCCGAATGCCGAGGGTTTGATTCATAATCGGATGTCATTGGGGCAGAGCTTCCAGCAATCTGAGGTGCATCCTTGGAAACATCTTCTGGGCATGGGCCTGTGGACGGGATTCCATGCAGACGGCAGACAGCAGCCCAGGGGTCATCACCCCCCTAGGGGGCAGTCTTGGAGGTGAGTGTCGCAGCCGGCCCCCCATAGTGGCACCCAAGGGAGCCGGACCCCCCATGAATAGCTGCAGGCATAGGGGGGAACTCCCCAACAGCAGCGGCAACATTGGAGGAGTGAGGGGCCGCCCCCTAATATCCCACAAGGGAGTTGCAGGCCCAACGGAGGAGACATGTTATGACCGTGATTTACGCCAAGTAGCTTTCTGCATGAACTAACCCCCGCGGGCGTGCATGGGGTCAAGTTAGAGTCGCGTGCGAAGGGAGAAAACTCTGAGGAATTCTATAACAAGGCAACATAGCTGAGATTGCAACCTGGGAGCCCGTCGGAACAGCAGACGCGGATGGAGAAGATGAAGCAGCCATTGACGTTGACACAAAGAGAACCGGATTTGCAGCGCCCATTGAAGACGATCACAACAGGATGGAAGTTAGAGTACGAGCGTGAGGAGGCAAGAAGGTCGAAGTTAGACCATGAAACATGTCTGACGAAGTCATGAGAGCACTGTCGGCGACATTAAAAGAGGGAGTGGTCGGACCGGTTAGAAGAGAGAGAAGAGAGCATTAGGGTTAATCCTGTCTCTTTTTATATGTGCACATTCATGTTATGGTGTTATTTATATTTAATTTGGACAGTTGAATCCTTACGAGTTTGTGTTGCTCACCCCCTATAGTTACATTTTTCCAAACTATTCAAATAGAAGTGAAACCGATGAAAGGGGTATCTAATTAAGGACTTTTGTCTATTTCCAGTTTCTTTAAATCACTGAATTTTTTTTAAATAAGCTTAAAAATATATAAAATAATGAAAAGAGTCATGATCACAAACCGATCAGGTGGTTTAAGTATGGGCCTCGTTAAAACCTACAAAGGTAAAACCAACCTTTGGCAGAAAAAAAGTAACAAAACATCCACAGAAGAATGCATAAATAAAATCACTAAACAATTACTCTAAAATCCTTTTTATTAGATGAACCCACTTCATCAGCATAGTCCTCCCACCTTTTGGTGGCAACCACGTTTAAGGGTTTGAAGCTATCAGATTGAACATCTTCCAAAAGAATGAGATTATGAATTGGAGGAGTTGGGCCTTGTTGAACATCACAAAGAAGTTGTTGTTTAGAAGCCTCCAACGACTATCCCGAATAGCCTGACAAAGAGGATGAATGGGCCTGGCCAACTTGTATTCAACTGTCCGCGGCCACCTATTGATATCAGAAAAAGTGGGCAAGGTGTCCCTCGTGAAGGGTCGGGGTACCCTAGATACAACATTCATTGCGGTGTTATCCAATTCTTAATGTGCATCTAAAGAAGCCAAATATGCCAATGGAGAAGGCGAAGCCAAAGATGAACTGACATGTTCCTGCATAACAACCAAAGTGTCTTCCACAGAAGTAGAAGCCAGGGCTTTATCTTGATCATCCTTCCATCCATTAAGTCATATGCATCCTCTAAAGCAACAAAAGAATTTCCCAAAGGGACACTATTAGACTTTGAGATCATACCAGAAGAAACATTGGTAGAACCATCAACATGCCTAGGCGAATGAACCACGGTCGGAAGATTAGGATTGTGCTTCGTAGTGCTAGGTATCCCTACCTTACCCTTAACATTGGAAGGACAATAAACTTTCTGAACACGAGAATGGCCTCGCCTAGGAGTGTCCGACGCCCATGCTCCCTGGGAGCCGTATCCGAAGGATATTTTTGATGACAAGTCGCGATAGAGTGTCCCGTGATATTACAGTGAGAACAAAAAGCTGGAAGGTTTTCATAACTCAGCAAAACGAATGAGCAATGACCCTCCCTCTCAACCATAACATGATCCTGAAGGGGTTTAGACAAATCTACATCAACTAGACACGGGCAAAATTCCCAAGAGAACCATTAAGGGCCCGTTCATCAATTTAAAGGGAGTCCGAATCGCTTGGGCAATACCCATTATGATACTCGGATTCCAATATTCAATGCTCAATTCAAAAATTCGAACCCATACACTAGATTTAGATGGATAAACCTAGTATGGATTAAAGTCTGGAGTCTAGGGAGATAATCGAATGGAACCTGGATTGATCTACCATGAAGAGCGTATAGCCGCCCGAGCCCTATCCTCATTTGACGAAAATTTGATACAAAAGTACCCTTTACCCAAAGGAATTAACGCCCAATTATGTAGGGTTTTCCTTAATTCTGCTAATTGGGTTCGAAGGGGGATTAAATGCCAGGGCTTCTCCCCTTTACCAAGCAAGATGCGACCAATCAATGAACAAGAAAATTCACTAACACATTGCTTATAGAGATTTTCCTCAATAGTAATCGAAAAATAATCCCCTTTTTTAACCAGTTAATAGTATCAATGTTAACCAAAGAATCCATAAACGCTCGGATTAGCATGTTTAACCAAAGAATCCCTAAAACTAGGGTTAACATGTTTTACCAAAGTATCCCTGAACATTGGATTTGCAGTAGGGCATATGGGGCATCATTGCACCAACGCCAACTTGTTGCATCCTAGTATTTGGAGGAGGGACCACCATAGAGGGAGTTATGGATGCCATCAAGGAGGGAGAAGGGACCACAGCCGCATCTCCTCTTGATGTGGAGGCCACCATATGAGGATTGGTTGGGACCACCATGGGAGACACGTTTGTTGTAACCACCTGGGGGGAGTGTGAATCTGGGACCACCATGGAGGATGAATTGGTTGCACCCACCAAAGAGGCGTGTGGCAGCAATGGCGTCCACCTAGAAGGGACCACAACGACATTAATCAACATGTTGGTAGCATCATAAGCATGGATCGCAGCGGCCTAATGAACAATGGAGGAGAGATTTACTTTGGGGGTGAAAAAACCATAGGAGAACATAAAAGGGCTGAAGAGATGAAGGAATATGCCTTATCCGTCGCACCTGCGCTGGTAAAAGCCACCGGAAAATCCATGGAAGGGGACGACTCTAGACTGAACTTAAGTTATTTCAATTTTAATGAACGACTATAGTTTAATTTATTTTTCATGGGATGATAAATTTCGTATGTTTATTTCTTTAGGATAATTGGTAAATTTCTTGTTTATTTTGAAATTTCAATTATGCTTCTGCTATAGAGGGTATTTATTTATGTATTTAAAAAATGATTTTTTAATTCATTCTATGAATAATAAAAAACAAAAAAAATTATGAAATAGAACATTACAATGTGGTATTAAAGCTAGGTTTACCTTCCTATAGACTTGCAATTTCTTTAGAAAAAATGGTTATCCCTCCATGGCGTTGTATCCAATAATCTAATATCCATTTATTTCTACATCATGAGAAATCTTGAGAAACGTCAATACGATATGAAGTTAATTGAATTATCTGATTATTTTTCATAAATATTATCAATGTGATAAGTTTATGTTTAAAAACCATAGTTTTACCCTAGTTTTTTGTTCATATTCTCTCCGCAACCAAACCCTAGTTTTTTGTTCATATTCTCTAAAAAAATCAAAATGGCCCCAAAAGAAGCTGCTCTTGATTTTGGAAAACTTGCTGAGAAGACCACATTGGCTCCCTGGTGGATTTTGAAGGCCTTGTCAAACAGTCTGGGGACAAGGTTTTGGTTGAGAAGATCGCTCGTCATCTGGAGAAGTATGGGCTGAAGAGATTTCTCTCTCTGGAGATGACTCAAACCTTCCAAGAGGAGGTTGCTATGTTCTCTGAGAACGCAGCTTGTTAACGATGATGGTATCCATTCTTCTGTGAATGGAAAAGAAATTAAGTTTGTTGCGGCTAATTTTGCTAAGTACCTACACCTTCCATCCAGTGGACTCAAGGAACTAACTGGGAAAGAGTTCGATTTGGTGAAGGCATGGAAGGAGATTGCTAAGCCAGAGTTAGCTGGCAAAGTGAATAACTCTGCGCTTAAGAAGGCTATTAAACACGACTACCACAAGTTGATGGATGTGTTCGCCAAGTGCGTGGATATGAAGTTTGGGCCATTCAATCAGTTGTCCCGAACTAAGCTGATTGTCATGGTTGTGATAATGGAGGGGGTTGAGGTGAACTGGAGTGAGTTCATCTTTGAGAAGTTGTGCGAGAATGTTCATAACGTGAAGGTAGTTGGTGGGGAGCTTGTGCATTCCTTGGGTTATGACCTGATCTTAGGTTATTTGATGGAGAAGAAAGGTACCACTTCGTAGAGGAAAGTCTTTCCATGCTAACAAGAGGATGTTCAAGCCCAACCTCTCAGCTGCTCAGAAGAGCGCACATGCAAAGAAGACTGCCACTTCTGAGGGGGAATCAGCTGATCACGCCCCCGAGGACACAGTTGCCTTCGTTCTTGTCCCCTCCCCTAAACCTATTGATGTCACTCCCACAGTGACAAAAAAGAGAAGCCAACTGTCAAGAAGTAGAAGACCCAGCCCGCAGTAGAGTCAACCATTGTGGTTGAAGAACCTGAGCAGGTGGGGGAAGAAGTCCCCTTAGAGAGGCGCTCCAAGAGACAACTTGTGAAGAAGTTTGCTGCTATAGATGCTACTGAGACAACTGCAACAACCATAATTGTGACCGAAATAGCTACCATTGTTGTTCACCCAACATCAAAGAATGGCGATGGTGAACAAGGCACTGCGGAAGAAACCCAAGACAATTCAACAGTTGCCCCTAAACCATAGCTGTGAGAGTTGATGCTGAAGAAGCTCAAAATAGCTCAGTTGCTGACCCTCAGGGCGAAATGGTTGATACTAAGGGAGATGATGGTCCATGAAGGCTGATGTTGAAGAGCCTGTGTCAGACCCTATTATTGATGAACTCCCAGAATCCCCAACCTATCTAGAGATTTAAGAACGGTTGCGCTTGGAGGATTTGGAAGCTGAGTGCGAGCCGAGTTCAATTTACGAGGCCTAACATGATCGATGAGGAGGATTATATCCTTGAATTCTTAGACAATGTGTAGGTCCCAAGGGTGTGAGTAAGGTTTAGAAGTAGGGGGTTGAATAAACCTTACCAAATTTTTGATTTTAGTCCTTTTAAAATATTACAGAGTTAACATAAATAGCTGAGTCCTTGAGGGACAGCTAAGTTGGTTATTCAGCAGAGTTAGCCATTCAACAGACTCGATAGAGCTGTTGATAGAATAACTCAGTTGTTTAACCTGAACCTTAACTTGGCTGTGTTGGTTTTATCAGCGGAACACTTAACACCCTTTGATTTGTTTTAAACTTGTTTTAACACTTGATTTTAGCTCTTGGTTATTAATCAGTTTGGATAGCAAATAATTTTATCAGCAGATATAAGGTAAGTATGCAGAAATGTAAATGTGCTGAAAAATAAATGACACAATTAATTTTTATAAAGGTTCGAAGATGGGGTAATTCTTCTAATCCCCTTTTCTCCAACTCCTGGAGGAATCCACTAAGTAACAAATTAGTTTACAGAGTGGTGAACAGTCTAGAGACAGCCTTGGTCACACAGCTAGCTTCTCGTCTGACTCAGCTTCTTCACAGGCAAATTGCCTACTACTTCAGCTCACTTTCTCAAGCTCTTGGATTTGATCACGAAGCCCTCCAATAACTTGATACTGGTTCGACCTTGAACCTTCCTACAATCCTCCTTGTAATGTGCATCTTTTCAGGTTCTGACACGAGGAGCAGTGCTTACCATTGGTTTATACCTTTTACACGCTTCTGGGACAAGTACTTTAAGACCTGGCAGCAGTGAAGTATTACTTATTTAAGTAATGTTCTTGACTTCTGTGCAACGAATTCATTTCAGTTAACTCCTCTTGGCTGCTGCCTATTTCCCCAGGTGACTTCAGTCTGGTCCTAATCATTTGAAGACTCATATGTCACTTTCAATTTGAGACATAGCTTCTTCAGTTGACTTTGACTAACACTTCACAGTGTTGTTCCTCAGTTGATACATCTTTAGTCAAGTTCTTGATCTTCCTTCTTGTCCATACTCAGCTATTCCACAGCGGAGTCTTCACTTTATTCTACAATTGACTTCTTGTATTTTCAGGCGTAGCTGACTTGACTCAGCTTTTCCAGCCCTATCTATTACAATAAAAATTACAAGGAAAATGGGGTGCCAACTTTCTAGTTTAAGTTTTACATGGCATTCATCAAAATCTATAAAATAAATTTTCCAACAATTTCCCCTTTTTTGATGATGCCAAAACTAAAAAACATTCAACAACATGTAAACAGCAAAGATACATACAGACAATGCAGTAACAAAGAATGTATGCATTGAATAGATCGTTTTGTTGATCATATCATTCTTGTCATTTACACAACTGTTTACATTTAGTATCAGAGCATTCTATATCAAAGCAAAATACAGACATCTATGCTAGGATACAAATACAGAGTGAAAAATTTCAGAAAACTTCACTAAGTATACAGATGACTTACAAAAATGTATTTCCATAAGTAAAATACATGAAAGGTTCGCAGCAACACTTCAACGCCTTTGCTGCCTCCTTCTATCCTCACCAGCTTTGTCGAAGTCATCAGCTCTCTTCCTTTTCTTTTATTCTTCCTCAACTTTCTTCTTTTTCTCATAGGCTCTTTTAGAAGCATCATCTTTCCGCTTCCTCTCGAGCCATTGGTCTGTTTGCTTTCTGTTCTCCTCTTCCTGTCTTCTCACGGCTTCAGCATTCTTCTTTGCCACTTCCAGGTTGCCACTTCATCATACCCAACCCAGTAGATCCTTCCCCTCTTTCTTTGATATACATATTCAATGTTCTTGGGTTTTGGATAAGGTCGAGAACTTCTTCCACCACCACTTATTCCTCCTCCTCTGGGTGTATACTGCACAGGAGTCTTACGCTTGCCCGAGTGGTGGGCTGGTAGTCTGCTGCCTATCAGCTTCTTCGCACAATGTAAGACCCTTCTCCCAGTACAGATCCCAGGCTTGGGCTAGTGACATACCTTGGAATGCGGGCATCCGTCTTTTCGAATTCTACCACCCCTGCTTCTACGATTTGCCTTTTCTCCGACATTGGCACAGCAGAGTTTTTGATCGGCAGAGTCACTGGAAGTTTGCTGATAATTGAGGCCGTAACATGACCCTGCTGAGGGGTTTCAGCTATCATTAACGTCAAATCTTTGACTGTTCCCCCTCAGCTATTTTTCCCTTCTTCTTCTTAGCTGCTGTCATCTTGGCATCAGACTCTTTCAATTTTTCTTCTTTTAAACTCCTTAGGGACTCCTCTTCCCCCTTTTTGGCATCATCAAAGGAGATTCTGCTGAGTGCTGAATTTTGTTTGGAGTCTGCTGCTGCGTAAGCTGTCCGAAATTCTTAACGAGTGGCTTTGGACTCGGCTGCCACCAATTCCATTTCAGCCATGAGAAGGCTGAATTTTGTATTCATGGTCTCCTCAAGGCACATAACTTCTTTTCTCTGAAATTCACGCAGTAGCTCCATTTCAATTGTGTGAGAGGCATGCAACCTCCCAATATATTCTTGCATTTTGTGCCTGTTAGAAGTGTTGTCAGTGCTCCAAACAAGCATTTTATTGTATAACGCCTTGAAATAGTGAACTTGCTCGTATCGCATGGCACTCTGCTGTTGAGACCATTCCCTGATCCTTACCACTATCCCTGTTAAATCTGCTGTGAGGGTGGCATCTCTATTATCCAATCGTAAGTCTAGTGAGGCTTGGTGCCGTTCGATCTTCCTCGAATCTCTTCATAGATCTTCTTGAAGACCTCACAAATCTCGCTTGTCCCACTTGATTCAAATTGTTGGTCATTCTCGCATCGAAGTCAAAATTTGCTTTGGCACAATAGAGTTGGTAGGGATTACGGGATCTTCTCGTATAGTGTATCATTGTTTCTCTCTAGCGGTCTCTTCCTCTAGCTCGAACAACTCGATAGAAAAGGGAAATACTTGCTCGAAGCATCATCTCGCACATATGAGATAATTTGTGCGCTTTGTGCCTGTGATGTGTCCAGTGGAGTTGTGATCTGCTGCGCTTGTGGGAGCTCTTGTGATGTGTCTCGGTTTCACTGGGGATTTTGGAATGTGTTGCCCAACTGACTGAGCCTCAACTGTCTTAACATCGTCTTTGGTCTTAGTCGATTTCTCTAAACGAATTACCAGATCCTCTGCTGCATCATCAGCGTTATCGGATGATGATGAAACTTGAGGGCTTGGTTCATCATCGAAATTGAATGTTTGACGAGCAGCTTTGTAACTCAGTTGACTCGTATTCTTGATGTGCAACGGGTGTGGACTCAGCTTCATTTTCAAACCCCAGAAATGATATGTCAGGATTCTCCTGGAGTCATGAAGTGCACTTATCTCCTTCTCAGATTCTGCATTGTGAACAGGAGGAATGTTCTGAAATTCTTCAACTTTACCCAGGGAGGTCCCAACTTCCCTTGGGCCTTCAATACCTCCAGCAGTCTCAACTGCAGCGAGGCCTTCAATTTTCCCTTCGACAGTCGCAGCTGTCTTGGGGTCTTGGACCATGGCATCCATAGGAGTCTCAACCCCTAGGATTGCACTTTCACTGCCCAGAGTGTTAACTCCCGGGGCATTTCCATCATGTGCCTCGATTGTAACAGCAGTGTCATTAGCCTTCATAGCAGCTGACATTTCAGCTGGGACAGACTCAGCTGTCCGAGCCTAGTCAATGTCACTCTGATGTGGTTCTGTTTCAGTTTCTACTTCGCCACCTTTCTTCAAAAGAGAGTCATCTGCAACATCCTCCGACCATGCTGCAGTGGAGTGAGTTTCCCCCTCAACTGGCGCACCAGCTGAGTGAGGAATGGTGGGGTCACTCTTCTCCTGACTTGCGGCTGCTTTTGTTGTGTGCTCAGTCGTTGGGGCAGGTGGTAAAACACCTTCATTAGGGGTTGGCTCAACTGGGGTGCCCAAGATACCAGTTTCATTGCCAATTCCCTTAGACCCATCCTCCGATAGAGCTGGGGGCGTGGCTGCAGCGATGTCTGAGGTAATCTGTTGCACCACTCCCAAAGGGTCAATTTGCAGGAGAGATTGAGATGACTCTCCTGGTCCTTCAGATAGTTGCTGCTCATGCATTAGCCTGGAATCCCGTAGAGCCTGCTGCATATCCAACTTCTCTGCTGCAGCAATGGGATCCATATCTTCATCACTCTCTGAGAACACATCCAAATGAGAGTGAGTGTGTTCTAGAGTTCCAATAAGCGGGCATATCTTGGTTTTCTCGAGAGCTTGTGCTTCCTGGTCTGCTTTGTCTTTTTCCTTCTCCTTAAAGATGTGTAGAATATTCAAGAAGTTATCTTCATCCAGGGCCTAAAGCACAGTGTTGACTCCGAGAAATTGCAGCAATTCCTCCTCTTCTTCGATAAACTCAGGGCGAGCAAACTGCACCCTTGAGTGGTCTAGCTTCCATGCCCTCCATTCGCGTAGATAGCGCTGAATATTTGGGTATACGGGAGAATACATGATGAAATCATCATCCTCATCATTATCATGCCCTTCCTTTTCAGAGGTTGAAGGCAAGAGACTCTGCTACTCCTCTCCTTCAGCAGCATCTGTGGCACGCGGAGAGACAACCTTTTCAATAGGATGTTCAGTTGTCTCAGCTGTCTTATCTTCTTCAGCTGTTTGACGCTCAGTTGAGTCTTTGATAGGCCTCTGCTGATCATCCTCAGCAGACTTGGAAGTTTCATCTATAACTTCAGGAGACTGCTCTTCTAGATGACCGGCAGACTCAACTTGTGATTTTAGCTGAATAGCAGATTCAGCTCTCTTTTCAAGCTCTAACTACTTGGAAATTCTTCTTTTTTTGGTCCGAACCAGAGGGACTTCTAGTTCTTCTTCTTCTTCTTCTGAATCTTTGGCGGCGGGGGCCAGGGCATCCTTCTTGGAGGGAGCTGCCTTCCTTGATTTGGCAGTCCTCTTCTTCTGTATGGCTGGAGAAGGGATTTGAGTTTCCTTCTCAGCCTCGGCTGCAGGGGCAGGAGACACGGCTGCACGGGCAGGCGACTTGGCTGCAGGGGCTGGTGCGTCATTTTTCTTAGCTGCAGGGGCAGCTTTCTTCTTGGGAGGAGGGGTAACAATTGTGTCCTCGGGTTCAGCTGATTCCCCTTCATTGGTGTCCACTTTCTTCGCGTGGGCTCTCTTCTGAGCTCCAGAGAGGTTAGCCCTGAACATTTTCTTGTTGACATGGAAGGATTTTCCATGTCGAAGGGGAATGCCCTTCACTTCCAACAGGTGGCCAATCACGAGGCCGTATCTAAGAGATCCTCCAAAGGATCCATCATCCTTGAACGTCTTATTCAATACATTCAGGCAGAGTCTGGTGTATATAAACTCAGCCCAGTTGACTTTCTTGCCCTACATGATCGCAGCCATGACGATCAGCTTTGTCTTGGACAGCTGATTAAAGCTTCCAAACTTCATGTCTACACACTTTGAGACGATATCCATCAACTTATGATAGTCATCCTTCAGCAGCTTCTTATCAGTTGTGTAGATCACTTTAGCAGCACACTCTGGTTTGGCTACCTCTTTACTCGCAGCAGCCAAATCAACACTAGCTTCATTTATCTCCTTCATGCCATCAGACGACAACAAACAGTGCTCCGCAAGGTCCTTAGCATTTATCAAAATATCCTTGCGATGGACAGAAGACTTGATTCCTTCGTCCTGCACTTCCGCGTTAACATAGAACTGCGCTACCTCTTTTAGGTAGGTGTGCGAATATTCCATAGTTAGAAAAGCCTTGAGACCTGACTTTCCTAGCATTTCACTTATTTTCTTGACAAGGGTTTCATCGGAACCCTTCTTCACCATACCTTCAAAGTCTACTGACGATCCTGAGTGGATTTGCTTCGATAGCTTGACGAAATCAACTTAGGTGCCATTTTTAGAGATTTTTATCGATTAAAACTTGAAGAACTTGCTTGAGGACACTTATAGGGTTTTCGATAGAGAAAATAGTTTGCTTTCTTTTGCTTTGAAGATGAACAGTTTCCGAATGTGAGAGAGAAAGCTGGAAAATGTGTATATAAGGGTTATGAAAGGACGGGTCTTTGGATTTTGAAATATTGATCAAAATCAACGGTTCAGATTTAGCACGTCAAACCGCATTTAATTCCTCGCAAATAATGCTGCAGCATTTATATCCAATCATATGCTTACTGTGCAGCTTTTGACTGTACCCGTCATTATTACGCTGATGTCATCCTTAAAAATATTCCCACTCATTTAAAACGACTGCGTTTTTGTCACTTAGCTCATAAACGACTCAACTTATCTCAAAAATGACTTAACCCTTCTTCTCTCTTTTCATTAAGCGACTCAGCTGTCAGCTAACTCGATACAGCTGACTTTACGATATGGCTGTTTCACTTGGCTGATGTGAGAAACCTGTTCAATTTTCATCTTTTCATCTTCCATTTCTTCTGATTTAGTCTTCTGAGTGTTAACTCAGCTCAATTAACCCTAGCTCATGTTTAAGCTCTTCAAATCTTGACTCACATAAGGGCTTGGTGAATATGTCAGCTAACTGCTTATCAGTTGAGATATATTCCAAAGTTATGTCTTTCTTTTCAACATGATCTCTTATAAAATGATATCTGACATCAATGTGCTTTGTTCTTGAATGCAACACAGGATTCTGAGTGATTACAATAGCACTTGTGTTATCACACATAATTGGAATCTCTTTTTCTTCAATCTCATAATCTCTCAGTTGTTGCCTAATCCATAAGACTTGGGCACAACAGTTGCCCGCAAGCTATGTACTCTGTTTCAGCTGTGGATGTGGCTATAGAGTTTTGCTTCTTACTAAACCAGGAAACCAATCTGTTTCCAAGCATTTGACATGTACACAAGTACTCTTCCTGGCAACTCTACATCCAGCATAGTCTGAGTCTGAGTAACCAATAAGCTTGAATCCTCCTTCCTTTGGATACCATAAGCCAACTTAATGGCATCCCTTCATATACCTTATGATTCTCTTAGCTGCAGTCATGTGGCTCTCCTTTGGTACAGATAGAAATCTTGCACATACACCTACTGCAAAGGTGATGTCTGGTCTGCTGGCTGTTAAGTAGAGCAGTGATCCAATAAGTGTTCTATATCTTGTTTGATCTACAGCCTTACCATCTGCATCCATGTCCATCTTGACTGATGTGTTCATTGGTATTTTCACAGAAGACTTCTCTTCCATATCAAATTTCTTCATTAAATCTCTGGTGTACTTTGTTTGACTTATGAAAGTTCCATCCTTCAATTGCTTAACTTGAAGTCCTAGGAAGCAGGTCACCTCTCCCATCATGCACATTTTAAATTTGCCTTGCATGAGGGTTGAGAACTTATCACACAGCTCTTTATTTGTGGATCCAAAAATAATATCATCCACATATATTTGAACAAGCAGTATACTCTCTCCACCTTGAATTCTGAAGAGTGTTCTGTCCACTTTGCCTTTGGTGAATCCATTAACAGTTAGAAATTGAGATAATGTATCATACCATGATCTTGGTGCCTGTTTCAATCCATATAATGCTTTCTTGAGCTTGTACACCTTATCTCCAAGTCTTACTTTCTTCAAAACCTGGAGGTTGTTCAACATAGACTTCTTCCGCTAATGATCCATTAAAAATGCACTTTTCATATCCATTTGATATACAAAGGTGAAGTTCTTATGTGCAAAGATAGGCAAGAAACATCCTTATTGCTTCTAATCTTGCAACAGAGCAAAGGTTTCATCAAAATCTATTCCCTCTTCTTGGCAATACCCTATGGATACCAATCTTGCTTTGTTTCTTATCACAGACCCTTCCTCATTCATCTTGTTTCAGAAAACCCATTTTGTACCAATAACATTTTGATGAGTTGGTCTCTGCACCAATTCCCATACTTTGTTCCCTTCAAACTGATTCAGCTCTTCTTTCATGGCTTGAATCCAATGTGTGTCATTCAATGCTTGAGACACATCTTTTAGCTCTATTTGGGAAATAAAACAAGTAAACATTGCTTCTTGCTGAGCTCTGGATCTGGTTCTTACACCATCTCTAACATTTCCAATAACTAACTCTAGTGGATGGTCTCTCAGCCATCTTACATTAGGTTGGAGTAAATCAGCTGGATTCAGCTGTCTCGTAGCTGCGTTGTCTTGAACAACTCTTTCATCATCATTCAGCTATAGACTTTCCAGCTGTCTTTGAGATTCAACTATCTCATCTTCATCTTGATTGATTGCTCTTACTTCAGTTTCAACATAAGGACTCTTCTGCATAGTTGGCTGATTCAGCTTATCAGCTAACTCTTCAATGTCTTCTCCATTCACATTAGGTTCATCAAAAACTACATGAGTAGACTCTTCTGTGACCATAGTCCTCTTGTTCATCACTCTATAGGCTTTGCTCTCAGCTGAGTATCCCAAAAAGATACCTTCATCACATCAAACGCCTTTAAATTGTCCTTGTCATTGTTGTGGATGAAGCATTTACATACAAATATTCTGAAATATGCAACATTTGGCTTTCTCCCTGTCCATATCTCATAGGGAGTCTTGGTCAATTGCTTGTTTATCATGCATCTATTTTGAGTATAACATGTTGTGTTAATGGCTTCAGCCCAAAATCTCTTAGGCAATCCAGCTTCACCTAACATGGTTCTTGCAGCTTCCTTGAGAGTTCTGTTCCTTCTTTCAGCTACTCCATTCTGTTGTAGAGTTATTGCTACAGATAACTCATGAGCAATACCATTTTCAACACAATACTGAGTTATTATTCCATTGACAAACTTAGTTCCTCTATCAGATATCTTTATTATGGTTTGTCTCTTTTCATTTTGAACTCTTTTCATCAGCTGAGGTAACTTCTGCAAAGTTTCCTTCTTTTTGCACATGAAGATTGTCCATGTATATCTTGAATAATCATCTACCACTACTAAGGTGTATTTCTTTCCAATTATGTTAGCTGGTTCAATAGGCCAAATAAATCCATATGCAACAGATGCAATATCCTTGTTGAAGAAGGACTAGGCTTCTCCTTGAATGAAGATTTGATTTGCTTTCCCATCTGGCATGCATCACATACACTTCCCTTCTTGTACACTGAGTCTGGCAATCATTCCACAAGATGACTCCTTGCAAGCTTGTTGATTGTCTTGATGTTCAGATGACTCAGCTTCTTGTGCCATAGCCAACTTGATTCGGATGTGCTCTTTGCTAACAGACAAGTGCTTGGTGTGGCAGTAGACCAGTCTACCACATACATATTCTTCTGTCTTGATCCTTGCAAAGACTATTTCATTTGATTCAGTATCTTTAATCTGGCACACTCCCATATTGAATCCAACATTGTAGCCCTTGTCACAGAGTTGGCTGTTGCTTAACAGGTTGAAGTTGAGGCCTTCAACATATGCAACATTTGTGATTTCTAATCCATTCTTCTTGATGGATCCAGTGCCTTTTATTTCCTCTAGAGCTTCATTTCCTCCAAATATGACTTTTGCACCTCTAATCTCCTTGAATCTTGACATAATTTTCTTATTTCCTGTCATATGTCTGGAACAGCCACTATCCATGTACCAGGTTCCTTGGCACTCAGTTGTTCCTTGAACCTCATCTTCTTGGTCTGGTTGATCTTGTTCTTTGGCCATAAGACAGATCATTGCTTCTTCTTCAGAGTCACTTGAGTAGTCAGCTTCACTACTCTCTGAGTCTGCTGCTTCTTTAGACTTAGCTGTCTCAGCGGCCAACATGGCTTTCTTCTTTTCATGTCTTCTTTCTCTGAAGACTTTTATTTCTTCTTTAGTTCTGTACTTGTTGACTGGTGGATAGGAACAGTCAACTGCAAAGTGTCCTGGTTGTCTGCAATTCCAACACAGGTTCTCAGCTCTTTGGCCAGCTCTCTCTGTTCTTGGGTTATCAGCTCTCTGATATTCAACCCTTTTGTGTATATTCTTTCCCAAGTGCTGACAGCTCGTTTGTGATTTCGGTGAATCTGGCATCCAGCTGATCCAAGGTTTCACTTGCAAGCATTTTAAAATTTTCAAATTTTTTACAGCAACAGACAATTTATTTTCTTTAATTTGCTCAGATCCTTCACAAATTAAAGTTAATTTATCCCAGATTTCTTTTGCAGATTTGCAAAATTTGACTTTATTGAACATTGATTTGTCCAATGTTTGTAGAGTTTGTCCTTGGTCACATTGTCCAAGTTGTATCTCTTTCTATCATTGTTAGTCCACTCAGTCCTTGGCTTTTCAACCATGGCTAGTCTTCCTTCATCTGTTTCTGCTACTACAACTGCTATTCTTACAACTTTCTTCACCTTAAGTATTTGCAGAGGCCCATCCTCTATCACTAGCCACATTTCATCATGTAAAGCGATAGATGAGCCTCGCATACGACGAATTTTCCAGTCATCAAATTCCTCAACAGTGAACATAGGAATGCGTGTCAAATTTGCTTTCATGATAATAACTTTGCTAAAAATGAAAGATTTGGAAAATACAAGTGTTTGAAACCCTTTTTGAAAAGATAGAGATCTAGTTCAGTAACCAGTGCAGAAGGCTCAATGAACCAACCGCTCTGATACCACTTGTAGGTCCCAAGGGGTGTGAGTAAGGTTTAGAAGGGGGGGTTGAATAAACCTTACCAAATTTTCGATTTTTGTCCTTTTAAAATATTACAGAGTTAACACAAACAGCTGAGTCCTTGAGGGACAGCTAAGTTGGTTATTCAGCAGAGTTAGCCACTCAACAGACTCGATAGAGCTGTTAATAGAATAACTCAGTTGTTTAACCTGAACTTTAACTCGGCTGTATTGGTTTTATCAGCGGAAGACTTAAACCCTTTGATTTGTATTAAACTTGTTTTAACACTTGATTTTAGCTCTTGGTTATTAATCAGTTTGGATAGCAAATAAGTTTATTAGCAGATATAAGGTAAGTATGCAGAAATGTAAATGTGCTGAAAAATAAATGACACAGTTAATTTTTATAGAGATTCGAAGATGGGGTAATTCTTCTAATCCTCTCTTCTCCAACTCTTGGAGGAATCCACTAAGTAACAGATCAATTTACAGAGTGGTGAACAGTCTAGAGACAGCCTTGGTCACATAGTTGGCTTCTCGTCCCACTCAGTTTTTTTCACAGGGCAGCTGCCTTGCTACTTCAGCTCACTTTCTCAAGCTCTTGGATTTGATCACGAAGCCCTCCAATAACTTGATACTGGTTCGACCTTGAACCTTCCTACAATCCTCCTTGGAATGTAGACCCCTTTTGATTCTTCAAAAGTTTTCTCTTCAATAGTTTGAAGTTGTCTTTCCTTCACAGCTTTGTGTTGGATTGATTTCCTTCGAGTTTTAGGCTTGAGGATTTGCTTGAATATCTTTGAGAATATTTGCAGGTTTACAGCTTGAATATTGCTTGCTTGTTCGTGGTTCAGGTAACCTTTTCTCAATCAATTTCCTCAGCCTTTTATAGTGAACTTTCAAAAATCTGCCCATTGAAGAGATAGACTGATTTTCAAAAGACACTTTGGTTTGTTGGCTTGTCTTTTCTTGGTCTTCAATCTTGAGATGTAGACCTTTCCTCGTATTAAATGAATGTGCAGCTTTTCAGGTTCTGACACGAGGTGCAGTACTTACCATTGGTTTATACCTTTTGCACGCTTCTGGGATAAGTACTTTCAGACCTGGCAGCATGGAAGTATTACTTATTTAATTAATGTTCTTGACTTCTGTGCAACGGATTCATTTCAGTTAACTCCTCTTGGCTACTGCCTATTTCCCTAGGTGACTTCAGTCTGGTCCTAATCATTTGAAGACTCATCTGTCACTTTCAATTTGAGACTTGGCTTCTTGAGTTGACTTTGACTAACACTTCACACTGTTGTTTCTCAGCTGATACATCTTCAGTCAAGTTCTTGATCTTCCTTCTTGGTCATACTCAGTTGTTCCACAGCGGAGTCTTCACTTGATCTACGATTGACTTCTTGTATTTTTCGGGCGTAGGGGCCGACTTGACTCACTTTTCCAAAATTTTATCTATTACAATGAAAATTATAAGGAAAATGGGGTGCCAACTTTCTAGTTTAAGTTTTACATGGCATTCATCAAAATCTACAAAATAAATTTCCCATCACAATGCTACTGTCTGTCTTGGCCTTGATGCAATGTATTGCACCATGATCCTTTATGAGAAGAAGGATTAGGAGAAGGCTAAGGCATTGGAGAAAGCTAAGGCCCTCGAGCCTCATGTTTGTCCATTTTTTTATCCAAATATTCCACCTGAAGCTTTCAGCAGTAGAAGCAGCAGTGACATAGAAGTTATCGATGGAGCTGACCCTGTGGAGAAGGCTCAGCTGAAGCAAGCGTTTCATGTGTCCCGTGAGCTGCATGAGCAATCTATGCTCAGGGGTGCTGGAGAATCATCTATCTCCAAACCCTTTAATCCTTGACTTAGTGAGGACCATTGATGCAACCACCTCACAAGCTCACTTGGAGGAACAAACTATGGAGGATGGAAATGAAGTTTGGAAAGAAGTGGAAGAGGGCAACCCAACTGAGCCACGCCCTATTGATGTTGTTGAGACAAACAACCCAATTGGCTGAACACTCAAAGGAGCAACCAAGTCTCTGCTGACTGTTGACCTTGTTGCCAATGAATCAGCTGGTGAACCAGCTGAGCGGGAAGCAGATCACACTACAACTAAGTCGGAGGAGGCTGTAGGAAATAAAGAAAATCCGGTGTTAGGAGGCAATGGTGAGACTCCTGAAGAAGAGCAATTTTAGACTAACGACTCTATGTCGGTTAAGACTATCTCAACTAAGGAACCAACTACACTACAGGCAGATGAAGTTACAAATGTAATTGAGGCACAGGATGGAATGAGGAGGACCATAACAGTTGAGACTGCTGGTCTTGAAAGTGCAATCTCAGAGGTTGAGACCTCGAAGGATGCCAATAAAGATGACCCTAATGCAGTTGTGTCTGCAAAAGGGAGTGTTGAAGACCTTGCAGCAGTTGAGACTGCTGCCAAGGTAGCTGAAGACCCCAAAGAGGTTGAAACTTCTATGGGAAATGTGAATGTTTCTGAGGCCCTTCTCAACTTGCAAGATTCAAAGTCAACTGACCTTATAGAGATTGATGCATTGCATGACTCGGGACGAGGCCCTAGATTTCATTGACTCGAAAATGAAGTTGAGTCCAATCCGGATGATGAGAGGAATAAGAGGCCAGGATGAAAGAGGGTCACTCGTAAATAGCCTCTTCAAAGTTTATTTTTGTTGATGGACCACCTCCCATGATGCCATCACTCACTGTGATGTTGCTAAGGCAATCGAGGCCTAGGTACCTCAAAAGGATGATAATGCTGGTGCCAATGAAGCTATTAAGACACTGAGGTCCAGTCAGCTCAACAGGCTTCCACAGTTGCGAATGCCAATGAAGCTCAAACAGCCGAGGCACAAAGAGTTGGTAGCCAGGGAACTGAGAGAAGTGCTCTTGAAGGAGAAGTGGGACCTTCCTTAGTACCTATTGGCCTTTCTGAAATAGATTTTTCATACGTTGATGAAGTCCCCTTAGTTGTTGATACAATAAAAGAAGTTGTACACTATCACATTGATATAAGTCTAGCAGACTTCCAAGCTCCAGATGACATGTGAATTGTTCCCTTTGGTCACGACTTTGAATCCCTTCTTCCAGAGGATTCATCTCCTAAGGTAGCTGACTTTAGAAAGGCCTTCGGTGCAATATGAGAAGAAACTGAGGCTATGGAACGTGGATTTCCTGATCTCAACCAAAGGATAGACAACCATGATGTTATGATTTCGGGAGATATCAGGAAAGGGTCAAGGAAAGGACTACTCAAACAAAAGCTCTTCGCAAGGAGCAAGTTGCCTACTTCAGATCACTTTTCTCCAAACTTGTGATCTGGTGTGGCGAACAAGCTCAATTTCAGCAGAGGCAGTAGGACAACATCGATAGGCTGGAAAGAACGCACATGATAGACAAGGAGCGGCTCAAGCTATAGTTCAAAAATTATATGCAACATATGGAAAATTCTTTGCGAGCTGAGATGCTTGATATGAAGGCGGAGCTGCATATTCTCCGTACCGAGCATAGAACAGCAGACTTCATCACTCAGAAAAAACTCGACTCCCTTCTTCAGTCGACTCCATCTCTCTCTCTAGGAAAAGGTGATGATGCCAAGAAGGAGGAATATAGTAAATGGGAAAAGTCAGCTGAAAAGACCCCCATGAAAATCATTCTTAAAACTCCCAATGAATCATCTACCCGTTCTCTCCTATCTCAGCTTCAATAGGACTTGTCAGCCAAAAATAAAGCTGAGCTTGCCTTCAAGAAACAACGAACTGATACAGAAGATCTTGAACGAAGGCGGCATGGCAGAATTGAGAGTTTGAAAGCCCAGTTCCATGGTCTGCCAGAAAGAATGCTCCTGGAATCAACTGAAGAATCCACACCCCCAGCTGACTTAGTAGAAAGGTTACTTGAAGAGTATGAAACTCTCAAGTTTGAAGGATACTTTGAGGGGATGGATCTGAAAGATGCGTGGGATATGTACTGGGAAAAAGGACATGAAGTGGTAAATTTGGCCAAGAAGTAGCAGACTTCAAGGGCTCAGCCATGTCAAACTCCCAGGGGAGCTGGCCCTGTTGGGGGAAGAGGAAGAGACTCTAGGTCTGGTGGAAGAGGCTGAGGTTCTCCACTAAGAAGTCCTAAAAAGGTTATGTACGTAGATCCTCAGAAAAAGGATCAGTTGTACTAGATGGGCTACAGAGAACCTTAGAACAGGGAAGTTGCTTATCACAATGAAGAGAGCTTGCACGCAAATATGAAGAAGATAATGAAAAGCAGGATATAGAGTATCAAGAAAGACTGAGGGAATAGGAGAAGTTGAAGAAAAATTATGAAAGGAGGAAGAAAAGAGAAGCTGAAGAGAAGAAGAGGAAGGAGGATGAAGATCGCAGCACACGAGAATAAGATGAGGAAAGAAGGAAGAAGCAGCAGAGAAGATGAAGACAATTGCACTAAATTTTGTTGTATTTTCACTCTTGTAAATACACAAAAATACTATAAGTATATGTAAAGTGCAGAATGATGTGTTCAATAAAATGATACATTCATACAATCATTCTTTTATTTTAGGACTTTTATGTTGTATTTTTATCTTAAGTTTTGGCATCATCAAAAAGGGGAAAATTGTTGGGAAATTTATTTGTATAGATTTTGATAATGCATGTAAAACTTAGATTAAAAAGTTGGCACCCCATTTTTTGTTGTAATTCAACTTTGTAATAGATAGGATAAGTTGAGTATTAAAGCAGCCAAGTTGAAGATCGCAGAAGTTGACTGAAAGACGCAGTGAATAATCAGTTGAGTTGCAGCTGAATGTCGAAGAAGAGATTCGATCATGTACAACAAGTTGTATTTGTCGAAGAGACTAACAAATGAGTCATTCCCGGATGCATGGAGCAGACTTAAAAAGGGGTAAAGCGAAAAAGGACTCAAAGAAAGTCAAGAAGTCCATTGGAATGAAAAGTCAAGAAGTTACCCAAAGTGGTAAGTGGACGTGGACTACAACCTTAAGTTGTCTTCTTGAAAAGAGTGCAAGAGGCTGGGAACCAATGAGATATTTGTAGAAAGCTGTAGAGTTCTAGGCAACCTGCAGGACATTATATAAGGTTGGGTCAACATCTTTTGCTACATAATAAGACAAGCCAGCGATCAAGAAGTGAAGTTTGAAAAATATCTATCTCTTCAACGGACGCTTTTTCAAACTGTCACTAGTTTTTTAATAAAATAGAAAATATATATAAAAGAAAAGAAAAGAAGGTACCCTGATCACAATGCCGATCAGGTAGCATAATATCGGGGCCTTGTTAAAAACCTACCAAGGTAAAACCCACCCTTTTGGGAAAAATCCCTGATAGGAAAAGAGTACCCCGAATGAGTGCCGTAAATGTCATAAACAAAAGCCCCACAAAATCTAGTAAACAAATCGAAACTGGCTTTGTCCAACATAATCATCAGTGAGAAATGGAATAAATATCTCGAGGAGGAATGTCCCACCAAGTAGTAATGCCGTTGTACTTGTTGAGTTGATCAGTCAGCTGATTACCTTCACGATAAATCTGTGAAATGACAAAATCTAGTGTGCCATGAAACGGATGTCACTCTGGTACGTAGTAGATCAACCATGTACATAGAATGTTTCAAACTATCACTATAAAAGGCTGATGAATATTTGTGAGAGAGTACCAAGGCAATAAGAAACATTCGAGCAAGAAGCAAGCAAGAAAAATACTCTCAAGCAATCTATTCTAAATCCTCAAGCCTACATTCGAAGTGTACCTATCCAACACACATAGTGAAGGAAGAAAAGCTTCAACCAGTTGAAGAGAAAAAAATGTTTTAAAGAGCAAAAGTGGTCTGTACATCCAAGAAGTGAATGAAGTGTAGTGAGGTTCAAGGTAGAACCAGCTTTGAGTCCGCTGGAGGGCTTCGTGATCAATTCCAAGGGTTTGAAGGAGTTGAAGTATTGAGACAACCTTCTTGCGAAGAAGCTGAGTCCTATGAGTAGAGCCAGCTGTGTGATCAATGTCTACTTGGAATGTTGTATCCATCTTATAACAGTTGTTGCATTAGTGGATTACCTCCAAGAGTTGGAGAAGAGTAGAGTAGAGGAATTACCACATCCTCGAACCACTAAAAATTGCCTTGTGTCTATTTATTTTAGCACTTTATTTACTGCACATTTTATCCTGCTGATAGATATATTTGCTTAACTCAACTGATAATAACTAAATCAAAACAAGTGTTGTAAAAACCATTTAACACAAAGGGTGTAAGACTTCCGCTGTTAAAAACCAAGTAAGCTGGATTTTTAAAGAGCTCAATTCACTCAGTTGAGTTACTCTATTAACAGCTCAGTCGAGTCTGTTGAGTGGTTAACTCTCCTGTTGAGGTTGAACTAAGCTGTCTTAAAAGGACTTAGTTGCTACTTGTGTAAAAACTCTGATTTAAAGATAAAAATCGAAAAATTGGTTAAGTCTACTCAACCCCTCCTAGACTTAACACTCACACTGGACCTACACTAATAATTATAATTTTAAATAGAACATTAGGATTTCTATAACAACGTCAAAGGATTTATAAATATCTCAATTATATAATTTCTTGGGCTATGTTGTTTATAGATCTGGTATTAAATCCTCTCTCTCGAGTGTTGGATTAATATATCAAGCATAAATAATTAGTGATCACATAATCAAGATGGAACTAATACAAATAACACAAATAAACCGTGAATTGCTTGAAACATAATAGACATACTAATCAAACATAAGATCCAACAAGATTACATAAATCCTATAGAATATATCTAATTAATTCATGATTGATATCAAATAATCCATAGGATATGTTTGATATGTATGAATTAATGCAAAAATTATGCAAGAAATCATAACGAGAAGAAGAAAGAACTTATGCTTGGAGATTTGATTGGTAATTCTCTATAGATTAGTTGAAGAATCACTTTAGTTCCTTTATTGTCTTCTAGAGTTGTACATAATTCTTTGTCCTTAACTTCATGTCATGTTGTTTCTCCCATGTTCTCATTCCAGAGTATGCAGATGGGTTAAATATCACTCTTCATTTACTATCTCGTGTAAGTTTCAAGTAATGATCCACTAGTCGTATGCTTTGGGTCTTGTGTTGTCTTCTTTCGGCATAGTTGTTCCATTATTGGCTTAGTGGATTGTTTCTGCCATTATTTCTCTGATAAAACATGTGAAAATGTTGTCAGATATCATCCATGGTTGTCATCAAAAAGTTGTAGAAATGAACCAAGTCGTTATCCCTTTTAACTAAATCGCAGCATTTCCCATTTATTTAATCAAAGTTGCGACATTGAGTGACATAGCCACGACTTTGACTGAAATTGTTGGTCAATGTCGCAGCTTTGAGGAGCAAAGCCGTATGTTTGATGGCTTAATTACAGTAAAGCTGCGGCTTTGCTTAATTAATCCATTTTAACCTTTAATTAATTTATGTAACGTCGTGGCTTTGATTTTTCAAAGCCGTCTTCTTCTCTTTAATGTTGTTGCTTTGATTTTCAGAGTCATCCTTTTCCTGACTAGTCATGTTGCTTCATTCTTTAGCGTGTTCGAGACTACGATATTGTACTTTTTGGCACAATTTTTAGTTCTAATGAATAACTTATCATGTTTTGCTTCTAAAAATCTGCATTTGCTAGATTATTTGCTTTTATGATTTACTATATCAATTTTATTTAAATAAAGACACTCAAAGCATTATTCAAACCATTTTTTTCACACAAAATTGAGGTAAGACTACACCTTAACAAATACTCCAAACTTAAACAATTGATTGTCCTCAAATAAAAACACAAAACCAAACCAAACAAAATGACAGACTCGGTTTTTATATCCAAAGATTATACATAACAACAATCATAGAATCGGTAGAATTTATTTCATTTCAATATTCCATATGTAAATTCTTACTCAACTATATGACCTTGTGTGTGTGTGTGTTTGACCATTTGTTCCAATTGATTTCACCATTAAATAAGTTAATAATACCGCACATGTTTTTTAGTTCTCTTCTAAAAATAATAGTTGAACGTTTACTAAACTGTATATGCTTGTTTTTCACATTAATTTCCACTAATGTAGGCTAGTCATAATATTAGAGATCAGTGTGACTTTAAAAGGTTGTAATGTAGGCTTGGGTGAAGGTAGATAAATATGGATATGAATAGCTTAGAAATCACCTAAACACACAATTACCCTTGCTTATTGGCATGCAGCTATCAATCTTTTGCATAATCCGTCATGAGCTTCCAGACTTGGCCAGCTTTCCTTATGTTCCCTTTTTTTGTTTCTCGTTTTCGTCATCCTTTTTGCTTTTTTCACAACATTTTCATTACAAAAACTTGTTAATTACTCCAATATTGATGGGTCTTCGAGAGACAAATTGTGTGTATAAGTGAAAAGAGTTCGTTTTGAGATTTTTTTTTATTTCGGTTGGGAGATTATATAGTTTTTGAAAGAAAGTGATTGAATAAGTTCAATTGGGGACACTAGGGATATGGACCAAGGAGAGGGCTATTCTAAGCGCAATCGGGCCAAAAAATGGCCTATATTATTTCTCCAATATTATCTCACCTGATAATTACGCCTCGACTAATTATCAAACAAGTCCTAGTATTTTGGTGGAATTATCGCAAATATTTTTGGTAATAAAACTTTGTCTAAATTAGTGATGCCAATTAAAAACAATTGTTTGTGCTGAATTTTAGAAAGAATCATAAGTTTTTTTAATACATCTACACATATAAATATCAAAATCATAAAATGTTCATTGATTCTTCAACCTTTGTTATCGTAACACTCTTACCCTTGTAACATGTACTCATATAACATAAAACACTAGTTTATAGGCAACACAACTGCATTGCACATAAGATTATAATTTTAATCATGAACTGTAATCCTTTTGCACGAGCGCGAAACATTTACTCAAAAAGATTTAACAATGCTTATTCACACGTGTTCATTTATCCATATTATAGGACATTAACGATCGTGCCCTTTTATATACAGATCAAATTAAAACTCCCAATATGAAATGCAAATGATGAGCTGAGGAAGAAGGATGGGAATCCAGTCGGCCGACCTTTGATCCATGCTTTAAACTTCTACCACACTTCACAACGCTACAAGAAAAAAACTAATAGACATTGGTTTATAACCGATGTCTAGTGATGAAAACAATCGATGTTGAAAGCCCTGATGTTAAAAGGTGAGTTTTCAACATCGGTTTCTAACCGATGTCAATACGTGAAAACATCAGTTAAAAAGCGATGTTGTTTAGGAAATATAAGTGATGTTAAAGCCCCTGTTGTTAAGTGTGAGAAATATTTAACAACGGTTTTTAACCGATGTTGTTTCCTTTAACAACATCGATTTTTAACATCGGTTTTTAATAGATGTTGATACCTGTAACCACAACGGCTTATAAGTGGTGTTGTTTTGGTTTATATAGTTAGGAAATGACATCATTTGGAAAGCGATGTCTATAATAGCATAACTATTGTCGTTAAATTTTAACACATCACTTTAATAACGGATGTGGTTTGTTTTTTAAACTGATTTCATTTCGTTCAGCAATATTGTGTTTTTTACCCCTCTAATTACGACAATAGCACCAATATTAACCAATCTAAATCAACAAACAATTAAGTACAATCAAAATTAACAAATATAACATGCATTAAGCCATTCATTCAAAATGTGCACAAACGAGTATACGTAAAGGCCAAAATGCGGGCTTATATACAAACGAGTACATAAAGGCCTTGATGTTGCAACATCCTCATAGTTCCCAATTTGTCAACTTACTAGTAATGTTTATAAACAAAATCTAATGAGCACAGTGAAAATAGAACAAACACGTCCTAAAGCATCATTCGACCCCTCTGGTAAAATAACCTGAAAAGATGGGAGCAATTCTTAGTACAATAAAGCTAATTATAGCTAATAAAATATGAAATCAGAACTTATAATCAGTTCATTTGTAAATTATTACTTGTTTGGTGATATAGTTTGTAGTTTGACACTTCTAATAAAGATAAAAAAAATTTGATGAAAACTGCTATTGACAAAACAAAAATTGTAATCTACATAATTGCAAACTAACAGTAGTCACAAATGAAACCATTAATCCTGCAACTCCATAAAATTAAAATCAAAATATAGATTTATAAAACCAAAACAGATGGATGCACGCGACATACCTATGTTGGGACTAGGATCAACTCACTTTCCTGCACAAATGTCCCATTGCAACTCGTGCAAATAAATCCAAGAGTAAACAGAACTAAAACAAAACCAAACCAAGCCACTGCCACCATGTAATAGCCCCCACCACCCCTCACCTTCCTATCACCGCCTCTCTTAGGCAATTCCACCACTTTCTCTTGCAAACCAAAACACTATGAAGAGTGAATTGGGGACTAGGGTTTTACCAGCGGTCTTGGTTTGGGATCGAAGGGCGGAGGCGAGTGAATTCTGTGATGAGCAGGGCGGCTGCCGGTGCCTCGGAACGTCGGCGATGGTCTGAAGCTAACGGTTCGGATCGATGAAGAATGGATGTCTTCTTGTTCGATCAAATAGCAGTGGGATATGACAGAGTATTTTTTAGGGAAACGTTTTTCAGGTTATGAATGAGTTATTTTTAATCCATGATTTATTTGTTTATTAATCCAGGATTTATTTGTTTATTAATCCAGGATTTATTTGTTATTAATCCATGATATTTGAATAACATTTTTTATTTTTGAGGAAATAATTTGAATAATTAAATAAAAGAGAAAACGTTTTTTTATTTTTTATTTTTCTTTTTAAAAACGTTGTTTTAGGTTTTTTTACGCAAAACGTTAGTTGAATATGTAGGGAAACGATTTATCCTTTTAAACATTCAACATCGGTTAACTAAACCATTGTCTATTAATTGACGCTAAAGAAACAATAGACATCGTCACAAATAACCGTCGCATAAGCCGATGTCTAACCGGTCATAGACATCGGTTTTGACATCGGTGTAGTAAACCTGATGTCTATCAGCGGAAAAATCCGGTCATACACATTGGTTCTCAAAATAACGGATGTTAAAACGTATTAGACAACAGAATAATCAGAAAAATGATGTCTTTTTGGTGATGTCTATTCATATTTTTCTTGTAGTGTATCTACAGGAACTAAAAATTGGCAATATTGCATTTGGTGAGTTGCAAGCTAAGCAAGTATAATCCAATAACGAGTTATTCAACATTACACAAGCACATCATAAACAACCATTTCACACTTTTGCTTCATATATTCATAAACACATAAATGCATATGCTTGATCATATTTTTTTTCTGTTACGGACCAGCTAATACCAAGAATAAATCGTGATCGCGAAGATGGCCATGGCACTCTGTAATTCTTAATACACATATGAGTTTAGTGAACTCGAGGTGGCCGTACGGTACTCTATAATCCAAAATTTCTGGATATTTGTATTTATGTAACACATGATTCAAGGTTATTAGCAACCATAACAGAATCTATTAATCTCTGATGAAAGCACTTTCCGTAATCATATATCTCACTTTTGTATCAATAATATCAGTAGAGATCACATATCACAATTCAATCTCAATCTCATCACATAGAGATCATATATCTCAATTTCATCTCAATCTCATCCATATAGATCATGTATCTCAAATTCATTGTATCTCAATTTTATCACAATATCACCAAGGAGAATCATATAATTCATGTTTAAAGCACCATAAGATTTTAATCGTTATAGCTAAACAAATAAGAAATTCATTCCAACACATCAATTGTATAATCACACAAGTCAAATAACAAGTTAAAAGATTATACTCACAAGTGGTGCCCTTATCTCGATGACATTTCCTAGTTGGCCTGATTTGCTCCTTTATTGGGATTTTGTCCTGTTAGCATGTCAAAATGCATAACCAAGTTCATAATCATATATTTAACACTAATTAATGGTGTCATGCATAGCACATTTATAACTTGTACATGTAAGAAAATCCCAACTGGTATGATTTTAGCTCAATAAAATAATTATCTCAGTTCATTTCCATTATCCTATATCACAGTACCTACAAATATAATCATTATGTTTATCTTATTATACACTAATATGTCATTAGAAAAAAACACATTTCATTATCAATACAATTCTATTATCTATTTAACTAAAACAAACTTCTATCAAAATTCATCTACTTAGGTCACAGAGGTTACTTGAACATGTAAAGAGCATAAATATCATTTCAGGTGTATTCCTATATCAGTTTCCTAGTGCATCATAGTTCAGATTAAGTTTCAATTTATTAAATATCAGTCCAGTTATTTTATAACTAATTCACGTGGTTCCTATGAGATTAAAGCTCAATCCAAATTTTCAATTGTCATTAGTGCCCTTGTAACCTTAACTTGTCTGGATGCAATCTCCTAGTACCAGATACATATAACTTTCTTTAGATCGCAATATTTTTGTACCATTAGATAAACCCAAATATGAAGCGATATGATAATTATCCAAAACACAATCATACATTATTATGTTATTTAGATTCATATGTGGTCTTCTAGTTAGTTATCAAAAACATATGTAAACTTTTCCATGTGACTTCCGTCTCAACTGAACCCATTGTTATCCTTGTCCTAGAAATTTAATTGGATAAGATCTAGTAAACCAAAATATCAATAATGAATATTAATTCTTATTCTTTTTCAACCTCTTTAGTTTTTGATTTAAAATACTTTGTAATTTGATCTAGTTCGTGTGTAGAATTTGAGTATCTCTATCATCATACATCGACTTTGATCGGAATCCAATGATAACACCACTATATGCAATTAATAATTAATATCTAAGCCAGATTCACGCAAAGCTCATATCAAACTAGCCATAGTTAATTACAAGTATCTTCATTCAATTAAATACACCATTACCATATACTTTGTGTAAAATGACTATGGACAATAACCTAAAAGAAAGTTTAGAATTCCCAATATCATCATTTACCCAAGAAAGTTTACTCTTTTAATAATCTTTTTGGTCCTTTATTTTGCAAAATAATCTCAAAATCTAATATATTTACACGGGCACCTTTTGTCGATTTACTTGTCTCAAAATCATATTGTACTATATAGCCAAAATATCACAAGTTTAACCTACCAATAACCCTTCTTTTCCAAACCTCAATGTTTCGGGCATCTTTTTAAATTTCAACTAAATTTCCCATGTTATTCAAAGTACACCTAGATATCATCTATGAATATCATCACAAACAAACCCATACAAATTCTTCCAGCATCTTCATCCATTTTGTTTAAAAACCAATCAAGGCACTAATCAACCAATGTACATGAAGAAACATAAAAGAGAATTCAAACCACATAATCAGGTGTCTATTACATAGGCTAAGTAATATTCACAATCTTTCTTAATCATTCTGAATATTGTGGATGCAAATATCATGCACGTAGGCAAAAATTTTCCTTTCCACTTCAAATACTATATACGTCTAATCAAAAAGCTCCAACACTATCTCTTTAGTAAAATAATCCAGTTTAGCGTGGTGTTCAGTTAACCAATTCATACCCAAAATCATATCAAAATCCCTTAACGGCATAACATGTGAGGCCCCTCAAATTTCAATCTTGTACGAACATGTAACTGACGTCATTGGACGATTGTGTATATTCGCGACTACTTTCCACGCATCATTTTTGACGGATCAATATTAATAATATTCTCACGCTATATCGTCATTTTATTTATATGATCAATTACTTGTTTAATTATTGGTAATTTTTATTTTTGTTTTTCGAATTCTATGTTTATTAATCACTTAATTGATCATTATTGATACTACTTGAGTAGTATTAGACACCATAGAATTTAGGAGACTTATTTCACTAAGTGATTTATATCCTATAGAAATAAGAATTTGATTTCTAATAAGTGATCAATAGACTCATAAATGATTATGGGAATTATTATTAATTTTGAGAATTAATATTTTCACCAATTATCATCATTTTTGGGACAAAAAAATATAAACACCATATATTAGACTTGATATGGATGGCCAAGTGGTAATTTTGGTATAGAAATTCTTCTCCATTCTTATACACCTACACCATATTATACAATACCAATACCAAATATCCTACATATTATTTTTAATCCTTCTTACAAACCCCCACAATTTCCCAATACAAAACATTCCCCTCAATTTCATCAATACCCCATCGTCCAATTCAACCCATACCTTGACCAGCTCTTTTGTCTCCCATGCAACTTACATTGTTCAAGACTTCAAAAAAAATCCTCTACTCCCCCTCTCAAAGTGATCGGCCACATGCTTGTGTAGGAAGAGCAAAATTTCATTCTTTATCCTACATTCTCCTCTCAACTCACCCAACTCTCTCTACACTTTCAAAACTCTTCTCTTTGTAACACTTACACAAAAAACACAAGAATCCTCCCTCATTTCTCCCTAGAGGCCGAAAATGCTAAGCAAGGAAAGAAGATTTTTGTTCTTTCATCTTCAATCCATTCCTTCAAATCTCTAAACCTATCTCCTTCATCTACTAACTTGGTGAACTTTTCTCTTTTGAGGTACACCTAGAAATTCATACCTTGAAGAACTTAAGGAAATCAAGACTTGGTCATAAGCTTGAAGAGGACCTTCAGCCATTTCTAGAAAACAAGACAACAAGGTAAGAATTGTGGTTTAGTACTACTTTTTACTATCCTCTTTTTATTTCAAATGTTAACACCAAAATATGGTTTTAGTGTGGAAATAGGGCCTGACCTTGGAAGCTAGAACCAAAGGTGTTAAGGTGCAAAGAAAATACTCCATTTTAGGCTCAACTTACTAAACTACACAAGGTAAGTGTAGATTTCTTGACCTTTGCTCTAATCTCTCCTTTCTTACCTCAAATCCTTCAAATCCTTCAAATCCTAACTTTAATCTTGAAAGAATATCACTTAGGGACTGTCTTGAGGAAGTGGTGATTGATTTCAAGAATATAGAAAGAAATACCATCTCCAGATACCTTAACAAGAACCATCAATGTGGGTGGACGAATCCTTTAGAAAAACTCAAATATTCTTGTAAAAATTTGCATGTAGTAATTTGAAACTTGCATGATATATATAAATATGTATTGCATGTCTATTTCAAGTATCTATGTCCAACAATTTCATAAAAGTATGCTTGATGTTTCAATTTTGCAAAAATAGGTGCATGCATGTACAAATCTATGAATTTCTTGAATGATACGTTAATGCATGCATATGTACTTGGAATTTCATGTTTTATTTGCTTTATATTCTGTAAAATACATGAAAAATTGAGCTATTGGACCTTGTATGCAAAATTTGCAAAGTTGGAGGACTAAATTGCAAAAATTTAAAAATTGTGGGAATACCTCTGTAAATTTCAAAAATGGGACTGTACTATATTAAAAATATGATATTTTAATATAATAACAAAAGTTTACAGATTTTGAGATGATAAAACCAACCTTTGAAAGCCTAAGAACTTAATGGAGGAATTTTGGAAGTTTAAAGGCTAAAAATGAGATTTTTCAAACTGTGCAAGAATTTTTCTATAAAATTCGAAAATTTTAACTTGTGTTAATTGAAAAAATCATATTTTGAGTAAATTCCAAAAATCAAAGTGTTTTGAGTATAGAAAACTAATTTATTTAAAATTTTGAGGACTAAAGAGTATAAAATACCAAACTCAATGACCAAAAATGAAATTTTCAGGATTTATAAAGTCCATGTACCTGGAAAAATCACTAAATTTTAATTTTATCACATTATGAACCCATGGTTCAAATTTCATAACAAATGGACCTTAAATAAGCCTTAAGGCAAAACCTAAAAAATTAGACTAGAAATGGAATTTTCAAAAGTTAAGGGTCTTAAATTAAGACTTTTTCAAAAATTCTTTTGTCCCAATAATCCCCTGTTATAAGTGATATTTTAAAATTGGAATCACATCAAAATCCCTTCCGATTTGTGAGATCCAAATATTTTAAGTTCGGGGCCAAAAATGACAATTTTGACAAAAAGGGGACCAAATCGGAATTTCTCAAAATCTTGACCCCAATATCTTTAAAACACTGATTCTCTGGACAATTTGGAGAATTTAGGAACTGACCTTACATTTTTCCGAGGTTGAGACCAAAACTTATTCGATTTCAAACCCGATAAATAGTAGTTTTCCCAATACTGGGCTATTTACGAAAATTTCCTTTTATCAAGGACCTCAAATTAATCATTTACCATGTTACAGCCCTGAATTTTACTTAATTATATTTAATTATATAATTTTTAGTTTTCTGAAAAATTCTCGTACCTTAACGGACTCCTTATCAAATCTTACGCGTTACGCGTGGCAACTTCCTCGCCTTATAACCATTTGAACTTTCAACGAGGTTGAAACCTCCCGAATAATATACCAAATACACCAAATCAATCATAGCATGGTTATCCTCCCGATAATTAACTTCATTTAATATATGTACACCGGCAATACTATTAAACCCTCACGTGTATAAACTTAACATACTTACACCTTGTGTTGCTTTTGCATGATTCGTATATTGTATTCAACTGCCTTGTTGACATATTATAACTCTGTGAACATACTTGCTTGAGTCAACTTGGTGTGTCAAGCTCACAGTCAGAGTGGACTAGTCGCGTAATGGAACCGGGCACCTCGGCTGTTTTTCCATTTACCAGCCCCACTGTCCTAATCCACCACTAAAGGACGGAGTGTCCAACGGGCGAAGTGGGTCATAGAATTGAGGTATAATCATGATTATGACAATCCGGGCCTAATTAGCCCCATTGGGGATTTGTCATGCCTAGGAGCGATAAGGTGACTAGGCCTTGTGCCATCTAGCCCAGGGAGTTACAATGAAGAAAGAAGGAATCGTTGTCTAATCCACACAATTCTGGAGTTACTCGGACCGATTGCTTGTTTAAGTTGGCGTTACATTCCGTATGCAATCACTACTTGACTGGCTCGAGTACCATTCATGGTACTTGAATGTTCAAATTACTGTTTTCAACAAGTTATGCACTACTATATTATTTTGAAATATCGCGCTGCTTGTGAATCGTGTGTGATGCACGCATCATGAACCATGTATTCTTCATATAATGGTTTTCCTGCATCGATATAAGCCACACTTACACATGAACACCCATCCACTGAGAATTTTTGTCTCACCCACGCCTTTTCAAACGACCAAATGGTGAATGTCCACATATTGAGAACGTAGACGAAGAAGATGAAACCACAGAGTAATCCATATCCGTGCCCCATTCCGACTCGTTGAAGATTTGTAGCTTGTTGTTGGACTCCTTTTATTTCTAGTATGTAACCTAAGGGCGTAGGACCCTTGAACAAATGTTGTGTTTTATTTGGGTTGCAATTTAAGAACTAATATGTTAGGTTATCGAACTGTATCTTAAGATTCCGCTGCGATATTAAACTCTGTTTAGGACGCTTTTGAAGAATGATTAATGATTTAGGTATTAATATGGCATAAATCCCTTATTGGCTCGATTTATTTGGCTTATCAACTGGTTTAAGTTATTGATCACGTCATGGTTCCGTTTAGGGCGTGATAGTTTTAGTGGTATCAGAGCTCGGCAAGTAAGATGGAAACTTACTCTGAGTTGACCCAAGATAGGACCATCCGCCTGTGTTGGGTAGTACCGCTATTAAATAATCTAAGCTAAGAATCTAATCTAACAGAAAACCATAGACCCTCGATATTAAGTTCGATAATGGATCATGAGAATAAACCATCAATACTGCATGTTATACTCAAAATAGATGCACGATTAATAAACAGCTGACAAAGACTCCCTATGAAATTTGGATAGGGAGAAAGCCAAATGTTGGGTACTTTAGAATATTTGGATGTAAATGCTTCATCCACAACAATGGCAAGGATAATCTAAAGGCTTTTGATGCAAAAGCTGATTATGGTATCTTTTTGGGATACTCTGCTAAAAGCAAAGCCTATAGAGTGCTTAACAAAAGGACTATAGTCACAGAAGAGTCTATCCATGTGGTTTTTTATGAACCTAATGTAAATGTAGAAGACATTGAAGAGTTAGCTGATAAGCTGAATCAGCCAACCATGCAGAAGAGTCCCTATGTTGAAGCTGAAGCTAGAGTAATTAATCAAGGTGAAGATGAGATAGTGAATCTCAAAGACAGCTGGAAAATTTGCAGCTAAGTGATGACGAAAGAGCTGCTCATGATAACACAGCTGCAAGACGACTGAACCCAGCTAACTTACTCCAACTTGATGTGAGATGGCTGAGAGACCATCCACCAGAGCTAGTCATTGGAGATGTAAGAGATGGTGTAAGAACCAGATCCAGAGCCCAACAAGAAGCAATGTTCGCTTGTTTTATTTCCCAAATAGAACCTAGAGATGTGTCCCAAGCATTGGATGATACACATTGGATTCAAGCCATGCAAGAAGAGCTGAATCAATTTGAGAGAAATAAAGTATGGGAATTGGTGCAAAGACCAACTCATCAAAATGTTATTGGCACAAAATGGGTGTTTAGAAACAAGATGAAGGAGAAAGGTTCTGTGGTAAGGAACAAAGCAAGATTGGTAGCTAAAGGGTATTGCCAAGAGGAAGGTATAGATTTTGATGAAACATTTGCTCCTGTTGCAAGATTAGAAGCAATAAGGATGTTTCTTGCCTATGTTGTACACAAGAACTTCATTGTATATCAAATGGATGTAAAAAGTGCATTCTTGAATGGATTATTGGAAGAAGAAGTTTATGTTGAACAACCTCCAGGATTTGAGCAGAAGACTCTTGGAGATAAGGTGTACAAGCTCAAGAAAGCTCTATATGGATTGAAACAGGCACCCAGAGCATAGTATGATACATTATCTCAATTTCTAACAGATAATGGATTTACCAAAGGCAAAGTGGACAGAACACTCTTCAGAATTCAAGATGGAGAGAGTATGCTGCTTGTTCAAATATATGTGGATGACATTATTTTTGGATCCACAAACAAAGAGCTGTGTGATAAGTTCTCAAACCTCATGCAAGGCAAATTTGAAATGAGCATGATGGGAGAGCTGACATTCTTTCTAGGACTTCAAGTTAAACAGCTGAAGGATTGAAACTTCATAAGTCAAACAAAGTATACCAGAGATTTAATGAAGAAATTTGGCATGGAAGAGAAATCTTCTGTGAAAATACCAATGAATACATTAGTCAAGATGTATATGGATGCAGATGGCAAGCCTGTGGATCAAACAAGATACAGAGCACTCACTGGATCACTGCTCTATTTAACAGCAAGCAGGCCAGACATCACCTTTGATGTAGGTGTCTGTGCAAGATTCCAATCTGCTCCAAAGGAAAGCCATATGACTGCAGCTAAGAGAATCCTAAGATATTTGAAGGGATGCCAGGAAGTCGGCTTATGGTATCCAAAGGAATGAGGATTCAAGCTAACTGGTTACTCAGACTTTGACTATGCTGGATGTAGACTTGACAGGAAAAGTACTTCAGGTACATGTCAAATGCTTTGAAACAGAATGGTTTCCTGGTTTAGCAAGAAGCACAATTCAATAGCCACATCTACAAATTGAAGGTGAGTACATAGGCTGCGGGCGTATTTGTGCCCAAGTCTTATGGATGAGACAACAGCTGAGAGATTATGATGTTGAAGAAAAAGAGATTCCAATTATGTGTGATAACACAAGTGCTATTGCAATCACTCAAAATTCTGTGTTGCATTCAAGAACAAAGCACATTGATGTCAGATATCATTTTATAAGAGATCGCGTTGAAAAGAAAGACATCACCTTGGAATACATCTCAACTGATAAACAGTTAGCTGACATATTCACAAAGACATTATGTGAATCAAGATTTGAAGAGCTTAAGCATGAGCTAGGCTTAATTGAGCTGAGTTAACACCCAAAAGACTCGAGGAGAAGAGATGAAACAAGAAAAGATGAAAATAGAGCTGAGCTCATGAATCAGCTAAGTAAATCAGCCGTATCGGAAAAACAGCTGCATCGAGTTAGCTGACAGCTGAGTACCTATGTGAAAAGAGAGAAGAAAAATTGAATCAGCTAAGGAGTAAGCTGAGTCATTTATGAGCTAAGTGACAAAAATGCAGTCGTTTTTAATAAGTGGGAATGTTATAAGGGATGACGTCAGCGTAATAATGACAAGTACAATCAAAAGCTGCACGACAAGGCATATGACTGGATATAAGTGCTGCCGCATTAAATGCGAGCAATTAAATGCTAATTGGCGTGCTAAATCTGAGCCGTTGATCTCGATCAAAATTTCAAAAACCATATCCACGTCCTTTCATAACCCATACATATACCATTTCGTCCATTTTCTCTCACATTACTCAAACTGTTCATCTCTCCAAAAAGCAAAGAAAGCTTTTTTCTCTCAAAACCCTACAAATATTCAAAGCAAATTTCTAAGGCTTCGTTCGGTAAAACTTAAAAATGGCAACTACCTATGATTTCGCTAAGTTGGGAAAGCAAATCCATACCGGTTCTACCGTGAATTTCGAAGGAATGATCAAATGGGGTTCCGATAAAACCATCGTGAAGAAGATAGCCGACAAAATTGAAAAATCTGGACTGAAATCCTTTCTCACAATGGAGTTTCAGATGACTTACGTTGAGGAGATAACACAGTTCTACGTGAACGCTGAGGTTCACGATGAGGGCATCAAGTCCTCTGTTCATGGAAAGGAGTTTATCATATCTGCTGAAGACCTTGCGGAGCATTGTTTGCTGTTGTCGGAAGGAGTGCCAGAAATACTTGAAGCCGAAGTAAACTTGGCTGCTGCATGGAAGGAAGTGGCCAAACCTGACTGTGCTGCGAAAGTTGTCTACACAGAGACAAGAAGTCAGCCAAGGAAGATTATCATAAGCTGTTGGATATTGTTGCCAAATGTGTAGACATAAAATTTGGAAGCTTTAATCAGCTGTCCAAAACCAAGTTGATCGTCATGGCTGCGATCATGGAGGAAAAGAAGGTAAACTAAGCTGAGTTTGTTTACAGCAGACTCTGCCAGAATGTTGGAAATAAGTCCTTCGAGGAAGATGGGTCGTTCGGAGGATCCTTGGGGTATGGCCTTGTTATTGGCCGGTTGATGGAGGTGAAAGGAGTTCCACTCCGACATGGAAAGGTGTTCCATGTCAATAAGAAGATGTTCCGATCAAATCTTTCCGGAGCTCAGAAGAGAGCTTATTCCAAGAGGGCGGATACAAGTAAGGGGGAATCACCGGTGACCCGGAAAAGCAATTTGTCTCTCCCCTCCAAAGAAAGAAAAAGCTGCTCCCGTAGGCGCCAAGAAGAAGATCGCCTGCGGCAAAGAAAACAATCGCACTGCCCCGCAGCGGCGTGTGTCTCCGCCCCTGCCGACCCACAAAGAGAAGGAACCTCAAATACCTTCTCCAGTTGTCAAGAAAAAGAGGACTAACAAGCCAAGAAAGCCAGCTCCTCAGACCAAGAAAGTAGCACCGGCCCCCACCGCACAGGACTCTGAGGAAACTGTATCCGAACCAGAAATTCCTCTGGTAAGGACCAAAAGAAGAAGACTCTTCAAGCGTTCGAGCTTGAGAAAACAATGAGTCCGCCACTCACCGACAAGATCAAGCAAAACAATGGAGAAGTAGAGTCTCCGAGAGATCATTGATGGAACCGCCAAAGTCTGCGCCGAGGCCGATCAGCGAGAGGAAAGTCGAAGACCAGTGTGGAGCCGAGCAATTGAGGAACAAGTAATAGCTGAGACAGCTAACCCTCCTGTCGACAGGGCTGTGTCTCCACCCACGACAGATGTTGTTGAGGGTGTTGAGCAACAAAGTTTGCTAGTCTCTATTCCTGAGAAAGAAGTACAGCAGGAAGATGATGATGATGATGTGATCATGCTATCTCCACCATATCCAGACATCCAAAATCGTCTGCGAGAATGGAGGAAGTGGAAGCTGAGTCGCTCAAGGGAGCAGTTCCAAAGACCTGAGTTTGTTGAAGAAGAAGAAGAACTGCTGAATTTCCTTGGGTTGACAACAGTGGTTCAAGCACTCGATGAAGAGAACTGCATAGATATCTTGAATATCTTCAAAGAAAAGGAGAAGGAAAGGTTGGCAGAAGAGGCTGAAGCTCGTGAGAAGGCCAACATTTGTCCCTTCACTGGAACCACTGATCACACTCATCCCCACTTCGATGTTCTCTTAGGAAGTGATGAGGATCTGGACCCTGCTGCTGCGACAGAAGAGCTAGAAACGCAGCAAGCCATGCAAGAATCCAGGATCCTACATGAGCAACAGCTGATGGAAGGACCAAGAGAGTCTTCCAAATCACAGCTGGAGATTGACCCATTGGGAGTGGTACATCAAATTGCCACTATTATTGCTGCAACCACTTTCCCAGCTCACTCAGAGGATGGATCTTGGGGACCTGGCGATGAAACTGGAAACTTGGGCACCCAAGTCGAGCCAACCCCTGCTGAAGGTGTCTTACCACCTGCCCCAACTACGAACACTCACGAAAAACATCGGGAGTTTGGAGAAGAGTGACCCTAACCCAAGTCACTCAGCTGGTGTGCCAGCTGAGGGGGAAACTCCCTCCACTGCAGCTAGGTCGGAGGTTGCTGCAGACAACTCCACCATGAATCTCGGAGACGAAGTGGAGAAGGAACAAAAAATAGAAACACAAAGAAAGTTGTCACCGACCGATGAAGCTCGGACGATTGAGACTGCCTCACTGAAAGTGCCAACGCTCTCTAGCCGAGGACGATCTGCCGATGCAGTCGAGGGACAGGATGGATCTGCCCTGGGAGTTAACACTCTGGGCAATGAAAGTGCAATCCACGGAGTTGAGACTCCTGTGGATGCCACCGTAGAAGACCCTAAGATAGCTGAGTCTGTCGAAGGGAATGTTCAAGGCCTTGCTGCATTTGAGACTGCAGGAGGTAATGAAGGCCTACGGGAGGTTGAGACTTCCCGAGGTAAAGAGACGGACACACTGAACATTCCTCCTGTTATCATTGATGTATCTTAGAAGGAGATAAGTGCCCTTCATGATTCCCAAGACAACCCTGACATAACTTTTCTGGGATCTGAAGGTGAAGATGAAGCTGAGTCATCCCCTGTTGAAAATCCAAAAGACTCGGCTGAGGATGTTCTTCCAAGCACGAGTAAGTCAGATCTCAAGGCTACTCATCAAACGTTCACTTTTGATGATGAGCCACCCCTTCAAGTCTCATCATCGTCCGATGACGCCACTGATACGATCGAGGACCAGACAACTCAAATGGAAAAACCAGCTGAGACCAACGAAGCTATTGAGACAAGGCTCGGCCAGTGGGTCCATACCACAACACCCAGTGCATCACGATCAACAATCAATCGCGCAGCTCCCAACGCTGCAGCAGAATCGACTCAACCGGGCACATCACGGCCACAAGTCACAGTTGAACATATTCCCTATGTCCGTGATGATGCATTTGAAGCAACTTTCCCTTTTTCACTAGAGCTGCTTGATCTGGATGAAGATCCAATCATTCCCACAGATACCATCGTCCCAGCAGATTTTGATTTTGATGCTACTTGGCCGCCAGCTGAGACAGAGGTGACAGTTGAGGTTCGAGAAGTCTTCAAGGCAATATTTGCAGAGATTGAGAAAATGGAAAGGCACCAGGCCTCATTGGACATGCGGCTGGACAACAGAGATGCAAACCTTATAGCCGATCTGCGTGGAATAGTTGTCAGAATCCGGGAATGGTGGCAATAGGAGCAGACAATGCGTGTGGAACAGGTTCGATATTTCAAAGCATTGTACAATAAGATGCTGATCTGGAGCGCTGATAATGCTGACATGAAGACGAGGATGCAAGAAAATATTGATAGGATGCATGCCTCTCATACCACGGAAATCGAACTGCTGCGAGAATTTCATCGCAAAGAACTTCTGCGCGTGGAGGAAAATATGAATGAAAAGTTCAGCCTTCTTATGGCTGAAGTGAAGCTGGTGGCAGCCGAATCCAAAGCTACCCGCTCAGAATTCCGTGCAGCATACTCCGCAGCAGACTACAAGCAAAACTCAGCTATCAGTCGCCTAGACTTTATGCTTGTTGGCATGTTTCCATGGGTTCCTCTCTCCTTTGATGATGCCAAAAAGGGGGAAGAGGAATACCTGAAAGGATCGACTGCTGAGAAGGACGCAGCTGTTGAGAAGCAGAAGAAAGACACAGCTGTTGAGAAGAAAGATAAGGGAAAATCAGTTGAGGGGGAAGGTTCAAAAGATATGACTTTAATGGTTGCTAGAACCCCTCAACAAGGACTTGTCATAGCTGACATCATCAGCAAACTTCCAATGACTCTGCCGCTCCAACACTCTGATGTGCCTATGTCTGAGAAGAGAAAAATAGTGGAAGCAGGGATGAAGGAGGTCGAAGGAAAAATGGATGCCGGTGTGATGGACATATTAAAACAGTACGGAGGCATTCCGGCAGGAAGAGACACAGATGCCATTTCAGACGTCGGAGATGAGCCTAGATCTGTTAATGAATTCAAAACGCTCGAATCCGAAGGATACTTCGAAGGCATGTCCATAGCCCAAGCCTGTGACTTGTATTGGGAAAAAGGCCTCAAGCTGTGCGAAGAAGCTGACAGGCAGCAGACTCCTAGCAGTCACTCTACTAGCCACTCAGCTGGAAAGAAAAAGGCCCCAGTACAATACACGCCCATAGGAAGAGGAAGAAGAGGTGGAGGAAGAGGTTTCAGACCTAGACCTCTACCCAAAAACATCGAATACATAGATCCAGGAAAGAAAGGAGGGATCTATTGGGCCGCATATGACGTAGTAGCCAACATGGAAGTAGCAAAGAAGAATCTTTGAATATGTAAAAAGGATTGAAGAAGAAAATAAAAGACAAACTCAAATTTGTGGAAGAAAGACAAGAAAGAAGAAGAAAAGATGAAGTCCGCCAAGAAGAGCCTACGAGAAAAAGAAAGCGGTGAAGAAGAAAAGAAGAGAAAGAGAGACCAAGAGACGACAGAGTCAAGAGGAAAGAAAGAGGCAAAGGCAAAAAGCGTTCTTTCCACCACCCTTCATGTATTTTACTATTGTAAATGCATTTGTATGTAAGTCTTTTGTATGATGAATAAAAGTTATGCAATTTCTATATTTTTGCTTAGATATAGAATACCATGCTGCTCTGATACACTTTGTAAATAGCTGTGTAAAGGACAAGAATGTTATGATCAATAAAAAGATTGATTCTACGCATACATTCTCTGTTTCTACATTGTCTGTACGTATCTTTGCTATGCATATCTTGTTTGTATGTTATAAGTTTTGGCATCATCAAAAAGGGGGGAATTATTGGGAAAATTTATTGTTTAGATTTTGATGAATGCCATGGAAAACTTAGACTAGAAAGTTGGCACCCCATTTTTTCTTGTAATTTGTATTGTAATAGATAGGGCTATACTAGCTGAGTCAAGTCAGCTACATCTGGACATACAAGAAGTCAACTGAAGATTGGGATGAAGACTCCGCTGTGAAGCAGCTGAGTATAGCAAGGAAGAGAAGACAAGAACTCGACTGAAGGAGTAGCAACTATGATATAGCTGTGTGAAGTGTCAGTCAAGTCAACTCAAGATAGCCAACCTCAAGTTGAAGTGACAGATGAGTCTTTCAATGGTTGGAGCAGACTCAAATCACCTGGGGAAAAGGCAGTCAAGTCAAGACAACTGAAAAGAATCTGTTGCACAAAAGTCAAGAATATTACCTAAACAAGTAATACTTCCATGCTGCCATGTCTTAAAGTTCTCAGTCCCAGAAGCGTGCAAAAGGAATAAACCAATGGGAAGCACTGCACCTTGTGTCAGACTCTGAAAAGATGAATGTTCATTTAATACGAGGAAATGTCAATATCAAGGACTGGAACAAGACAAGCCAACGAACACAAGTGACTTTTGAAATCAGTATATCTCTTCAACGGGCAGATTTTTGAAAGTTCACTATAAAAGGCTGAGGAATCGCTTTGAGAGAAGGTTACCTGAACCACGAACATTCAAGTCGTCATTCGAGCTATAACCTGCAAAATATTCTCAAGTTATTCAAGCAAATCCTCAAGCCTAAACCTCGAAGGAAATCGATCCAACACCAAGCTGTGAAGGAAAGACAACTTCATACTATTGAAGAGGAAACTTTTGAAGAATCCAGTCTCAAGTTATTGGAGGGCTTCGTGATCAAATCCAAGAAGCTTGAGCAAGTGAGCTGTAGTAGCAAGGCAAAACGCCTGTGAAGAAGAAAGTGAGTCGTCGAGAAGCTAGTTTGTGTGACCAAGGCATCTCCAGACTGAGTCCCAAATGATCAAGTCAGTTGTGTGATCAAGACTTGTATCTAGACTGATAACCACTCTGTACTCTGATCAATACTTATTGGATTCCTCCAGGAGTTGGAGAAGAGAGGATTAGAAGAATTACCCCATCTTCGAACCTCTATAAAAATTATTGTGTCATTTACATTTCAGCATTTACTTTCAGCATATAATTTCATATCTGTTGTTAATTTGCTATCCAATTGATATTTAACAAAGTGCTAAAACCAAGTGTTAAAACAAACTTAAACCAAATTCAAGGGTGTTAAGTCTTCCGCTGAAAATCTCATCACAGACAGGTTAAGTATTAGACTAAAACAAATGAGTTATTCTATCAACAACTCGAGTCAGTGCATCTGGCTGAGTGGCTAACTCTGCTGGTTAACTAACTTAGTTGTCCATCAAGGACATAGTTGTGTATTTAACTCTGTAATATTTTAAAAGGACTAAAATCGAAAAGTTGGTAAGGTTTATTCAACCCCCCTCCCCTTCTAAACCTTACTCACACCCTTTGGGACCTACAGCGCAAGCCAATTAACTGATGTTATCTATAATGCATGTGAAGTAAAGATTGCTGATATAAACTTTCCTGTCGATTTGATTTTATTGCCTATATCCGAGTATGGCGTCATTTTGGGAATGAATTGGTTGTCTGCATACCATGCACAAATGGACTGCCATCACAAGTCCATTAAGCTATGAGCCCAGAACGCCCATAAGGGAAGTTTCAGGAAGGGCACGAGTCAAGGTGGCCCGATCATCTCGGCCATCAAGGCTAGAAAGGCAATTTGCAGCGGGGCACAGGGCTACTTGGCATTTGTGATCAACGTTCCCAAGGTAGAGACTCAAATTTACCAAGTGCCCATAGTGTCGGAATACTTAGACGTATTTCCACAAGAACTCACTGCTATCCCTCCCGATAGGGAAGTCGAGTTCACTATTGAAGTTTTGTCAGGAACAGCGCCAATCGCAAGAGTGCCATACAGAATGGCTCCTGTGGAGTTGCAAGAGTTGAAAGCTCAGTTGTAGAAGTTGATGGAAGTAGGATTTATCCGACCGAGTACGTCCCCACGGGGAGCTCCAGTACTCTTCGTAAAGAAGAAGGATGGAACATTAAGACTATGCATAGACTATCACGGTCTTAACAGTGTGACCATAAAGAATAAATATCCTCTCCCGAGGATAGATGAATTATTCGATCAACTTCAGGGGGCAACGGTATACTGAAGTTTGACTTACAACAAGGGTACTATTAGTTGAAAATCAGGAAAGAAGATATATCCAAAATGGCATTTCAGACTAGGTACGGACACTATGAGTTTGTAGTGATGCCATTCGGCCTGACGAACGCCCTTGCAGCATTCATGGACCTGATGCACCGAGTATTTCGACCTTACTTGGATCAATTCATGGTGATTTTCATCAACGACATAATCGTATACTCCAAGTCGAGAGAAGATCATGAGCGTCATTTGACGATCGTCTTGGAGACACTACGAGAACACAAGTTATATGCCAAGTTCAGCAAGTGCGAATTTGGCTTAAGAAAGTTGCATTTCTGGGACATATAGATATCTGGTGATGGGATAGCGGTGGACCCATCGAAGGTACAAATATTGGTTGAATGAAACAACCATAAACAATGATCAAGATCAGAAGCTTTTTGGGATTAGCAGGATATTATTGAAGATTTATCAAGGATTTCTCCAAGATTGCCAGACCGCACATACGATTGACTCAGAATCAAGTCAAGTTCGAGTGGAACGACAAATGTGAGACAAGTTTCCAAGAACTAAAGAAACAACTCATGACCGCTCCCGTCTTAGCCCTCCCAAAAAAACACAAGGCTTTGTCGTTACAATGACGCATCGAAAGAAGGGTTGGGAGTAGTACTTATGCAGGAAGAAAAGGTCATTTCTTATGCCTCACGGAAGCTCAAACCATACGAGGCCAATTACCCGAAGGATGACCTGGATTGGCGCGATAGTATTCGCATTAAAGAAGTGGAGACACTATCTATACGGGGCAATGTTCATAGTTTTTACCAATCATAAGAGCCTGAAGTATCTATTCTCTCAGAAGGATCTCAACCTATGGCAAAGGAGGTGGATGGAAATAATTGAGGATTATCATTTTGATATACAGTATCATCCCGAGAAGGCAAATGTAGTAGCTGGCGCCTTGAGCAGAAAGGCGAGTATAGCTAGGCTAATGATCCGAGAATGGAAATCATTAGAAGAACTGAGCATTTGGAATCCAACAAGGACTGACACCCAACATACATGCGCTAACATTTTGGTTAAACTTGATCTACTGAGAGAGATCAAAGTCGCGCAAGGAAAAGATATGCATCTCCAAAAGTTGAAAGAAAAGATACTTAAAGGAGAGAGGACAGAATTCTCAGTATCTGAATATGGGATCATAAGATTCAAGAATGGAGTCTTCATATCGAATGACGAGAAGATAAGAAATGAGATCTTAGCAGAAGCACATCATTAGAGATATACAATACATCCTGGAGGAAACAAAATGTATAAGGACTTGAAGCGAAATTACTGGTGGGTGAACTTGAAAAACCAGGTAGCTGAGTTCGTTGCGAGATGTTACTTGCCAACGAGTTAAAGCAGAACACCAACGACCATCTGGATTACTACAGCCATTGAGAATTCTCGAATGGAAATGGGAGTATATAACGATGGATTTCGTGAGTGACTTACCAAGAACCAGAGTAGGCCATGACGTTATATGGGTGGTTGTAGACCAACTCACAAAATCCGCGCACTTCTTGCCCATTAAAAAGACAGATTGTTTGCAAAAGCTCGCACAGATTTATATCAGAGAAATCATTCGGCTGCATGGAGTGTCGGTTGACATAGTTTCGGTCAGGGACACGAGATTTGTCACAAGATTTTGGAAGTGCTTACATGAGGAATTGGGAACCTCGCTTTTCAGTACGGCAGCACACCCACAGGCTGACGAACAATCTGAGCGGACAATCGAAACTCTCTAAGACATGTTTAGAGCTTATACACTGGGTTTCCAAGGAAGTTGGGACTCTTACTTACCATTGGCCGAGTTTACCTACAACAACAGCTATCAGGCCACAATTGGAATGGCGCCATACGAGGCACTATATGGATGTAATTGTAGATCTCCACTACACTGGGAGATCAATGATCAATGGACTCCAAAGTGGAAGCGAAAGTCACCGACAATCCCAAAGGTGGACTTAGTTCAGGACGCCATGGAGAAAGTCAGAATGATCAAGGAAAGAATCCGTGGGGCTTAGAGCCGTTAGAAGAGTTATGCGAACGAGAGGAGAAAATATTTGGAATTCGAAGTTGGAGATGAAGTATTTCTTAGACTCTCGCCACAAAAGGGGTTGATCAACCCGAAGAAAGGAGGTAAGCTGAGTCCGAGATATGTTGGACCCTACAAGATACTACAGAGGATTGGAAAGTTAGCCTACCGACTCGAACTACCATCACAGTTTGCGGGAATGCACGACATATTTCATATCTCAAGATTAAAGAAGTATCGACCGGACCCAGAGCATATCATCACACACGACACTCCTCCATTGATGAAGAACTTATCGTACATCGAGAAGCCCATTCGAATTATTGACCGACAAATACGGCAACTGCGGAAGAGAGAGATTTCGTTGGTCAAAGTAGTGTGGCAAAATCATAACTGAGATGAAGGTGCGACATGGGAAATGGAGGAAGACCTAAGGAAACAATATCCTAAGTTATTTTGAGAGGAATTTGGGGACCAGATTCTTTTAAGGAGGGGAGAATGTGAGGCCCCTCAATTTTCAATCTTGTACGAGCATGTAACCAACGTCATTGGACGACTATGTATATTCGCGACTACTTTTAACACGTCATTTTTGATGAATCACTATTAATAATATTTTCACACTATATCATTATTTTATTTATATGACCAATTACTTGTTTAATTATTGGTCATTTTTGTTTTTGTTTTTCGAATTCTATGTTTATTAATCACTTAATTGATCATTATTGCTATTACTTGAGTAGTATTAGATGCCTTAGAATTTAGGAGACTTATTTCACTAAGGAATTTATATCCTATAGAAATAAGAATTTGATTTAGAATAAATTTGAATATTGTTGGGAAATTAATTCTTAGATTTTGATGAATGCCATGTAAAACTTAGAATAGAAAGTTGGTACCCCATTTTTGTTGTAAATTGCATTGTAATAGATAGGGCTGGTCGAGCTGAGTTAAGTCAGCTATGCCTGAACATGCAAGAAGACAACCGGAGACTAGAAGGAAGACTCAGGCAGGCGGTGAGTGTGGCAAAGAAGAGAAGACAGGAACTCGATCAAGGTACAAATTGAGATACAACAGTGAAGTATCGATCAAGTCAACTCAAGACAACCAAGTCTCAAGTTGAAGTGACAAGAGTCATCCAATGATTGGAAGTCGACTCAAGTCACCTGGGAAATTAAGAAAATGCGGTCAAGTCGAGATAATCGAAAGAGATCCGCATTACGCCTAAATCAAGTGAATTACTTAAACAAGTAATACCTCCATACTAACTTTCTTGAAGTGCTCGATCCCGAGAAGCATGCAAAAGGAATAAACCAATGGGAAGCACTGCACCGTGTCAGAACTCTGAAAAGCTGAAGAATCGTTCATACGAGGAAACGTAAATTCCAAGGACTGCAACAAGACAAGCCAACGACCACAAGTATCTTTTGAAAATAAGCTTATCTCTTCAACGGGCAAATTTTCAAAAGAACACTATAAAAGGTTGAGGAGTTTATTTGAGAAGAGGTTTCCTTGACAACCTGAACCACGAACATTCAAGCTAACATTCGAACTGTAACCAAAAATATTCTCAAGTCATTCAAGATCAATCCTCAAGCCTACATTACGAAGGAAGTCAATACAACACTCACCTGTGAAGGAAATACAACTTCAATCAGTTGAAGAGGAAACATTTGAAGAATCAAGGGGTCTACATTCCACGAAGGATTGTAGGAAGGTTCAATGTCGAACCAGTCTCGAGTTTTTGGAGGGCTTCGTGATCAAATCCAATAAGCTTGAGCAAGTGGGCTGTAGTAGCAAAGCGCAGCTTGCCTGTGAAGAAGGCGAGTCGTCGAGAAGCCACTGCTTGACCAAGGCATCTCCAGATCGAGTCCCAAAAGATCAAGTCACCGTATGATCAAGACTTGTATCTCGGACTCATTAACCACTTTGTATCTTGATCAATACTTAGTGGATTCCTCCGGGAGTTGGAGAAGAGAGGAGTAGAAGAATTACCCCATCTTCAACCTCTATAAAAACTTATTGTGTCATTTACATTTCAGCACTTTAATTTATGCATATTACTTTTATATCTGCTGATTAATTTGGTATTCAATTGATAATCAACCAAGTGCTAAAACCTATTATTAAAACAAACTTAACCAAATTCAAGGGTGTTAAGTCTTCCGCTAAAAACATATCACAGTCGAGTTAAGTCTTTAGTCAAAATAGCTGAGTTATTCTATCAACAGCTCAGTCGAGTCTGTTGAGTGACTAACTCTGCTGATTAACTAACTTAGTTGTCCTTCAAGGACTCAGCTGTGAAATATTAACTCTGAACTTTTTAAAAGGACTAAATTCGAAAAGTTGGTAAGGTTTATTCAACCCCCCCTTCTAAACCTTACACTCACACCCCTTGGGACCTACAAATATATATATAAAAATGAAAAAGAGTAATCCTGATCACAGGCTGATCAGGTAACCAAAGAAGAAAAGCATGGGAATAGCAACAAGGAAACTAACGAAATGGTCACAAGCCGACCAGATGGCTGAATGGTCGGGGCCTCGTTAAAACCTTCCAAGGTAAAACCTACCCTTGTGGGAAAAACCCTTAGAAGGAAAGAGAGTACCCCCATGATGAAAATCCGTCCAAAACAAAACTAGAAGACCAATCACACTAGCTAACAAACCTATAATTGGCTTGACCAACATAATCATGTGTGAGGGACGAGATAATGGCCGCTGGGGGCGCCCCCCACCACGTATTCTCGTGCGAAGTCTTGCTAAGAATATTCGCTAGCCCGATTGCCTTCCCTGAAGATGTGCGAAACCACCAAGTTCATCTGAGAGAGGAGGTGCAGCGTGTAACGCCACATGCTCAAATGTCGCCAAGGAACCTCTGTGGATCTCTTCCGTAGCAATTCCACAACATAAACCGAATCCAACTCCAACCATAGATGATTCCATCCCCTTTCAGAAGCGTAATGGATGGCCCGCATTGCTGCCATCAACTCCGCCTCAAAGGCAAAACCTGAACCACATCTTTCCACAAAACATCCACGAAAGAACCCCCTGCAATTGCGAAAAACTCCGGAAGTAGTGAGATGCCCGGGCGAGCCAGATGCACTGCCGTCGGTGTTCACTTTAATCCATCCCGGCAAGGGTTTCTGCCAATTAACTTCAACGATCTTAGGGCCTGTCTTGGGCGCCCAGGGACTCGTAGCCGACGGAGAATGAGAAGGTCCCTTTGGTCATTATACATGCAACCTCTGTCCATGGAAGATGACTCAAGAATAAGGACACGAAGGCGTAGGATGGCCACCTCTAGTGTCCAGATCTTGTCATGGAAAGTCAAGTCATTCCTGATTTGTCAGATGAGCCAAATACATGATAACACCGCAACCTGCCAAACAAAAGAAACCTGCTCACTGAAATGAAAACTCATTAAACGCACATGAGACAAATAAATGATCAATAGATTCTGCGTCGGCACAACAAAGAACACAAACCGATGGGCCTGTAAAGGAGTCATGTGATCGCAGAACATCCAAAACCGCCAGTCGGTTGTGAATGTTGCGCCAGGTCACAATCGAGTGTCTTTCCGGAATGTGAGGTGACCAAATCCAGGAACCCCATCGAACCACCAGGGAGTGAGGGTGCAGAAATGAATAAGCCACCTTCGAGGAGACGTTCCCATCATCAGAGTGTATCCATGCCCGTGCATCCGACGAATCCGGGGCAATGGGGATTCTAACAATATCTCGAACCATATCCAAGTATGCCTCTATAAACGAAAGAGTGAAGTGCCAAGTCCCATCGTAAAAGTAATCTGAGATGCGCTACCGAAATAAATATTTGTACTCCTGCGGGATACCAATCCTATCTGCAATGGTGTAACCAAGCCAATTATCCAGCCAGAATATAATGCGGGAGTTACATCCAGGAATCCAGCAGCAGTCCTCCAAGAAACCCGAGATCCCAGGCCGAACCCCCCTCCATATTGAAGAGGGGATGAACGAACGACATGGGAAACCCTCATAAGTGAAAAAGCGCTTCCTGAGGGTGCTGTAAACCAAAGAGTTTGAAGTCATAATCTTCCAACCCATCTTCATAAGGAAGGCATTGTTGGCAACAACGGTGGAACGGATGCCCAAGCCTCCTTCCGCCCGTGGCATACAACAACGACTCCAGTTAACCACCACTGAACCCTTGGAGTTCACATTCCCAGTCCATATGAAATTACGCATGGCCTTTTCCATTTGTCGAATCAATGTTCTAGGCCACTTGTAAATCATCATGGTATGCACGAAGGAGCTGGTAATCACCGAGTTTACCAAGCAAATGCGACCAACAATAGACAACAAGGACACTTTCCATCTCCTGAATTTAAAGATAATCTTATCGAACACTGGTTGAAGATCCGCCACTTTAGGCGCCCCCTTGAAGATTGGGGCGCCTAGATAGACCGTAGGGAAGGCGCCCATTTGCATCCCTGTAATCGTCCGGATACGCCCTCGCACATAATTAGAAACCCAACCGCCAAAATAAACTTTAGATTTATTCGAATTGAAAATCGCCCTGAAATGTCCGCATAAAGATTGAGCACCTGAATAATGGAATGTGCATTGCTCGTGGAGGCCCCACACATAATCACAATATCGTCCGCATACATAATTGACGGGGGGAAGATCACCTGCTTGGGCGCCCTAAATGCCTGAAGGTGGTTCCTCTTCACCGCCTCCTCCAATAATCTACTCGAGCGTCTTCGCAATGCAAAATAGTAGTGGTGATAACGGATCCCCTGTCCCAACCCCTCGAAAACAAGAGAAATAACCACCGATCCATTAAGAAGGATCGAAATTTTGGAAGAATGGAGGATAATCTCTATCCAGTGAATGAACACTTCGGAGAAACCAAAACGACGCAACACGTGAATCAGAAATCCCCAGTTAACCGTATCAAAAGCCTTGCGGATATCAACTTTTAAGATCATGTTGTTGTCATCCGCCCCTGCAAAATATTAAACCCTTCCGAAACCAGCGCGATGCGGTCGTGAATTTGCCTTCCCGGAATAAAACCAAACTGAGTCGGAGACAAGTAAGAAGAAATGATGGAGCCCAAACGAGTAGCCAAAATCTTCATGATAATCTTAAAAAGAAAGTTACTCATGACGATCGGTCGAAAATCATCCACCGCATTAGCCTCCTTGGTCTTTGGGATGAGTGCCATGAAACTGGCGTTTAGTCCTGCCGGAAAGGAGGCCGTGACAAAGAAATAACGTACGGCTGCCAACACCTCGTCTGACACCACATCCCAGAAATGCTGATAAAATCTCCCACTAAAATTGTCTGGCCCCGGAGCACTATCCAAACCCATATCAAACACTGCCTCTTTAACCTTGGACTCCGAAGGAATGGCCGTCAAGAGCGCATTATCAACTGTGGTAACCGTAGGTGAAATCAACTGGTCAACCAAGGTGTAATCCGAGTTGGTATGCCCAGTATCTGCGAAAAGCTCCGTATAAAATAAAATAATGTTATTTCCAAGGGCCACCGGTTCCTCTGTGTATATACCATAAACCATCAGGCCCTGAATCCCTGAACGCCCATTTCTAATCTGGCAGCGGCGATGAAAGAATGTCGTGTTGCGATCCCCATCTTTTAACCAAGCGGAGCGAGCCTTCTACTGAAGAAAATTAGATTGCATGAGCAACGTGCGAGAAAGCTCCCTCTGCGCCTCCAATTCTCTTTCCCTGAGATCCTCCGTGAAACCCTCGGATTCAATATCTGCTTGAATCTGTCGGACCCTTTCCCTGAGTTTCCACATGACACGCTGCAAAGGGTTAGGCGACATGCACGGGAGGGCCTAAGAGGTAGTGACAAGATCCCGGAATGAAGCATGATGAATCCACATGCGCTGAAACCGAAAAGGTGACGGGCCCTTGGTAATGGAAGAAGAATAAGAGACCAGAATGGGATGGTGATCAGAACCAATACGCGGAAGGACTAGACCCTTAACAACTTGCCAAAGAGCGAAAAATCGACCAATTGCTAGGGCTCGATCCAATTTAGCCTGAAGAAGAGCAAAAGGCCTACGGGGAGCACCAAGTAAACAAATTCCCCGAAGTTGGCACAGCCAATAACCCTGTATCCTCTAAGAAATCCCTGAAGTCCTTACAAGAAGCCTGGGATAAAGTACCCGTGCCGGAGCGCTCATGATGTCCCAACACAGCATTGAAATCCCCAATCAGTAGCAGATCAGGGATACCCAAGTTTCTCAGCTCCAACCAAAGGGCACGACGAGCAACATGATCACACAAACTATGAGCAAAACCAACATGGAAAACCATAGCACCAAACTGAATCTGCAAAATAATACACTGAGAAGAAGACCATACCTGATTATGGAAAGAGATGCTTGCATCGCATAGAACCCAAATATCTAGGCGACCGTTCGCCCGGAAGCTTTGAGCCGCGAAACTGAGCCCCAAGCTACTCCAGTAAGAATCCGAAATGGATGAAATGTCCACCTTAGGTTCACAAATGGCTAAAATAGAAGGTTTATGTTTGCGACATAAAGCCTTAAGAACATTACGAGATGCAATGTTCCCAATCCCCCAAATATTCCAGAAGATGCAATTCATTGAGAAGGCGGTGGAGGCGACGCCCGTGTCGATCGCACGGTAGAAACAGGCATGTGGTGAGTTGTGGATTCTGACGATTGAGAATTACCAACTTCTTCTGCATAATCTGCCCATCTCTTGGATGCTGCAATGTTTATTTCATGTGGCTCTGTATGCTCCTGTTCAATAGTTATGCCGTGGGCCGGCGGGGACGGACCAGACGCCACGCTCCGAAGAATTGTAGATTTTGCCGAGTCCAAGGAGCTGTCCCGGAAGGCACGACTTAGAGCTCGAATTGGCTTTCCCAAAGGATATTGCACTGTAATAGGCATAATGGTGGAAACCGTGCCAGTGTTGGAAGTAGTGGCCTTGGGAGAAGACTCCCGAGCTGGATAGTCGGACTGGAAATCTGTGGGATGCTGATCCTAGGAGTCGTCTGAGCTAAGCGCCTCAAATGTGTTGGAAGTAGTGACAATTGCGCAGGGAGGAGATCCAGCGCGCGTGGTCGAGGCTGTATTATCCATTGAGTCATCAACGACCTTGTCCTTGTCCTGCTGAACAGGACGATAAATTTTCCGAACCCGTGAACGTCCCCGCTGTACCGAGTTATGACGTCCCTGCACGCCCCTGATCTGGAGAAACACGCCGTTCCATAGTAGGTTTTTGCACTGGAGTGAGGCGGCAAGATGCCGTCGAGTGTCCCGTAATACCACACTTTGAGCAAAATTCCGGCAATTTTTCGTATGTAACTGACACAAATGAGCATTGACCCACCCGTTCAACCATAATGTGATCCTCCAAGGGTTTAGACAAATCAATATCCACCAAGACTCGGATGAAATGGCCCAGGGAACCATCTAACGATCGATGGTCTATTTGGATCGGATTACCAACCGCACTGGCTATTCCCAAGATGGTATTGGGATCCCAGTATTCCAAACCAAGCTCGTAGATTTGAATCCAAACACTTGCTATCGACGTGTGCACTTTGTAGGGATTGAAATCCGGGATCCATGGAGAGAGACAAATAGTACCCGGATTGAGCGCCCAGTTAATACGAGCATGAGCTCGAGCACGATCCTGCGCATTAGAAAACTTAACACAAAAAAATCCCTTTCCCAAGGGGATTAGTTTCCAGTCAGTGTTAATTCCCCATAATTCAGATAGGCGTTTATGCAATAGCATGGTCGCCCATGGCTTATTGTCTTTCCCTAAAAGCACTCTTCCAATTAATGAATAGGAGAATTCAGCAACTCGTTGTTGGTAAACGTGTTCATCAATAGTGACGGAAAAATAATCACCTTTTCTAACCGGCTTAGGGATAGAATTGGAATTACCAGAAATCGCATGCGCTAATGTTCTAAAATTACCTTGAGCCTGCGTAATGGAATCCACGTCGTGATGAGTACCTGAAACAATTTTAGCAATAATAATTTGATTTAGAATAAGTGATTATGAGACTCATAAGTGATTGTGTAATTTATAATTAATTTTTGGAATTGATATTTTATACCAATTATCATCATTTTTGGGACAAAAAAATATAAACACCATATATTGGACTTGATATGGACGGTCAAGTGGTAATTTTGGGTATAGAAATTCTTCTTCATCCTTATACACCTACACCACATTATACAATATGAATACCAAATATCCTACATATTATTTTAATCCTTCTTACAAACCCCCACAATTTCCCACTACAAAACATTCTGCTCAATTTCATCAACACCCCATCCTCCAATTCAACCCATACCTTGACCAACTCCTTTATCTCCTATGCAACCTACATTGTTCAAGACTTCAAAAGTTCCTCCTCTCCGCCTCTCAAAGTGATCGGTCATATGCTTGTGTAGGAAGAGCAAAATTTCATTCTTCATCCTGCATTCTCCTCTAAACTCTACCAATTCTCTCTACACTTCCAACACTATTCTTCTCCTAAAACTTAGTATCATAACCCAAAACCTTTGCATTTTTAATTATCATTATTAATCATCTATAAGCATAATTACATACATTTTGATATATCATATTCACACTTGAATGCTTGTAAAATATTGAAATTTCAAGTTTCGGTACAATTATATTTAATATCAAAACAAAAATCCATATCAGTAGATTACATATAGTGGAAATTTGAGGCGAGAGATGGTATCAATATAATATGCCACATAGAGTTGAATATTACTTAAGATTTTTTTTTTTTTGAGGGATGAATATTACTTAAGATTGATATAACTCTTCTGCATTTATTAGTGAAGCAATGCCAATGAATTTATCTATTTAGAATAATGCCAAATTTATTTGTATATGTGTGTTTGTCTGTGTCCGTGAGGAGGTAAGAGACTAAATGTATACATATATTTAAATATTACATGAGAACACTTCTCACACATATATGATAAAGTAGAACTATTTAATATATAAATATACATACCAAACACACGTGTAACATTCAGCACATAGCTAGACATATATAGAAGATTCTTACATATCTAACTAAGAGACATTTGTACACATACGAAAGTTCTATAATATAATATGTATATATTTATATATGGTTAATCGCCTTCAAATTTAATAGATAAGCATATTTTTTTTTTTTTTATGACGGGGCAACCCGCAGCCGCTACTCTTCGAATGCGCACTGGATAAACCCTCGGGCTGGACGTACTAGCCTGCAAACTACGCCAACCAGGTAAACCACACTAGGCAAGCCCTGTGTGACAGGCTCAACCAAGAAAGTGTTGGTAGGGGGAATCGAACTCATGACCTTTCAGTCCCGCGCTCACCTACTCCACCAACTTGGCTACCCTTGCGGGTTAAAACTTTGGAGGGTAAACTTTTTATACTAGCCAGCCCCACCGTCACTGCGGTCCCCACCACAAGAAACCCCAACTCCGGCCTGGCCCTACGGATTAGTATACACCGCTTGGCCCTATGCATATGGAGGGATTTTTGAGAGGCATGGTTCTAGTAAATATCATTTGGAGAGATTCGAACCCAGGACCTAATGGTGCCAAGCAAGATCCTTTGACCAGCTGAACTGGCTCCAATTGATGATAAACATATTTCTACTTTAGATTAACCTCACAAAAAAAATAGTGGATCGGAAAAAAAAAAACATGCATACACAGTAGAGTGCTCGACGGACGAGAAGATTTGTATATTTCAATATCAGGTGATAATTCTAGCAAATGAAATTATCATTGGAGTTAATTTATTTCCTGTGTTATCTTATTTTTGCTATTAGGCTTGAATTTAGAAGACCCCTTTTATATTTATTATTAATGAAGTTAATATTATGATGTGGAACTGTTGTTAATTTAGTAAGCATAAAATTTAATCTTGTCTTTTAAAGAATGGATGACTAAATTACAGTGGAAATTAGGGAATAGAAAAGCATCAAGTTGTTAATCAACTCAGTCTAATTGATATTCACTTATAAGTGGTAGAATAGAAAAAAAAACAATGAATTTATAAAATATTAAAAAAAAAAGGAGAGAGAAAGAAAGAGAACAGGTTTTGCATACATTTCAAGTAGGTAAGATGTAACATGTAAGACTGATTTAAGCTTTTGGTCTAAACAATATCATGTTTATATATTATGAATGAATAAAAAAAACAGATACAATAAATTTGTTATATATTTTAAATATTGTTATAATTATACAAAAATAATAGATTTGGATTTTTAGTAGAGTAATCAAATCCACACACATATATACGTGTGTGTGAGTGTTCCTTACGGTAAGCTTGGAGAATATATGTATATATATATATATATATATTATATCACTAAAAAAATCAGCAAAGTAATGAAATTGGATTACGATACACCATTAATTGAGTTAAGAATTATAACAACTGGGATCCCTCTTATATGCTTAATTGCTTATATTATAAATTTTATACCTGCGATATCATCATAGTTGGATAGAATATTTTGAATGTGGTTATATATTTTGTTGTTGACGTGCGTTTTGGTCAACAAGCAAAAATATGTAAAAGATTTAACACGTGGAAATGTAAACATGCGTAACGTGTGTTCATTTCTGGCTAATTCTGCCTTTTTTGCATAATACCGAGCCGAATTATTGGGGTCGGTCTTTATTACAATCTTACCTCTTTTCTTTTTCTCTCCTTTTTTCTCTCCCCTTTTAATCTCTCTCTATCCCCCTTTTTATACCCCTTGAGTCAGTGGGTTTACAATAGTCATCTTTGCACTAACTAGTCATTAATTAGTAAAAGAATTAAAGAAAGACACATGTCCCTCTCTAACTGTGCATGTCAGTCAAAACTTGCCACTTGTCGACTTCTCTTTATTACTTTCTGACATGTGGCAGTTTCTGATACCAATAAAGCGTTAAGCATGGGCGTGTGATTATTTTTATGAGTCTATCGCGCATGCGTTTCCCGTCGAAATTTGGGCTCGGGGCTCGGGGCTCGGGGCTCGGCAGGCCGTGTTTGTGGTCGGGCTCGTGAGCGGGCGAGCCTAATTAAACGTGTGTTGCCAAGCCGCATCGTCTTTGGCGTCACCCGCAGTCTCCTACTCGGACGTGTCTTTGGATTGATGCCGTGGATTAATTTCTTCCACTTTCGGCTCGGTATCATCAAAGGCCCCCAAGTTTAATTCCGAGAGAAGAATTTCAAGTCGGAGTTAAACTTTAATGCTAATGATAAACATTTAATGGGAAACGGATTTCTCAAAGGTTTTGTTCATTCCTGACATCTGTCGCGTAGTGATTAATGCCTGAAACGGCGCGTTAATTGGGTTGCCATAATGACAGATCGTGGCATCTTGTGGTTGGACCCGACTTTTTACGCAGAATCGAAAAGCTACGTCAGTTCTATCAGCGGGCGTGGGGACGCGACGTTCTCTGACATGTTTGACGGCTTTTGAGTTTAAAAAGGCGCGTCTTTTCGAATAAACGTTTCGTTTATCGAGGGAACTCCATCTATAAATACCTCTGTTCCCCTCCATTATCCACTTTCGCAACCATTAACCTTTGAGTGAAGTGACTAAAACCGAAAGCGAGAAATTTGGTCGGCTTCCAAAGTTCGAGACTTGAACTTAGGTATTTTTTCAAATACTCTCCCTTTACCTATAAAATGTCTTCTTTTGAGGATAGTAGGAGTCGTAGTTATAGTGTAGAGGTTGAAATCGAAGATCCTCCCTCCGAACCTTCTTTATTTCTCACCAGCACGGCGATCTCCGTCTCACAGCCCGAGCATTATTCAGATATCTTCTCCAGATTCTTCTCGAGGTGTAACGTCTTTGGAGCGGACGCATACTATCTTTGATCCGACGCCTGACCGTTTTTAGAGAAGGAACATAGACGATCAGCCGGGATCGGCACAAGAGAGTTCGGCGAAGAATCACCAAGTGTTGATTTTAAGCGAGCCCGCAAGAAGAAGAAAATATGGACCCATCGGAGCCGGAGCGTGATAACGTGGAGTGGGTAGATGTACCCTCCGGTGATTCGAGGCCTGAGAGGCCACTAGGGCCCATGGGCCACCGTAATGGCGACGGCCGGCAAGGAGGAGGCCATCGTCTTCGTGTCGAGCCTCGGTGGACGCCGAGTGATATAAATGATATCCCGAGCATGCTGATGATTTGGGAGGTGGAAGAGTTCCGGCGGAGGTACCGTATTCCAAGTGGCATCAATTTTTGGGTACCGGACGGCATAGAAGTTCCCCAGTACCCACCAGCGGGTTTCTTGGCCGTATTTGCCGCCAGCCTTCTATACGGGTTGAGATTTCCACTGCCGGCTTTCCTTACGCGGTGGTTTTGCAAGTGGGGCATGCATCCGACCCAGGTGCACCCTATTTCTTGGGGCAGGATCATCGGCCTCCTGGTGATGTTTCACCTGGAAAAATATCCTCGCCCCAAATTTAAGGAGATGAACGAGCTCTTTATATGGCGAGCGACTCCTTCATCTCGGGGCCACCGTCCGGTGGTATTATGTCTGAACCCGGTGGGTATCCGGATGGCTTGGTGGAAGGTCTCCCTTCATCTTTGAAGGAGTGGAAGGATAAGTGGCTCTGGGTGAGCGGCGAGTGGCAAGCTCGCGTGGGAGATGGAGAAAGGGAAACCGTTCTTCATCCCCCATCGAACTTTGTTTTTGGTTACAGTAAGTCTTATCTTTTTTCCTTTCTCTGCTTTTGCTGTTTACTGTTTCCTTTTGTAATTGACTTTTATTTTTTTACCTTTATAGAGAACCGGGCATCAAAGGGGCCTCTGTCGGCCACCTTTATTCGAAGGCTGGAAAACATCCAGGCTCGGGGCATCATGGACAGGCGGATTGAGAGGTTGGCTACCGAGGCCAACTTGGCCGCACTGCCGGCTAGAGGCTGCTCTCGCCCCCGACCCCGAGGCCAAGGGGGCGGCTCGGGACGAGGCGGCTGAGCGGGAGGTGGAGGTTGAGAGAGAGACTCAGCAGAACCCTCCCGGTAATGAAGAAGTACGGCCCCATTCTCCGGGGAGCGGCCGGCGAAAACAGATGAGCGAGCTGCGCGCCCGTCTCTGCGACGGCTAGTCACGTGGCGATCATCCGCGCCCGTTGGGCAAATGCAGACTCCGGAGCCGCCGAGTGCGGCTGCCGTTCAAGGTAAACATTGTATTTTTCACGCCTTTTTGAAATGTTATTTCGTTTTCTTCTGACCTATTAATGGTGGTTGCTTTTTGTAGGGCGTGGCTTGGATTTGTGTGCACGCCTTCACAGCGTAAGGAACACGGCCGCTCGGCAAACTCGGGCGATCGTCGGTCACCCTGTAGATGCGGAGGCGGCTCAGAGAGCTGATATCCGGGCCGGTAAACGTCCCGCTGATGGAGTGCCGGAGGCAGTGGAGCCTCCTCTTCAAAGGAGAAGAGGAGGGATTGTGATGGAGGAGCCTGGACAAACTGAAGGGGTTGGTCAAACGGCACCGGAACATCCTGAATAGGCCCCAAGAAGGGGGGGGTCCGCGAACTTTCTCGGATGACTTTGGCAGGGAAGGTCACTTCATCCCTCCAAGTCAAGTGAGAGATGAATATTGCGAGGGAATGATTGGACTACGCCCTCGATGGTTTGTGGAATTTGTTCGATGTGCCACGCCGACGGAGGAGCAATCGAGAGTTTTACCGGAGGCGGGTCGGGCCGCGATGAGTGTCCCAGCTCGTGCCTGGACAAAAGGCATCGAGCAATTCTTCTAGGAGGCTGGCTTCGAAGAACAAATTCAGTACGCCATGGCAATGTCTGGGCGGATAATTGGGCTCTTATGGCATGCGATTGGGGGAACTCGCGAGCTAGAGAAAAAATATGCCGATCTGGAAAGGCGGCACGGGGACCTGCAGGAGGCCTATGCTACTCTTCAAGGGGTACAAGAATCGTTAAAGACCCAAGCGGATGAGGCTACGGCTTGGGCCAACTCTGAGAGAGAAACTGCAGCGAGGGCCGAGGCAGAGCGAGATCAGGCCCGCAAGGTTGAAGAGAAGCTTAGGGCTAAGGTTGCCGAGTTGGAACGTGCTGCCGCTGCCCGGGCCGAGGAAATGGAGAGGCGTCTAGCCGATGTGCGCAGAGAGGCCGAAGAGACTACTCATCGGCAAATTGAGGAAGCTCACACACAGGCCGTTGAAGCTTACAAGGACTCTGAGGAGTATGCATTTATGTTAACTGCGCCACGCGACGCGACCCCTCGAGAAATTCTCGATTTGGTTAAGGGCGGGCGTCTTGTTGCTCGGCCTTGAGGAAGATCTGGCCCTCCTGGAGGCTGATCTCAATGCTCTTCGGCCGAACTTTGCCGAGGCTCCTAATGCTCAGGGCTCTCCTCCTCCAGATGTGGAAGAAGCCGCCTCCAGCGATGCCGTTGAAATTCCGCCCCCTCCTCAGTCTTGATGTTTGCCTCTTTTTATTTACATGCTTTCATATGTACTCATAGGTAGGTAACTTGGCTTCGTGCCTTAAGATGTAATGGGCTCTGGCCTCCCTTATGTAAATACTTCTGAAGTAGAAATGAACTGTTATTTTCCTCACCTGTGTATGTGTTTCAAGCTTTTTGCATATGCTTGGCTCTTCTCCTTTTTGTAAGGTTGTTGCCTGTCTTTTTTTTCCTTTTGTATTCCCAAGTATGGGGCTCGGTTCCCAGTGCTTCTGAATAAGGGGCTTTACTTGCTTTAATTGATTCTCGTACTCGGTATATGAACCTGATCTTTATTTTTGTTTTTGGTACTTGGTGTATAAACCAAGTCTTTATTTTGTGCCCGGTGTGTACAGCGAGTCTTTGATTTGCGCTTGGTGCGTAACCAAGTCTTTGATTTGTGCTCGGTGCGTAACCAAGTCTTTGATTGGTGCTCGGTGCGTAACCAAGTCTTTGATTTGTGCTCGGTGCGTAACCAAGTCTTTGATTTGTGCTTGGTGCGTAACCAAGTCTTGGTATTGTGCTCGGTGCGTAACTGAGTCTTTAATTTGTGCTTGGTGCGTAACCAAGTCTTTAATTTGTGCTCGGTGCGTAACCAAGTCTTTGATTTATGCTCGGTGCGTAACCAAGTCTTTGATTTGTGCTCGGTGTGTAACCAAGTCTTTGATTTGTGCTCGGTGCGTAACCAAGTCTTTGATTTGTGCTCGGTGCGTAACCAAGTCTTGGTATTGTGCTCGGTGCGTAACCAAGTCTTTAATTTGTGCTCGGTGCGTAACCAAGTCTTTGATTTGTGCTCGGTGCGTAACCAAGTCTTTGATTTGTGCTCGGTGCGTAACCAAGTCTTTGATTTGTGCTCGGTGCGTAACCAAGTCTTTGATTTGTGCTCGGTGCGTAACCAAGTCTTTGATTTTGTAAGGATAGATCCGCCTTGTGGGCGTGTTGCCTTTTTTTCATCGTGCAAAGGACGTACCTGACATGACTTTTCGGCCTTCAGCTTAAGCCGAGGCGATTTTTACTGTCCTCGGCACATAGCCGAGGTGAGTAAAAACTTCGTTTCCCTTTAGAGAGCTCACGAAGTATCAGATGAAAGGATAATTCTTTGGAATCCTATCTGGATCATAAACCGAGATCTTTATTGATAATACCATTTTAGGTATGCTACATTCCATGGATGCATAAATTTTTCTCCACTCAAATATTCTAGCTGGTACGCCCCACCAGATAAGACGTGGCTTACCCGAAATGGGCCCTCCCAGGTTAGCTTCAATGGGCTGGGTTGAACGCCCGTTATCTTTTTCAACACAAGATCGCCGACCTGAAATCTCCTTTCCTTTACTTTCGAATTGTAGTACCTTTCACTCCTCTATTTATACACTGCGTTTTTCATCTCGGCACTGCACCTTTTTTCTTCGAGCAGGTCTAGCTCGGCTCGGAGCGCGGCCTCATTGCGTCTTGAAAAAATTTGCAACTCTGAAGGTAGGGGCTCCAATCTCAACAGGAATCACCGCCTCGGCTCCATAAGCCAAGGAAAAAGGTGTTTCTCCAGTGGCCGCTCGATGCGTCGTTCTATATGACCATAGTACACCGGGTAGTTCCTCCGGCTAATTACCTTTAGACTCCTCCAATCTCGCCTTCAGGGTATACTTGAGTATTTTATTAACGGCATCAACTTGTCCGTTCGATTGGGGATGGTATGGAGTTGAGAAATAGTTTTTGATGCGGAAACCTTCACAAAAATTTCGAAACCTTCGATTATCGAATTGTTTCCCATTGTCTGTAACAATCGAATGTGGTATCCTGAATCTACAGATAATGGATTTCCATGCAAAGCTCACAACCTTTTCCTCATCTATTTTTGCGGAGGCTCGCCTCGACCCATTTTGTGAAATAATCCACCACCACAATGGCATACTTGACGCCCCTTTGCCGGTGGGGGGAGTGGTCCGATGAGGTCCATTCCCCATTTGGCAAACGGCCATGGGCTAAATACGGAGGTAAGTTGCTCAGGATGATATCTGACCTGCGGTGCAAATCTTTGGCACCTCTCGCATCTTTTGACGAGGTCGGTTGCATCCTTTCTTAGGGATGGCCAATAGTATCCTTGCCGTATTAATTTATAGGCCAACGTCTAGCCCCCAGCATGGTTCCCCCATATTCCTCATGAACCTCTCGAAGTGCATAATCTGCATCTTCTCGGAAAGGCACCGTAGGAGTGGGACGGAGTATCCTCGTTTGTATAGGATGCCATCTACTAGTGTACACCGAGCCGCTTGGGTTCGTAGTGTTCTGGCTTCAGCTTTGTTTTCAGGTTGAACTCCTTTCTCTAAATATCGAACGATTGGGGTCATCCAGTCTACTCGGCGGTTTCGATTGTATATATCTTCTTTGCGCCAAGTGACGGGCGGACGGTTGTTGTGTGATAGTGACATCCGCGATGGCATCCGTCCCTGGCCGAACCGAGCCGAGCTAAGGCATCTGCCGCATGTTCTCGGCTCGGGGCACATGTAAGACTTTTGTCTTAAAGTGTGATAACCTCTTCTTGACCAAGTCCAAATATTGTGCTATTTTTGCTCTTTTGCTTCGTACTCGCCGTTGATTTGATGAGCGACCACCGAGAATCACTTTGTGTACCAATAGTTGTTTTAGGCCCATAGAAGCCGCCATCTCTAAGCCTCGCGAAAGTGCCTCATATTCGACTTCGTTGTTCGTTGCGGGAATCGAAATCGTACGGCGGCGATATCACTTTTCATTTGGATCGATTATCACGATTCCGCCCCTGCTCGACTGCGGTGGAAGAGCCGTCAACGAACAATTTCCATTCTTGGTCTTCCATAACTTCGATCGTATGGAAGGTGTGAATTCGCCACAAAGTCGGCTAAAGCTTGTCCTTTTATTGCGATGCGTGGTTCATATATAATATCAAACTAACCGAGTTCGACGGCCCATTTGATCATCCGACCCGGAAAGTATCGGGTCGGTGTAGTACTTGCTTGATGGATAGTTCGTCAAGACTATAATCTTGTGCTCTAGAAAATATGGACGGAGTTTTCGCGCGCGCATGACTAGCGAATAAGCCAATTTTTCCATTGGTGGATAGCGGGCTCGGCGTCATGTAACGCTTGGTTGGTGTAATAGACCGGATGTTGAATAGAACCATCTAACCCGATTAACATCGAAATGATAGCGTATTCGGATCTTGCCAGTACAAATACAAGTCCTCCCCTTGGGTAGGTTTTTGCAATATAGGAATTGAAGAAAGATCTTTGTTTGAGGGATTCAAAGCGATCTGTGCTCGCTCGATCCACTCAAAATTTTTGCTCTTTTTATAATTTCAAAGAAAGGTTTGCACTTATCCGTGGATCGCGAAACAAATCGGTTAAGGGCGGCCAATCGGCTGTTAGGCTTTGTACCCTTTTTTTACGAGTTCGGGGTTCTAGATCAATGATGGCATTTATTTTGTGCGGGTTGGCTTGATTCCCCTTTGGCTGACCATATAGCCCAAAAATTTACCCGAGCCCCCCAAACGTACATTTTCTCGGGTTTAACATCATCTTGTACTCTCTTAAAACAAAAACATTTTATTAAGATCGTTTAGATGATCGGATATGTACAATGATTTTACCAACATGTCATCTACATAGACTTCCATAGTGTGACCTATCATTTTCTCAAACATCTTATTTACTAACCTTTGGTAGGTCGCACCAGCATTCTTCAATCCGAAAGGCATCATCTTGTAACAGTAAATTCCACGAGCAGAGAAGAATGATGTATTTTCTTCGTCTTCCTGGGTGCATTCGTATTTGGTTGTAACCCGAGTATGCATTCATGAAGCTCATCGATTCGTGTCCGCCGTGGCATCTACCATATAATCAATATTTGGTAATGGATAAGCGTCCTTAGGGCATGCCTTATTCATGTCGGTAAAATCCACGCCGGCGCCACGCCACCGCCATTGCTCTTCTTTACCAAAACAGATTGGCCACCCATCGGGGATAGAGGGCTTCCTGATGAATTGATTGTCTATCAACTTGTTAACCTCGGCCTCGAGTCTTTGCTTGTCTGTCGGGGCCGAGCTTACGCCTTTTCTGGATAACTGGGCGGAACGTTAGATCAATATTGAGGCGGTGGCATGCATACTTAGGGTCAATTCCGGGCATGTCTGCATGAGTCCATGCGAAGACGTCAAGATTATTTCCCAAAAACTCAATCAGCTCGGTTCGATATGGTTCTGGGAGATCATGACCAATACGCAATTGGCGCCCCTCGCTTGGCCTTCCAACGTTGATCGTATCAACCTGTTCTACTGGTTCCGCCCGTTTTCTTTTCTTGCTCTGCCCCTCTTTGATCTGCAGGGGCAATTCATCTTCAGTGGCCGGCTCGTTCTCGACTGCCGGCTCACCTTCTTCCATCATCGGCTCCTTCCTAGGTCGACGACTTGGATTATCGTCCTGAACGATCACCGCTTTCTGCTCGGACTCCTCCTTGGGCAGGGGATCGCCTTGTGTGGTTCCACTGGTTTGCCCTTGTTCTGCCACGTTAATCTCCACCGGTCGGAGTTTCAGAGAGCATTCTCGTGACTCCCTTTGATTCCCTTTATGTGTAGCTTCGCCATCAGTTGTTGGGAATTTTATACAAAAATGATATATTGAAACGGCTGCTTTTATATGATAAAGCAATGGCCTCCCAATAATAGCATTGTACTCCGAATCGGCGTTGATTATTTTGAATGTTGTCATGACGGTCCGTTTATGCAACCCTTGTCCCATTTGGATGGGCAAATCAACTTCCCTAAGCGGGACTATCCTTCCTCCTCCAAACCCCAGAATGCTATCGTTGCATGGACGGATATAGCTATCATCCACGTTCAATCTTCGAAAAGCTCGGACATAAATGACTGACGAATAGCTTCCGGAGTCGATCAAAATTCTGTGGACCGGAATACCCAAAATCGGTGCAGTAATGAGCAGGGGGTCAGAATGAGGATGGACCACCTGGTCGGCATCCGCATCCGAGAACACAAAATGGCCGGTGGGTTGGCCTTCCTTGATTTCCGCCACCCGAACTTGTCTTTCGGCGTTGGCTACCTGTCTAACATCAGCTTTCCTTTTTCTGTTGGAGCGGCTATCCTCGGCTGTGTTAGTATTGATTCGATTTACACTCGACATCATGAGGATCTCCCTACCCTGGTTTTCGGCAGGGGGTGGCGGCAGGAGAGCTGGATTGGTTACGCGCTCCGGATTGACACCTTGAGCGATCTTGGGGGGCGGTAGTTCATGAACGTATCTTTTAAGACCGCCTTGCCGAACAATCCGCATAATTTCTCTAATTAGATCTCGGCACTCATCGGTATCGTGACCTATTGATTTATGATAGGCACAATATCGACGTGAATCTAATTTTTTCGGCTCGACCTTCAAAGGCCGAGCCGGAGGTAACAAATTTAGACCATGTACTTCATTCCATATGGCTAATGGAGTGTGGGTCAAAGTACTCCTTAGTGCGGCAACTTCGGCTTGCGCTTCCTGGCGAGCCCTCAATCCGGTGGTCGGGTTTTCCGAGAATGGTCTAAATCCCGACCCCGACCCAACTGCTTTGGTTCTTTCCTTCCGTCCTTTCTCACGCCCCTTGGCCGGTGCTCGGGGCGGTTACTTGCCATGGCTTCTTCCGCGCAAATATGGCGTTCCGCGCGGACCAAAAATTCTTGGTACGAGGTCGCCCCCGATTCATGGATGGAGTAGTTAAACCAAGTCTCGGGGGCAAGTCCAGCCATGGCTGCGATTAAAATGGCGTCATCCGACACCGGTTCCATCTCTCGAACTTGCTTGTTGAACCGAAAATATAGCTTTTCGAGGGCTCGTCCTTCCCTTGTTTGATGTTCACGAGGAGTCCTTAGGTGCGGCTCGGACTTTGGGCGTTAAAAATGCGTCGTAAAGCGGGAGGCCGATCCCCCCATGCCCGAATGGATCCCTGTGGTAGGGTCCTAAACCAACGGTGGGCTCGGTCGCCCAGAGTCATTGGGAAGGCCCTGCAGAGGATGGCATCACTAGGACTGTATAGTTCCATCCATGCTAAGTACTTGTGGACGTGAGTGGTCGGGTCGGTTTCCCCATTGTAGAGACCAACCTGGGGGATTTTCAACTTTGGCGGTAATGGGGTCGCCAGGATTCCAGGGGAAAATGGTGACATAACAGCTGGTTGGTTCATTGCTTGGGGCGGTCTTCGAGACTGTTCGCCTTCCGGACCGCCTTCCAATTCATTCAAACGACGACGCAGGCGGTGTATTTCTACATCTCGTTCCTGCCATAGGCTAGGGCCTTGGATCTGATTGACCCTAAGCTGCTCCCGCTCATCCGGAAACCTGAGTCGGGAACTTATCGATCGAGCTGGGCGAAAAGTATCAACTCCCAGTCGTCCGGCGAACACTGAGTGGGCATGGCGATGTCGTGTTGGCTCCGGTAGTGACTCTGCTACACGACTTTGTCCTTCCTCATCTTCTCGCGGTCGCCTTCTGTCACGACGGACACATTGTTCATTACCTGAACTGGCTTCTTGGGCTTCGTCATGAGGAAGCCCGGGAACTTGAGGATTGATATTAACATTTAGTTGTGGATTGAGTGGGTTAGTATTTACAAGGAGTGGAGGAGGTGCTTGAGAGTTTGTGGTAGCGAGAGTTTGTGATATGAGTTGGTTCATTTCTTTGTACAAAAGTTGGGTTGGCAATTAGGAGGCGAAAGTAAATAAAGTAGTGCTCCATGCTACATTTGGAGCATATTTTGGCCATTAGTAGTCTGGCGGTTTGGTTGTTCAAATGTTGCTCTTGATCAAACGAGCATTTCTCATTGTTGACTCATTTTGTCTATTATGAAAAGGTTAAGCATTAAACTTTACCTGGTTTTCACTTAACTTGCTTTTGCTTGGAATTCTGACTGGACCAATACGACCCTCCTTCTAGCGCCAATTTGTTGACGTACGTTTTGGTCAACAAGCAAAAATATGTAAAAGATTTAACACGTGGAAATGTAAACGTGCGTAACGTGTGTTTATTTCTGGCTAATTCTGCCTTTTTTGCATAATGCCGAGCCGAATTATTGGGGTCGGTCTTTATTACAATCTTACCTCTTTTCTTTTTCTCTCCTTTTTTCTCTCCCCTTTTAATCTCTCTCTATCCCCCTTTTTATACCCCTTGAGTTAGTGGGTTTACAATAGTCATCTTTGCACTAACTAGTCATTAATTAGTAAAAGAATTAAAGAAAGACACATGTCCCTCTCTAACTGTGCATGTCAGTCAAAACTTGCCACTTGTCGAATTCTCTTTATAACTTTCTGACATGTGGCAGTTTCTGATACCAATAAAGCGTTAAGCATGGGCGTGTGATTATTTTTATGAGTCTGTCGCGCATGCGTTTCCCGTCGAAATTTGGGCTCGGGGCTCAGCAGCCGTGTTGCGGTCGGGCTCGGTAGCGGGCGAGCCTAATTCGTGACGTGTCGCCGCGCACCGTTGCTGACGTCACCCACAGGTCTCCTACTCGGACGTGTGCTGGATTGATGACGTGGATTAATTTCTTCCATCTCGGCTCGGGTATCATCATTTGTATCTGTAAATAGGTCAAGATCTTGATAGAAAAGCAAACAAGGCCAACTAGGCGAAGTCGTCAAGATAAGGACACAAACTTGTGAGTATAATCTTTTAGCTTGTTATTTGACTTGTGTGATTATATGATTAATGTGTTGGAATGAATTATTCACTTATTTGGCTACAATGATTAGTAGCTTATCGTGCCCTAATGTGAAATGCATGATTCTCTATGATGATATTGTGATGAAATTGAGATATATGATCTCTATGTGATGAGATGGGTATAAAATTGAGATATATGATCTCTATGTGATGACACTGAAATGGAATTGAGATATGTGATCTCTACTGATGTTATTGATACGGAAAGGAAATATGTGATTACAGAAAATGCATTCATCAGAGATTAATGAATTCTGTTATGGCCACTAATGACCTTGAATCACGATTCTGATCGTCCGCAATTTACGGATTACGAGTGACGTGCACGTCGGCCACCCCGAGTTCACCAACTCTACGTGAAATAAAGAATTACAGAGTGCCATGGCCATCTTCGTGATCACAATTTATTTTTGGTATTAGCTGGCCCATAATAGTAAAAGAATATGATCAACCACGTGCATTTGTCTGTCTATGAATGATACGATTAAATGATGTGAAATGATTGTGATAATGTGCTTGTGTGATGTTAAATAACTTGTTATTGGATTATACTTGATGAGCTTGCAACTCACCAAATGCAGTGTTGTCAATTTTTAGTTGTTGTAGATAAAATTTGATCCATGGGGTGTGACGGAGGTTAAAGCATGGATCAAAGTCGTCACCGGTTGAATTCCCATCCTTCTCCCTCACTCATCATTTGCATATCATATAGGGAGTTTTATTTTGATATGTATATAAAAGGGCACGTTCGTTAATGTTGTGTAATATGGATGAATGCATATATGTGAATGAGCGTTGTTAAATCGTTTTGAGTAAATGCTTCCGCTTGAACCGAAAAGGTTATAGCTGATGGTTAATATATTAATATCATGTGCAATGCAGCTGTGCTACCTATGAATTATATTTTTATACTATATAAATACGTATTACAAGGGTAAGGGTGTTACAGTTTAGTTTGGTATCAGAGCCCGGGTAGGAGTTCTGTAGGTCATGGCATGGCATGAGCATTATCATTAAATGTTTCACAAAAGTTACAATTTCTGTCATATTTTAGGCAAAGGGTTGTGAGTCAAGAAATACATGTACATAATGATGAGCAAAGTGTTGACGGAGGGGAAGGAGCAGTCGAGCCAGAGTCTCACTCATCTCATTCACCTCTGCATCATGTGCATGGAATACCTGCTCATTTTGCATATCCACCTTATGCATTGGTAAATCCGCATGAACCACGGGAATGAAAGTATGATAAACTTAAAAAATGGGAGCTGTGGATTTTGTGGGTACTACTTGTTAGTCCAAGTGGCTACGATAATCTAGAGGGGGGTGAATAGATTATGCCGATTTTTCACAAATCACCCTCTTTTTCGAATCAACAAGTAAATGACAAGAATGTAAATGCGGAAATTAAACAACACTTGTTGATTTAAAGAGGTTCAACCCACCTAGGGCCTAATCATCTACCGCCCCAGTATCTCCGGGATGGATTTCAAAAAGAAAAAAAGATTTTATTAATTACCACAATTAATACAACACCTTGAGGATCACCACAATCCTCTTACAACACCTTCAAGGAGATTACCACAATCTTCTTTCACCACCTTTGAAGAGCACCACACTTTTCAAACACCTATCACCTAAATCACCCAAGTGTATTCTTACCACAAGAATACTCACAAGGATGTCTTGTTTTGAATGATGGACAAAATTCAAGATTACAACTCTATGAAACCAATACAAAGATTGAGTGCAAGTGTAATCAAGAATCAAAAAGCCTAGACCTCAAAGATGTGCAAGTGAAAGTACTTAGGCTATTACAACAAGAATGTAAAAATGAAAGCTTGAACAATTTGCAGATTTCTTGTTGTGTATTTTGCTTGTATGTGTTGTGTCTTGTGTCTTCAATTCATCCTCTATTTATAGGAAAGCTTCACCAACATAGGCTCCCAACATAGGCTCCTCTATCTTCACTTTTGTCTACAAAAAGAAGATCACAAGATGTAGAAATATTGTACAAAATTGAAAAGCAAAACTTGCTGTCACAGATTGCAATGGTTGGAATTTTGCTGTCAAAAATTAACATAGGGCGACCGGTTGCCCTGTTGAAGATTTCGACCATTTTTAAAAAATAGTGCGATCCGGGTAGGGGTTGCGGGGGGTGCGACGGTCGAGGTGGGGTGCGGCCGTCGCACTATGGTGCGAACTGGTCGACCTCACCCTTGACCGGTCCCCTCCCTCTTTTTCAAGACTGTAAGTTACTGTTTCGATTTTCTAATCTTCGGTACCGGTGGTCGACCACTTTGGGCGACCGGTCGACCGCCCCTTTGAAATGTTGTCCGATTTTTTTCAAAAATAAACTTCAAGAAATACTCCAAAAAATTAGTAAAAACATTTTAAATTATTTGGGAGTATTTAGACAATATTTATAAACATAGTTTTGGTGTAAAAACCAATTTAAACAAAACCATCAAAAGTGTTGTCCAATTTTTATCAAATTAAAAACTCTAAGAAATACTCCAAAAATTAGTAAAAACATTTTAAATCATTTAGGAGTATTTGGACAACATATAAAAACATTGTTTTGGTATAAAATCTTATTAAAACAAAATCATCAAAATCTTGATAAAAACATTTATCTAACAAACTCCCCCTTTTTGATGATTACAAACCAAAACAATTTTAGAAGGTCGATTTTAAAACAAAACAAATTTTCCGGTCTTAAAACAACAATCAATTACAAACAAGATACATCATAAGTACAAGCACACAAGGATAGGAGCAAAGATTTTTCAAAATCATTTTTGCACAAGCTCCCCCTATCAACATGCATATAAAGAACAAGTATACAAGCAACAACTAAAAGCTAAAAGCTTAGCTTTCACAACTTAAGCTTGAATTCCATGAGCTTATAAGCTCCCCCTGTCACAAAACATCATTAGTCTAGCATAAAAGTCCACAATACATCAAATGGACTAAGCATTATTCACAGCTTATGGCTTTCAAGAGCCCTAGCTTATAGCTTTTCTTGCAAGCTTATTTTCGCTTCTTTGAGCGTATGAGCATTTTTTTCCTATTTCTCCCCCTTTGGAATCATCAAAAAGAATGTTAGCACGATAAAAACATCGTATATTCATATCAAAGTGCGCAAATTTATCGATTTATCAAGCTTATTGAAAATTGAAGCTTAAATTCCAAATAAAAGGGAAAAGTTGATCAATTGACTTGCAAAAGCTCATTTGATTGATAAAACATGATCTCTATAAACTTATATGACTTTTCAAATCGAGAGAATCACGTAGGTGATGAATTTTTCATTGAAACATTTTGTCGAACACTTGGCGTGCGTCGAATAAAACAAGAAGTATATAACGCCTTTGAAATTCATTTAAGCCAAAAATTTTCATCACCAATACAGTTCAAACAACATTCAATACATCATAAATATTAAGCTCATCACATTCATATGAAACTAGCATCAAAAATTTTGCAAATAAGTCAAAATCTCAAGGGTTCAACCCAATTGAGCAAATGGAGTAAAATTCTTACCATTTATTCGGTAAAGATGAGCAATGATGATGATAATCGAGCTTAATGAAGTCCAAAAATGAAACATATACAAGAAAATACATTTGAAGTGAAATTTTAATGTATTTGGCGAAGGGGACGAAAAATAGACCAAATAAGCCACAATGGCTGAAACTGAAGACAGAACCGAATTTAACCAAAATTTGGTGACGGGCGACCGGTCATGGTTGAGGGCGACCGGTTGCCCTCAACCTCCTCAGCCCACTGTTTTGATAAAATTTCCAAAATCCGAATTTTCAACCAAAAATCCGATTTTTCGCCCCTAAGTTTTAAAAGCGTGCAAAATGCAATCATAGACCTCATTCAATATGCATTATGCCTAACCGAGCTCGTATTGATGCAAAAGTCTCGGAAGTTAGCGGTTTAGTAAAAATGTCCGCTAATTGATCTTGAGATGGTACAAAAGATATCTCAATTTTTCGTTTTGAGACACAATCCCTTAGAAAATGATGTCGAATCTCAATATGTTTAGTACGGTTATGATGAACCGGGTTTTGAGTAATATTTATAGCGGATATGTTATCACAAAAGATAGGAACATTTTCAAAAGAACATTTATAATCCGCTAAAGTTTGTTTCATCCAAAGAAGTTGTGTACAACAAAATGTTTGCGAAATATATTCGGCCGGTAGTTGAAAGTGAAACACAATTTTGTTTCTTTGAAAACCAAGATACTAGGCAATCGCCTAAAAATTGACATGATCCGGAAGTAGTTTTCCGATCATCAATATTTCCCGCATAGTCCGAATCACTATAACCTTTAAGAGAAAAATTTTCATTCTTTGGATAAAATAAACCATATTGAATAGTGCCTTTCAAATATCGAAAAATCCTTTTAACGGCACTTAAATGAGATTCTTTGGGATTGCTTTGAAAACGAGCGCATAGGCATACGGCATGAAGAATGTCCGGTCTACTTTTAAATAAAGTAAACTACCAATCATACCTCGATATTTGGATTCATCAACCGACTTGCCTTTTTCATCTTTGTCAATCTTGACGTTTGTTGTCATTGGGGTAGAGGCGGTTCTTCCTTCTTCAATGCCAAATTTCTTCAAAAGTTCCTTTGTATATTTTGATTGAGAAATATAAATTCCTTCTTGGCATTGCTTAATTTGAAGTCCAAGGAAGAAGTTGAGCTCCCCCATCATGCTCATTTCAAATTCACCTTGCATTAACTTAGAAAATTTCTTGCACAAGGATTCATTAGTAGCACCAAAAATAATATCATCAACATAAATTTGCACTAATAAGCAATCTTGCCCTTTTTCAAAAACAAAGAGAGTAGTGTCAACTTTACCTCTTGTAAAACCATTTTTGCAAAAGAAAAAAGCTAAGTCTATCATACCATGCACGGGGTGCTTGTTTCAAACCATACAAGGCCTTTTTAAGTATATAAACATCATTAGGCCTAGAAAAATTTTCAAACCCCGTAGGTTGTTTTACATAGACTTCTTCTTGAATAATACCATTTAAAAATGCGGATTTTACATCCATTTGGTAAAGCTTGAAATTTTTAAAACAAGAATAGGCAAGTAAAATACGAATAGCTTCTAAACGTGCTACGGGTGCAAATGTTTCATCATAATCAATACCTTCTTCTTGACAATAACCTTGAGCTACTAACCTTGCTTTGTTTCGAACAATATTGCCTTGGTCATCGAGCTTGTTCCGAAATACCCATTTTGTACCAATAATGGTTTGAAATGGAGGACAAGGTACTAATTCCCATACATCATTCCTTTCAAATTGATTCAACTCCTCTTGCATTTCTAAAAACCAATCCTCATCTTCAATGGCTTCCTTAGCATTTTTAGGCTCTTTTTGAGATATAAGAGCTTTCTCGACAAATTTTCCTCGAGTCATTACTTTATCAAGGGGATCACCAATAATAAGATCCTTTGGGTGATCTCCCTTAAATTTTAATGCTACGGGAAGATTCGAAGTATCACCTTTATCTTCTTGAGGAACACTTGAGCTTGAAGGTTGATCATTTTGAGTTTCATCTTGAACAATGGTTTCAACGATATCCTCTTCATCACTTTCATTTTCAACACCCGAAGCTTCATTGAATTTGTCATGAATAGATTCTTCAACAACCCCACTAGTCTTATTATAAACCCGATATGCTTTGCTTTTGATTGAATACCCCATAAATATTCCTTCATCGGCCTTAGGATCAAGTTTGTCTAATTGATCCTTAGTATTCAAAATAAAACATTTACATCCAAATATTTTGAAATAACTAATATTTGGAGTTCTTCCTTTCTAAAGCTCATATTGAGTTTTATTCATTTTAGAACGAATATAAACTCGATTAATGACATAGCAAGCGGTATACTTACGCTTCGGCCCAAAAATATTTTGGAAGTGAAAATTCATTGAGCATGGACCGACTCATTTCTTGAAGTGTCCGATTCTTCCTTTCGGCTACTCCATTTTGTTGAGGTGTCCTTGGAGCCGAAAAATTATGACTATATCCCTTGGTTTCACAAAAGACTCTAAATTCGCCGTCAAATTCTCCACCTCGATCACTTCGAATGGACTTAATAGTATCTTCCTTTTCATTTTCAATGAGTCTACACAACTTAACAAACTCATTAACGGCATCGCTTTTATTTGTAAGAAATAGAGCCCAAGTATATCTAGAAAAATCATCAACTATAACAAAGGTGTAATGTTTTCCACTTAGACTTGCCGTACCAATATCCCCATACAAATCAAGATGAAGCATTTGTAGAGGTTTGGTAGTGGAAATTTCATTTTTGGGCTTAAAACTACTCTTAACTAATTTGTTCTTTTGACAAGTGTCACATAAGCCAAGATTTTCAAAATTCAATTTGGGTAGTCCTTTTACATGTTGGTTTTTGTAAATAGTTTGCAAATTTTTGTATCCAACATGTCCAAGTCGCCTATGCCATAAGCGAGTTAAATCATTATTGGCGACAAGACAAGAAACATTTTGACTAACCAAATCACTTGTACAAATTTTATAAAGATTGCCTTTTCTAATTGCTTCACAAATAATTTTATCATTTTTGGAGATAAGGCATTTTTCTTTATTAAAAACAACATTATAATTTGAGTCACAAAGTTGGCTAACACTTATCAAATTGAACTTAAGCCCTTCTACTAAAAGAACATTACTAAGAGAGAAAGAAGAGTTACCAATTTCTCCATTTCCAAGAATTTTTCCTTTGCCATTGCCGAACATGACCATACCCTCTTCTTGGAGCTTGATGTTGGTAAAGAGTTCTCTCTTTCCGATCATATGGCGTGAACATCCGTTGTCCACGAGCCATTTTGAATCTTCCATTGTTGTTATAGCCCCTATAACCTACAAAGGAATTATTTTTAGGTACCCTATAATTTTGGGGTCCATGAGAGTTAGCCTTGAGACCTTTAGGTCTCCAATAATAGCTAAAATTATTCTTCAATTTACAATTGCTAGCATAGTGTCCATTCTTACCACAATAAAAACAAGTAATAATACGAGGACTACTAGCACGTACGAAGGTTGGACCTTGGTCTTTTTTCTTAAAAACATTTTGAAAAGGTTTATAACCAAGTCCTAATTTAGAATGCTCACCTCTTTGTGCATCTAAAATTTTTGTGACTTTATCCGTACTTAAATTGAATCGATGCACATCCTTTTTCAAATTTTCAATATCATTTGTGAGCGTTTGTTTTTCGGTTTCAAGAGTACGGAGCATAGTAAGAGTAATAGCATGAGCTTTATCAAGAGAGTCATAAGAAGTAAGTAATTTATCCTTTTCTAATTTAAGCTCTTTATGCTCCTTTTTCAAATTCTTGTATTTAACAATCAAATTTTGAAACTCATTTTGCAATTCATCAAAATCACATTGTAATTCATCAACTAGGGAAGAAGATGAAGCATTAGAGCATACCTCGGTATTTTCATCGTCTATGGCCATAAGACCATGTTCGGATTCTCCTTCCTCGTTGGTTGTTTCAAGTAATTCATCCCAAGTTTTGACGTCCACATTTAATGCCTTCTTTTTCGGAAAAGGCTTTTTCTTCTTTTGTTCCTCTTCCGCTAATTTTGGGCAATCAGCTATGTAGTGCCCGTATTTTCCGCAATTGAAGCAAGAATTGTCTCTTGGCTTTCTTGCTTTATTTTTGTTCACAAATTTTGCAAATTTTCTAACAAGAGCCGCCGTTTCTTCATCATCCTCATCACTAGCATAATAAACATTATTAGAAGAAGATGCTAAGCCTTTAATAATATTTTACGTACCCGATTTAGAGGTGGATGGTTGAGAATTTTTCCTCTCCTTGAGATATACTTCATAAATGAGGAGATTCCCAATGAGCTCATCAAACTTGAGTGTCTCAAGATTTTGAGCTTCCGTGATTGCCGTCACCTTTTCGGACCATGAGCCAGGAAGGGCGTTTAATACCTTAGTCACCTTGTCTTCTTCGGAGATGACCTTTCCAAGAGCCACAAGAGGATTGACAATGTTGTTAAGCCTTTCCACCATTTTTGATATGCTTTCACCATCATGCATATTGAAATTTTCAAAGTCTTTCACAAGCATTGTTTTTCTTGCTTTCTTTACTTTCTTTGTGCCCTCATAAATGGTTTCTAATTTTTCCCAAACTTCATGTGCCGACCGTATGCCTCTTGTGCGATTATATTCGGTGGCGGTAAGAGAGCAATGTAAAATATTTAAGGCCTTACCATTTAGAGAAAAGCCTTCTTGTCATTTTCATCATCATACTCTTTGAATGGCTTGGGAGTAGTGGTACCATCCTCCAATTTTGTTGTTGGTTGAGCAACTCCTTCAATGACCACATTCCAAATATCAAATCCGCATCCTTGTAGAAAGCACTCCATGCGGTCTTTCCAAAATGCGTAGTTGTTGGCGTCGAATAGTGGTGGCTTGTTGGTGGAGGCGCCGGTGGTGAGATAAGCTTCATTCGTAGCCATGGATCTTTCCTCTTTACTCAGAACGAGCTTAGCCAAAGAGTTTGGCTCTGATACCACTTGTTAGTCCAAGTGGCTACGATAATCTAGAGGGGGGGTGAATAGATTATGCCGATTTTTCACAAATCACCCTCTTTTTCGAATCAACAAGTAAATGACAAGAATGTAAATGCGGAAATTAAACAACACTCGTTGATTTAAAGAGGTTCAACCCACCTAGGGCCTAATCCTCTACCACCCCAGTATCTCCGGGATGGATTTCAAAAAGAAAAAAAGATTTTATTAATTACCACAATTAATACAACACCTTGAGGATCACCACAATCCTCTTACAACACCTTCAAGGAGATTACCACAATCTTCCTTCACCACATTTGAAGAGTACCACACTCTTCAAACACCTATCACCTAAATCACCCAAGTGTATTCTTACCACAAGAATACTCACAAGGATGTCTTGTGTTGAATGATGGACAAAATTCAAGATTACAACTCTATGAAACCAATACAAAGATTGAGTGCAAGTGTAATCAAGAATCAAAAAGCCTAGACCTCAAAGATGTGCAAGTGAAAGTACTTAGGCTATTACAACAAGAATGTAAAAATGAAATCTTGAACAATTTGCAGATTTTTTGTTGTGTATTTTGCTTGTATGTGTTGTGTCTTGTGTCTTCAATTCATCCTCTATTTATAGGAATGCTTCACCAACATAGGCTCCCAACATAGGCTCCTCTATCTTCACTTTTGTCTACAAAAAGAAGATCACAAGATATAGAAATATTGTACAAAATTGAAAAGCAAATCTTGTTGTCACAGATTGCAACGGTTGGAATTTTGCTGTCAAAAATTAACATGGGGCGACCGGCTGCCTGTTGAAGATTTCGACCGTTTTTAAATCATTTAGGAGTATTTGGACAACATATAAAAACATTGTTTTGGTATAAAATCTTATTAAAACAAAATCATCAAAATCTTGATAAAAACATTTATCTAACACTACTGATCCAGCAGAGGCAGAAACATGGATGAAACGAACAGAAAGGATTCTGAACTTGATGAAATGTACTCCTGAAGAAAAGTTTGATTATGCAGTATCACTCCCTTAGGGAAATGCGTATGATTGGTGGGAGACTATACCCGATAGTACTGTTCAACCACCTATATTGACATGGGATGATTTTCTAAGAGAATTTCATGATACGTACTTGCCAGAGGTTTATAGGGATCAGAAAGAAAAAGAGTTTCTTGAACTTAAACAGGGAAGTCGATCAGTTGCCGAGTATGAAGTGTTGTTTAATCAACTTTCTCATTATGCCCCACATATGATAGCCACGGAAAAGAAGAAATGTACTAGATTTGAATCTGGACTCCGATTTGCTATTCGAAATCGTATTACTCCCACAGATATGGAGTCTTATACTAAGCTGAAAGCTGCAGTAATACGTACTGAGAAATTGGAAGCTGAATCAAAACAAAATTTTCAGTATAATAAGAAAAGGCAGGGTGACGAAACTGGAGGATTTAGAAATAGAAAGGAATTTACGGCGCCTACACAGAGGAGTTTCCCGAGTAGTTCAAAAAGTGGTAGTTTTAGGGGCACAACATCAGTCAGTAAGAGTGTTGGTTCTACACCACCAGTTCCCACATGTGCACATTGTGGTAAGAATCATTATGGAGAGTGTATGTTGTTTACAGTGACGTTTCTTACCAAGGTTTAGGATGTGTTTTAATGCAACGCGGTAAGGTTATTGCTTATGCATCTAGACAACTTAAACCATATGAAATGTCTTACCCTACGCACGACCTTGAACTAGTTGCGGTTGTTTTTGCATTAAAGATATGGAGACACTACCTATATGGTGCCACATTTCAAATTTTCACTGATCATAAAAGCTTGAAATACTTATTAAGTCAGAAAGAGTTGAACATGCGTCAAAGAAGATGGCTTGAATTGCTTGAAAGATTATGATTGTACCATCGAATACCATCCAGGAAAGCTAATGTTGTTGCTGGATGCTTGAGCCGAAAATCTTATGGTACTATTTCTTATCTCTCAGTGCATTCTTTGTTGTATCTGCTAGATATGAGGAAGATGAATGTTGAATTGGATGTAAGTGACATGGGTGTTTTATGTGCTTCACTTGGTGTTCGTCCTGTGATGATTGATAGAATTAAACAAGAACAATTTCGTGATGATAAACTAACCAGTATTGCAGAAAAAGTGAAACAAGGGAAAAGTGCATCATTTGTTCTGAAAGATGATGGTAGTCTGATGATCAACAATCGACTTTGTGTCCCCGATATTGATGGCTTAAGGCATGAGATAATGGAAGAAGCTCATACTGCACCATATGCCATGCACCCAGGTAGTACAAAAATGTATCAAACTTTAAAGAGCCATTATTGGTGGCCTAGAATGAAGAAATATATAGCCGAGTATGTTTCAAAATGCTTAACTTGCAAGCAGATTAAAGCAGAACATCAAGCACCAATAGGTAAATTGCATCCATTACCTATTCCAGTTTGGAAGTGGGAGCGTATTACTATGGATTTTCTTTATGGTTTGCCTATGACACCGAGGAAAAATGACGCAGTTTGGGTTATCGTAGATCGACTAACAAAGTCAGCGCACTTTTTACCATTTAGATGGGGTTCTACTCTAGAAAATCTGGCGAAACGATATGTAAATGAGATTGTTAGACTACATGGTGTACCCTTGTCTATTGTTTCAGATCGCGATCCTCGTTTTACGTCTAGATTTTTGGGTAGCTTACAGCAAGCCTTAGGTACTAAATTACATTTTAGTACAACATTTCATCCACAGACAGATGGGCAGTCAGAGAGGACTATTCAAACTCTAGAAGATATGCTTCGCGCTTGTGTTCTTGAATTTAAAGGTTCTTGGGATGAATATATTGCGTTGATGGAATTTGCATATAATAATCAACATCATAGCAGCATTGGTATGGCGCCTTATGAAGCATTATATGGTAGGAAATGCAGGAGTCTAATATGTTGGGATGAAGAGGGAATGCGATTACTGGAAGGCCCAGATCTGATTCAAGATACAGTTGAAAAAGTGAAAATAGTTAAAAGTCGATTGAAAGCAGCTCAAGATAGGAAAAAGAGTTATATTGATCAACATAGGCGGGAAATGGAATATGAAATTGGTGAGAAAGTATTTCTCCGTGTTTTCCCTTGGAAAGGTATTCTCATATTTGGAAAGAAAGGTAAACTGAGTCCTCGGTGTATCGGCCCATATGAAATACTTGAAAAGGTGGGACCATTAGCTTATAAGCTTGCCTTACCACCTGAATTGTCCCAGATTCATAATGTATTCCATGTTAGTATGCTTCGTCGATACAGATCTGACCCATCACATGTTCTTCGAGAGGAACCAGTGGAAATTGTTGATAACCTGAGTTATGTCGAAGAACCAGTTGAAATAGTGGGGTATAAAGAAAAACAACTTAGAAACAGGGTGATTCCACTGGTAAAGGTATTGTGGAGGAATCACTCTAAACAAGAAGCTACATGGGAAACAGAACAACACATGAAGGAACAGTATCCATGGTTATTTACTGATACAGGTACAAATTTCGAGGACGAAATTTTTATGGGGGGAAGAATTATCATAACCCAAAACCTTTGTATTTTCAATTATCATAATTAATCATCCATAAGCATAATTACATACATTTTGATATATCATATTCACACTTGAATGCTTGTAAAATATTGAAATTTCAAGTTTCGGTACAATTATATTTAATATCAAAACAAAAATCCATATCAGTAGATTACATATATTGGAAATTTGAGGCGAGAGATGGTATCAATATAATAAGCCACATAGAGTTGAATATTACTTAAGATTGATATAACTCTTCTGCATTTATTAGTGAAGCAATGCCAATGAATTTATCTATTTAGAATAATGCCAAATTTATTTGTATATGTGTGTTTGTCTGTGTCCGTAAGGAGGTAAGAGATTAAATGTATACATATATTTAAATATTACATGAGAACACTTCTCACACATATATGATAAAGTAGAACTATTTAATATATAAATATACATACCAAACACACGTGTAACATTCAGCACATAGCTAGACATATATAGAAGATTCTTACATATCTAACTAAGAGACATTTGTACACATACGAAAGTTCTATAATATAATATCTATATATTTATATATGGTTAATCGCCTTCAAATCTTAATAGATAAGCATATTTCTACTTTAGATTAACCTCACAAAAAAATAGTGGATCGGAAAAAAATACATGCATACACAGTAGAGTGCTCGACGGACGAGAAGATTTGTATATTTCAATATCAGGTGATAATTCTAGCAAATGAAATTATCATTGGAGTTAATTTATTTCCTGTGTTATCTTATTTTTGCTATTAGGCTTGAATTTAGAAGACCCCTTTTATATTTATTATTAATGAAGTTAATATTATGATGTGGAACTGTTGTTAATTTAGTAAGCATAAAATTTAATCTTGTCATTTAAAGAATGGATGACTAAATTACAGTGGAAATTAGGGAATAGAAAAGCATCAAGTTGTTAATCAACTCAGTCTAATTGATATTCACTTATAAGTGGTAGAATAGAAAAAAAAAACAATGAATTTATAAAATATTAAAAAAGAAAAGGAGTGAGAAACAAAGAGAACAGGTTTTGCATACATTTCAAGTAGGTAAGATGTAACATGTAAGACTAATTTAAGCTTTTGGTCTAAACAATATCATGTTTATATATTATGAATGAATAAAAAAAAACAGATACAATAAATTTGTTATATATTTTAAATATTGTTATAATTATACAAAAATAATAGATTTGGATTTGTAGTAGAGTAATCAAATCCACACACATATATACGTGTGTGTGAGTGTTCCTTACGGTAAGCTTGGAGAATATATGTATATATATATTATATCACTAAAAAAAATCAGCAAAGTAATGAAATTGGATTAAGATACACCATTAATTGAGTTAAGAATTATAACAACTGGGATCCCTCTTATATGCTTAATTGCTTATATTATAAATTTTATACCTGCGACATCATCATAGTTGGATAGAATATTTTGAATGTGGTTATATATTTTGTATCTGTAAATAGGTCAAGATCTTGATAGAAAAACAAACAAGGCCAACTAGGCGAAGTCGTCAAGATAAGGACACAAACTTGTGAGTATAATCTTTTAGCTTGTTATTTGACTTGTGTGATTATATGATTAATGTGTTGGAATGAATTATTCACTTATTTGGCTACAATGATTAGTAGCTTATCGTGCCCTAATGTGAAATGCATGATTCTCTATGATGATATTGTGATGAAATTGAGATATATGATCTTTATGTGATGAGATGGGTATAAAATTGAGATATATGATCTCTATGTGATGACACTGAAATGGAATTGAGATATGTGATCTCTACTGATGTTATTGATACGGAAAGGAAATATGTGATTACAGAAAATGCATTCATCAGAGATTAATGGATTCTGTTATGGCCACTAATGACCTTGAATCACAGAATTATAGTCATCCAGAATTTCTGGATTACAGAGTACCGTACGGCCACCCCGAGTTCACTGAACTCTACGTGAAATAAAGAATTACAGAGTGCCATGGCCATCTTCGTGATCACGATTTATTCTTGGTACTAGCTAGCCCATAACAGTAAAAGAATATGATCAAGCACGTGCATTTGTCTGTTTATGAATGATACGATTAAATGATGTGAAATGATTGTGATAATGTGCTTGTGTGATGTTAAATAACTTGTTATTGGATTATACTTGCTGAGCTTGCAACTCACCAAATGCAGTGTTGTCAATTTTTAGTTGTTGTAGATAAAAGTTGATCTGTGGGGTGTGACGGAGGTTAAAGCATGGATCAAAGGTCGGCCGGCTGAATTCCCATCCTTCTCCCTCAGCTCATCATTTGCATATCATATAGGGAGTTTTATTTTGATATGTATATAAAAGGGCATGTTCGTTAATGTTGTGTAATATGGATGAATGCATATATGTGAATGAGCATTGTTAAATCGTTTTGAGTAAATGCTTCCGCTTGAACCGAAAAGGTTATAGCTGATGGTTAATATATTAATATCATGTGCAATGCAGTTGTGCTATCTATGAATTATATTTTTATACTATATAAATACGTATTACAAGGGTAAGGGTGTCAAAAAAACATAAGAATCCTCCCTCATTTCTCCCTAGAAGCCGAAAATACGAAGAAAGGTAAGAAAATTTTTGTTCTTTCATCTTCAATCCATTCCTTAATATCTCTAAACCTATCTCCTTCATCTACTAACTTGGTGAATTTTTCTGTTTTGAGGTACACCTAGAAGTTCATACCTTGAAGAACTTAAGGAAATCAAGACTTGGTCATAAGCTTGAAGAGGACCTTCAAGCCATTTCTAGAAAACAAGACAACAAGGTAAGAATTGTGGTTTAGTACTACCTTTTCCTTTCCTCTTTTGATTTCAAATTTTAACACAGTTTTGCATGTTTTTTAGTATTATTTTTGTGTCTTTTTGTTTTAGTTTGTGTGTGATTATGCATATTTACGTAGCTTTAAGTATTGGTTATAGTGTCGAGTGTTACGTAGGGTGTTTTTGTCATTTTTATATGTTATGAGGAAAAGAGGCTCTAAAACGGATGAAAATGGAGAAAACGGGCAAAAAGACAAACTTCGGCCGGTAGCAGGGGCGCGGGCGTGCAAGACACCACAAGCCTTGTGCAGCCTTGGCAAAGAGACGTGCGAAGCGCGCATCATAGCGCCCGGCGCACACAAAAAAACAGAGCCGCGGCGCGCAAAAAGGTGCACGCGCGACGCGAAAGGTCTATTGCAATCGTGTCTTGTGGCGCGCACGCAGTGTCATGCTGAACACGAAATTTCTGATTTTTTTTCCGATTTTTGGCTCTTCCCCTTGTTTAGGACTCTATGCTTATAAATAGGACTTGGTGAGCCCCTATTTTCGACACACCTTCATTCATAGCACTTCTAGACTTTAGTTTTTGGTATTTTTCTCTTGCTTTTCATCATTGGGATTGTTTGGGTTCTTCCCCTTGAAGTTATTTTCCTTCTTAATCAAAGAGTAAGATTTCTTCATCTCTTTTGTCTGATTTCAATTGTTGGGTAATTATTATTGTTGCATGACTATGTTTATAATTGTTTTCTTTCCTCAATTGAGATTATGATCCCATCTCCAAGCATGAACTAATTTCCTTGTTCTGGGATTAGGATGATTTGATTCAAACAAACAAGCATGAATATTGATTAATTGATATGCTTTCTTGAATGAATTGCTTTATTTGATAATTGATTGTCTGATCAACTTTTGATTATTTTGGGGGAATAATTGAGATCGATCGAAGATATTATTCCTGGACTAAATTTATTCAATGGGTTAGATATGAATCTGAGATGTATTATCTAACCCTAGGTTTAATGAAAATAGCAAATTATGTTGGGATAGCCCTAATCTGTGAATACGAAAGTTATCAGATCTAGACTTAGTCTTTACATGTTTGTTATATTTGTTAAATGCATGATCAATTAATTGATATTCTGCATGCAATTTTGATGAGATGAATCCATAATCCTAGACTTTTCTCCAAGTTTATTCGTGCTTAACTTTAATTCGTCTTTTTAATTGTTTTCTTTTAGTTTATTTAAATCTAACAAATCTGGTTAGAGTGTTTAGGATTTATTTTCTATTTATTGTGATACATAATAATTATTTGTCGGCTAAGTCTTCCTTGAGAGATGACTTGTGGTTAACTTGCTACCCTACAATTGATCTCGTTCTCTTGCGAGGATTGTTAGACTTTATAGGTGTTTAGCGGTCGAACAAAATTTTGGCACCGATGCCGGGGAAGGCTTTAGGCGTAATAATTATTGTGTCTATTTTTTCCGTGTTTTTAGTTTAGGACTTCTTTTTGTTTGCTTTTTTAATTTTACCTGATTCCACCGGTACATTTGATTTGTTTTCCTAAGTTTGTTTATGCAAGGTCTTAGGAATCTCAATCTGGAGTTTGCACCTTTCGTAGACGATATTCACCGCCTTCCGAGACGTATAAGGAACGAGGGGGACGATTCTTCGGTTAGTAGCGAGGATTCTTAGGACCACGTTCCAAAGGAAGAACAAATAGACGAGCCAGCAATGGGTGATAATCAAAATGGAAACAACGTGGAGGCATGTCAGCCTTCGATGCATAGTTTGTGTGCCCAGTCATCGGAACCGCAACCTCTTGCATCACTGGGAACAAGCAAAGACCGAGAACTATGAGCTAAAAAATATACACTTCAATCAGTTACCGTCTTTTTATGGAATGCCCAATGAAGATCATTTCAACTTCATTCGGGAATTCTATTCTGTCATTCAAACGTTTCCTCTGCAGGATTTGAATGAGGATCAGCTAAGGATGCGCTGCTTCCCATATACTCTGAAGGATCGGGTAAAAACATGGCTTATGTCTAAACCTCCCAACTCTCTTACTACTTGGGAGGTGGTGTACAATAAGTTCATGGGCGGTACTACTCTCATCGAAAAACTTGAATCTACGAGGTAAGATAGCTACCTTTTGTCAAATGGAAGGTGAACCTTTTCATGAGGCCTGGATCGCTTCAAAGATTTACTGGACTAAATGCCCACATCATCACTACCCATTGGAATTGTTAAACCAATTTTTCTATGATGGATTATCACATAACTTTCAATATATGGTTGACAATGCTGCTGGGGGTGATATGGGTGTGCACACAGCCCAGGAAATTTATGGTATTCTAGAGATGATGAGTGATAACTCCCAACGAAAAAGTGCCCGAGGCAAACGGGCTACCGTGAATGAAGTAGCACCAAGTTACGTTGTGACAAAACAATTGGCTGAGTTGTTTAAACAAGTTCAGTTGTTGGCTACACGGGGGCATCCATCTAACGCTCCTCTCTCTGCCAAGTTATCTTTGAATTTGTGGTGAATTTGGTCATGGGGCTAATATTTGTAATATGGTGGTTGAACAACATGTTGAGGACATTAACGCTATCCAGGGTTTTCAAAAAAGGCCTCGTAATGATCCCTAAGCAAAGACTTACAACCCAGGTTGGCGGAATCATCCAAACTTCTTGGGGGGAAATTTCGCAAAATCCATCTCAAATCCATTCGAGGCCACCTTCCCAAGGTCGGTCATCAAATCAACCTTGGCCTCCATCGATTAAGGAAAGCTTAAGTTCGTTCATTCAGGTTAGTAAGAAAACTCAAGGGGCCAACATTCAGCGGTTTGAGTCTGTGGAAGCTTCATTCAAATGTCTTGAAACCCAAGTTGGTCAATTAGCCACCCAAGTGGGTGAAATTGCTCAACATGTGGTAAATAAAGGAAAGCTGCCTAGCCAACCAGAACAAGCCCAAGCTGTCACCGTACTACGAAGTGGTAAGGTTATAGATAACAAAGTTGAAATTCCATTTTCTACTACTTTGACTAACCTTGTAGGTGACGAGGAGATCGAGAGTGCGTCAAATTCGAAAGACATGCAAAGGGAAGAAGAGGGGAGTAAGGGATTTGTCTTGCACAAAACCAACAATCCTTACAAACCTCCAATTCCTTTTCCGAGTCGCCTTCGGAACGAAAAACAGGATAAGAAGTTCTTGGATTTCTATAACATGTTATATAAGGTTAATGTTAATTTACCTTTGCTAGATGTTATAAGAAATGTGCCAGCTTATGTCAAATTTTTCAAAGAACTCGCATCCAACAAAAGGAAGTTTGGCAATAATGAGAAGGTAATAGTTTCCGAAGTGGCAAGTGGGAAATGGTAAATGGTAAGGAAACTTCCGGGATGCTCGATTTGGGGGCCGGGATCAATCTGATGCCTTATTCTATTTTTAAACAACTTGATTTAGGGGAACTGAAGCCCGCTAGAATGTGTCTTCAACTTGCTGATAGGTCCATTCGGAACCCTAAAGGTATTGTTGAAGATATTTTGGTAAAACTGGGTGGTCTCGTTGTCCCTGTTGATTTTGTTGTATTAGAAATAGGGGCAGTGCAAGATCAAGATAATTAGCACACACTTCTGTTAGGCTGCCCATTTATGGCCACCACGCACACACTTATTGATGTTAAAAATGGGCGCATGACTATGACTGTTCTCGGTAAAACTGTGACTTTCTCTATTTCTGATACTAAACCTATCCCCTCGCATGCATCACTTGAAAATTGCTCTTTCGTTGATTTAATTGATGGGGCAGTCGAAAACACCGTCTTGCATGATTATAGTCTTGACACTTTATTTCTTGAGCAGGATGATATTTTTGACGTCATGGAAGACGTATGGTCAAGCCTAAAGCGAGGGGGGTGATGGAAATATTCGCGTTAGAAGATGTGGATAGTAAACCCCAACAAAAACTGGAATTGAAAGAACTCCCTAAACATTTAAAATATGTGCTTTTAGAAGCAGGTGAGCAGAAGCCGGTGATTATTTATGTTGTACTTTCTAAAGAAGAAGAGGGAGAATTGTTGGTGGTGCTTAGAAAATTTAAAAATGCAATTAGATGGGGGTTGAGTGATATCAAAGGGATTAGCCCTGCTACATGCATGCATGGAATTATTCTAGAAGAAGGGGCTAAGCCTAGTAGAGAAGCTCAAAGAAGATTGAACCCTGTTATGATGGAAGTAGTGAAAAAAGAGGTATTAAAACTCCTAGTTGAATGGGTGATATACCCAATTACGGATAGTGAATGGGTGAGTCCAAATTGCATGTTGTAAAAGAAGAGTGGGATAACGATTGTAGAGGACGAAAAGGGTGAAATTATTCCCACTAGGACCACGACATGATGGAGGATGTGCATAGATTATAGGAAGTTAAATCTTTGCTACTAAAAAGATCATTTCCCCCTTTCCTTTATTGATCAAATGCTTGACAAACTTGCAGGACATAGTTTCTATTATTTTTTTGGATGGTTTGTCAGGTTATTATCAAGTGGCCATCGCACCGGAGGATCAAGCAAAAACTACTTTCACATGCCCGGTTGAGACCTTTGCATTTCGACGAATGTCGTTTGGACTTTGCAATGCGCCATCAACTTTCCAAAGGTGCATGTTTTCAATTTTCTCTGACATGGTTGAGGACTTCATTGAGGTATTTATGGATGATTTTTCTGTATTTGGATCCTTTTATTCTGATTGTCTTAATAAATTGAGTAAGGTTCTTGAACGTTGCATTGAATGCAATTTAACTTTAAGTTGGGAAAAAAGCCATTTTATGGTGACAAGCGGAATGAGATGGAAAGGGTCCAGCAGATTCAAATGGGATAAGGAGGTTTTTGGGGATGTGAATCATCAGGTGGATTATCAGATGGAAAGGATCCAGCAGATTCAAGCCGATATTGAATCCGAGGGTTTCACGGAGGACCTCAGGAAAAGGGAATTGGAGGCGCAGAGGGAGCTTTCCCGCACGTTGCTCATGCAGTCTGATTTTCTTCAGCAGAAGGCTCGCTCCGCTTGGTTAAAAGATGGGGATCACAACACGGCATTCTTTCATCGCTGCTGCCAGATTAGAAATGGGCGTTCAGGAATTCAGGGTCTGATGGTTGATGGTACATACACAGAGGATCCGGTGGCTCTTGGAAATCACATTATTTCATTTTATACGGATCATTTCGTAGATGCAGGGCATACCAGCTCAGATTACACTGTGGTCGACCAGTTGATTTCACCTACGGTCACCACAATTGATAATGCGCTCTTGACGGCCATTCTTTCGGAGTCCGAGGTTAAAGAGGCCGTGTTTGATATGGGTTTGGATAGTGCTCCGGGGCCGAATGGTTTCAGTGGGAGATTTTATCAGCATTTCTGGGACGTGGTGTCAGACGAGGTGTTGGCGGCTGTCCGTTATTTCTTTGTCACGGCCTCCTTTCCGGTGGGATTGAACGCCAGTTTCATGGCACTCATCCCAAAGACCAAGGAGGCTAATGCGGTGGAGGATTTTCGACCGATCGTCATGAGTAACTTTCTTTTTAAGATTATCACAAAGATTTTGGTTGTTCGTTTGGGCTCCATTATTTTTTCTTACTTGTCTCCGACTCAGTTTGGTTTTATTCTGGGAAGGCAAATTTACGACTGCATCGCGTTGGTTTCGGAAGGGTTTAATATTTTGCAGGGGTGGATTGACACCAACATGATCTTAAAAATTGATATCCGCAAGGCTTTTGATACGGTTAATTGGGGATTTTTGATTCACGTGTTGCGTCGCTTTGGTTTCTCCGAAGTGTTCATTCACTGGATAGAGATTATACTTCATTCTTCCAGAATTTCGGTCCTTCTGAATGGGTCGCCTGTGGGTTATTTCTCTTGTTTTCGAGGAGTTAGGCAGGGGGACCCGTTATCACCCCTGCTTTTTTGCATCGCAGAAGACGTTCTGAGTAGATTATTGGAGGAGGCGGTGAGAAGGAACCACCTTCAGGCATTTATGGCGCCTAAGCGGGTGATCTTTCCTTCGTCGATTATGTATGCGGATGATATTGTGATTATGTGTGGGGCCTCCACGAGAAATGCACGTTCCAATATTCAGGTGCTCAATCTTTATGCGGACATTTCTGGGCAGATCTTCAATCCGAATAAATCTAAAGTTTATTTTGGCAGCCGGGTTTCTAACTATGTACGAGGGCGTATCCAGACGATTACAGGGATGCATATGGGCGTCTTCGCTATGGTCTATCTAGGCGCCCCAATCTTCAAGGGGGCGCCTAAAGTGGCGGATCTTCAGCCAGTGTTCGATAAGATTATCTTTAAATTCAGGAGGTGGAAAGGGTCCTCGTTGTCTATTGCTGGTCGCATTTGCCTGGGGAATTCGGTGATTACCAGCTCCTTCGTCCATACCATGATGGTTTACAAGTGGCCTAAAACATTGCTTCGGCAAATGGAAAAGGCCATGCGAAATTTCATCTGGACTGGGAATGTGAATTCTAAGGGTTCAGTGGTGGTTAACTGGAGTCGTTGTTGTATGCCACGGATGGAAGGAGGCTTGGGCGTCCGTTCCATCTATGTCACCAACAATGCCTTCCTTATGAAGATGGGTTGGAAGATTATGACTTCAAACTCTTTGGTTTACAGCACCCTCAGAAAGCGTTTTTTCACTTCTGAGGGTTCTCCACGTCGATCGTATATCCCCTCTTCCATATGGAGAGGGGTTTGGCCTGGGATCTCGGGATTCTTGGAGGACTGCCGCTGGATCCCCGGATGCAACTCTGACATTTTATTCTGGCTGGATAATTGGCTGGGTTACACCATTGCAGATAGGATTGGTATCCCGCAGGAGTACAGATATTTATTTCGGCAATGCATCTCGGATTACTTTTACGATGGGACTTGGCACTTCACTCTATCATTATAGAGGCATACTTGGATATGGTTCGAGATATTGTTAGAATCCCCATTGCCCCGAATTCGTCTGATGCGTGAGCATGGATACACTCTGATGATGGGACCGTCTCCTCGAAGGCGGCTTACGCACATCTGCGCCCTCACTCCCCGGTGGTTCCATGGGGTTCCTAGATTTGGTCACCTCACATTCTGGAAAGACGTTCGATTGTGACTTGGCACGCCATTCACAATCGTCTGGCGGTTTTGGATATTCTGCGGCCACGGGGTTCTTTTACAGGCCCCTCGGTTTGTATTCTTTGTTGTGCTGACGTGGAATCTATTGATCATTTATTTGTCTCATGTGCTTTTGCAGGGGCCCTATGGAAATTGATTTTTGACTCTTTCGATGTCCACCAATTTAGGGCTTACACCTTTAATGAATTCCTGGTGCGTTTAATGAGTTTTCATTTCAGTGAGCAAGTTTCTTTTCTTTGGCAGTTTGCGGTGTTATCCTGTATTTTGCTCATCTGGCAAACCAGAAATTACTTGACCTTCCTTGACAAGATCTGGACACTAGAGGCAGCCATTCTACGCCTTCGCGTTCTTATTCTTGAGTCATCTTCCTTAGACAGAGGTTGCATGCATAACGACCAAAGGGACCTTCTCATTCTACATCGGCTACGGGTCCCTGGGCGCCCAAGACAGGCCCCAAAGATTGTTCAGGTTAATTGGCAGAAACCCTTGTCGGGATGGATTAAAGTGTACACCGACGGCAGTGCATCTGGCTCGCCCGGGCGTCTCACGGCTTCAGGAGTTTTTCGCAATTGCAGGGGGTTCTTTCGCGGATGTTTTGTGGAAAGATGTGGTTCGATTTTTGCTTTTGAGGCGGAGTTGATGGCAGCAATGCAGGCCATCCATTACGCTTCTGAAAGGGGTTGGAATCATCAATGGGCCGAGTCGGACTCGGTTTATGTGGTGGAATTGCTTGAGGAAGAGATCTCTGAGAGGTTCCTTGGAGACATTTGAGCATGTGGCAATACACTGCACCTCCTCTCTCAGATGAACTTGGTGGTTTCGCACATCTTCAGGGAAGGCAACCGGGCAGCGGATATTCTTATTAAGACTTCGCACGAGGATACGTGGTGGGGGGTGCCCCCAACAGCCATTATATCGTCCCTCACACAGGATTATGTTGGCCAAGCCAATTATAGGTTTGTTAGCTAGTGCGATTGGTCTTCTAGTTTTCGAGCTTTTTCCTCATGGGGGGTACTCTTTTTTCCTTCCAAGGGTTTTTCCCACAATGGTGGGTTTTACCTTGAAAGGTTTTAACGAGGCCCCAACCATTCAACCATCTGGTCGGCTTGTGACCATGTCTTAGTTTCTTTGACTTTGTTCCCAGGTTTTACTTCTTTGGTTACCTGATCAGCCTGTGATCAGGAGTACTCTTTTTCATTTTTTATATATATTCGCATTTATTCAAAAAAAATGGTGACAAGCGGAATTGTTTTAGGCCATGTGGTTTCAAAAAGAGGGATCGAGGTTGATAAAGCTAAAATTGATGTTATTGAAAAATTACCTCCTCCCATTACTGTTAAGGGCATTAAGAGTTTTAAGGGCATCTTTGGATTTTATATAAGGTTTATTAAGGATTTTTCAAAAATTAGCCAACCTCTTTGTAAATTGCTTGCTCAAGATGACCCTTTTGATTTTGATGAAAAATATTTGAATGTTTTTAACACATTAAAAGAGAAATTGATAACTGCTCATGTTGTTGTTGCTCCTGATTGATCATTGTCTTTTGAAATTATGTGTGATGTGTCTAATCATGTTGTAAGGGCCGTCTTAGGACAAAGAATTGATAAATTTTGCTCCATGTGATTTACTATGCTAGTTCTTTTAATGAAGCACAAGTAAATTACACTACCACTGAAAAAGAACTATAGTTGTTGTTTTCTCCTTGGATAAATTCAGATCTTACATTGTTGGGTCTAAGGTATTCATAGTGATCACACAGCCCTGCGATACTTGTTGAGTAAGCCACAAGCTAAAACTAGTTTAATTCGGTGGATTTTGATGTTGCAAGAATTTAATGTTGAAATAAAAGATAGAAAAGGGTGCGAGAATGTAGTAGCAGATCACTTGTCTCGTCTTACCCTTACTGATGATACTCTTGTTTCTCATAAAAATGAGCATATAATTGATTCTTTCCTCCATGAGTAATTATTTGAGGTTACTTCAATTCGTTGGTATGCCGACATTGTGAATTATCTTGCATGTGGAATTGTGAGAACTAACCTTTCATTTCAGGAAAAGAAAAGATTTTTATCTACTTGTAGGTTCTACTTTTGGGATGACCCATACCTGTTTAGAATCTGCAAGGATGAAATTATCCGAAGATGCATTCCTGAAGACGAATAGAATGATGTTTTGGCATTTTGTCATGAAATGCACTGTGGTGGGCACTTTGGAGGCCGTAAAACAGCCTTTAAGGTTCTACAGTCAGGACTCTATTGGCCAATATTGTTCAAAGACGCACATAATTTTGGGCTGACATGCGATAGATGCCAAAGAACTGGAAATATTAGTAGGAGGAATGAAATGCCTCTGAATAGTAACTTGGTAGTTGAAATATTTTATGTGTGGGGTATTGATTTCATGGGCTCCTTCCCTAAGTCTTTTGGTTATGAATATATACTTGTTGTTGTTGACTACGTGTCCCGATGGGTTGAGGTAATCCCCACGAGGACATGTGATGCTAACATTGTCATCAAGTTTGTGCAGGAAAATATTTTATGCAGGTTTGGATTCCCGAGAGCTATCATTAGCGATGGGGGAAAACATTTTTGCAACAAATTGTTCGAAAACCTGATGAAGAAAAATGGTATCACACATGAGGTAGCTACACCTTATCATCCTCAAACTTCCGGGCAAGTAGAAACCACCAACAAACAAATAAAGAGGATTACGAGAAGACAGTAAACATTACAAGAAAAGACTGGGCTACCAAGTTAAATGATGCGCTCTGGGCATACAAAATAGCTTATAAAACAGTTTTGGGAATGAGCCCCTATAGACTAGTTTTTGGGAAAGCGTGTCATTTACTAGTTGAAGTGGAGCACAAGGCATATTGGGCTATCAAAGCAACAAATTTCGACTTGGACAAAGCAGGAGTTGAAAGGAAGTTGCAATTGTCTGAACTTGACGAGCTTTGTAATGATGCATATGAAAATATGCGAATATACAAAGATAAAGTCAAGCGATTGCACGATAAAAGGAGTATCCATAAAAAGCTCAAACCAGGTATGAAGGTCCTTTTATTTAACTCACGATTGCGGTTATTTCCATGGAAACTAAAATCAAGATGAAATGGGCCATTTGAGATCAAAGAGGTATACCCTTACGGAACGGTAAAACTACTTAATCCAAGGACACATGAATCTTTAAAGGTGAATGGTCATCGGGTTAATCCATATTTTGAAGGGGTATCTCGGGCTGAAAGAATTGAGAGCATAGGCCTCGAAGAGGTCACTTAAGAACCATACTCAGGTATCGTCAAGCTAAAGACGTTAAATAAGCGCTTCTTGGGAGGCAACCCAATTTTTTTCCCTTTTTATATTCTTTTTGTTTTTCCCTTTTTATTTTCTCGACTAACCATATCTAATGGTTTAATTGAGTTTTCTCTTTTTGTATAAGTTAATTAAAAAACAATGCAGGTGCAGGCGCGTGCAACACAGCACAGACAGGCGTGCGAGGCACGCCAGGCGCGCGGGCGCGTGTGAGAGACAGTCAGCAGCCTTAAGTTTTGCAAATTGGGGTTTTCAAACACATATTTTCACCCCCAATTCGAAAATCCTCCCTCCCCTTCCAAATTCGCTCTACCATATCACAAAATTCACCCGTTAAAACCACATTCCGCTCCAATTAACCAACTATACTCGATAAATCATGCATAGGAGGACCAAAAGGGCTCAAAATCAACAACCTAGGATGGAAGAAGATGACCCGATGAATTCGGTGGATTTAGCCGAGCAATTCGACGCCCCCTTTCTAATTTATTCCGAGGAAGAAGGCCAAAGGTATACTAGCCTACTCTCTCGCGAGGTACCTCCATCTACCTTCTTGTCTATAGATACATTGCAAGAATTGGGGTTGCTTGATAAGTTGGTACTGGAATTTTGTACGACATTGCATTTTTCGGATTCACATCTTATGGATTTTACATGTCGTCTGTTTGGGGGGGAATGTGAAGTAAATTTTAGAGTAATGAAATCTGTTTTTGGGCTATCTACGCATGGTATTCGGGCATTGCCCAATTCATTTAAAACAGCTAAATTTCAGGCAGAATTGACGGGTTATAATAACTTTTCTACAAAGAGAACCCCAAATGGTTTTATTACAGACCATGCCTTATACTTATTGCACAAATTCATTACTCACTATGTTTTTGGAAAATATGAGAGTAGTCGGGTGACTACCCCGGAGTTGTTTTTTATATGGTGCTTTCATCGTACCACCACTACGGCATTCATTTTCGATACTTTCTACCGCAACCTTCGGAACCGTAAGCATAAGCTGTGTTTGGGACACTTAATTTTTCAACTAGCTATTCATTTCAAAGTAGTCCTCGATCATCTCGAACACCTTGTTGAAATTCCATGTGGGTCCTTGAACAAGACTTTGCTATAAAATACGGATTTTCTAACAAAAGAAAGCACTTTAAAGGATCCCGCCTCCCGGAAATGTTTTCGTAGTGATACATGGAACCCGATGGGTATTCTACCACGCCGACAGGAACCAGCAGGGGAACAGTTGGGACACATGGGCGAAGAGCACGAGGCTGATCCCGATATTAATCCTCCACATGAGGGGTTACCACCGCGAGTTGATCAATTTACAGTTGGTCCCTCCACTAGCACTAGTCAGGGCCTTACCACCAGTTGGGAGGCCGTTATGGGATGCCTCGATACTATGCAGAGCCAGTTTGACCACTTTCAACATCAAATGATCGGGCTCCATGAACTTATGCAAAACATGAACACGAGGGTCGAGTCCATTGACACTCGAGTGCAAAACATTGAACAGAACTGGGTGGACATGTCTTTCTCGCCATTCTCGCCTCCACCGCCTTCAGATACACAACAGTGACACTTTTAGAGTTTGTTTTATTTTTTGTTCTTTTATTTCCTTTTGTGTGTGCTGCATGCGTATTAGTGTGTTTCCATTCTGTGTTGTCATTAATATAGTTTTAGTGTTTCTATTTTGGTATTATGTTTCCCTCCACATATATTTTTTGCAGAATTGTAGGTGGATGTATCTATCATGCCAGTATTCAATCATCGCATTTTAAGGGATGTTTCTTTTTCTTTATCTTTTACTTTTACGCATTGAGGTCATTGCATGATGTAAGTGTGGGGAGGACATTTAGTCGCTGTTAAGAATTAGGTGATTGCTTATGGTTAGTTTTTTTAACTTGCCTATTGATTATCCCAAGTTTAATAAGGGTGCTGTTTAGTCAACTTGAAATAGATGTATTAATTTGAGTTTCAATATGAAATGACATTGTGAACTTGATACGTAGGATTTGACTAAGTCGTGAATTAGCCTTTGGGGTGAACAATGAGGTGACGGTTAATCAATAGTCCGAGTTATGGGGCTTGAATTACGAGATTTCATTGATGTGAATTAAGTTAAAACCCTGTTGTGATTTGTGTGTACACAAAATTGCTAGTCTTGCAAAAAAAGGCATGATAGAGCTATATATAAAAATAGAACAATCGAGATTATACTCTGCTGATTGAGCTGCTTAGTAACTAGGAGCATTCATGAGCCCCATGTTTGATTTTTACGTAAAACAGCGACTCAAAACATGAGTATGGGAAACCACCCTAGGAGCCTTTGGAAAACATCCGAAGTTTACACCTAGTGGAATAATATCTCGGGAGTTCAAGCGCAGCAAAAAATAAACATGGCTAGTAATTGCGTGATTGGTTGTGTGAGTACAAGGGTTGCAACTTTTGACACAAATTTGAAATTTAGTAAGGAAGGTCAAACACTTTGGTTAATGTTTAATTTGAGCCAAGTGAGTTTATTGTAAAGGTTGGGGATCGATGAGGAATAATCTGAGGTAGATAGAACATTGTGTTATGGATTAATTGATTCTCAAATTGGACATTATATTTCTTGTTGGGTTTGTTCGCATTATTATTTGCTTGAGGACAAGCAAAAGGTTAAGTGTGGGGGAGTTGTTTTGCATGTTTTTTGAGTATTATTTTTGTGTGTTTTTGTTTTATTTTGTGTGTGACTATGCATATTTACGTAGCTTTAAGTATTGGTTATAGTGTCGAGTGTTACGTAGGGTGTTTTTGTCATTTTTATAGGTTATGATGAAAAGAGGCTCAAAAATGGATGAAAAATAGAGAAAACAAGCACAAAGACAAACATCGGCCGGTAGCAGGGGTGCGGCGCGCAAGACAACGCAAAGACAAGCCGCGCGTAGCAAATCTTGCTTGCTTGAGAAAAGAAGCGCGTGCTGGTGCGATGTCGTCTTGAACACAAAATTTCTGATTGTTTTCCGATTTTTGGCTTTTCCACCTTGTTTAGGACACTAGGCTTATAAATAGGACTTGGGGAGCCCCTATTTTTGACACACCTTCATTCATAGCACTTCTAGACTTTAGTTTTTGGTATTTTTCTCTTGCTTTTCATCATTGGGATTGCTTGGATTCTTCCCCTTGAAGTTATTTTGTTTCTTAATCAAAGAGTAAGATTTCTTCATCTCTTTTGTCTGATTTCAATTGTTGGGTGATTATTATTGTTGCATGACTATGTTTATAATTGTTTTCTTTCCTTCAATTAAGATTATGATCACATCTCCAAGCATGAACTAATTTCCTTGTAGTAAGACTAGGATGATTTGATTCAAACAAACAAGCATGAATATTGATTAATTGATCTGCTTTCCTGAATGAATTGCTTTATTTGATAATTGATTGTCTAATCAACTTTTGATTATTTTGGGGGAATAATTGAGATCGATCGAAGATGTTATTCCTGGACTAAATTTATTCAGGGGGTTAGATATGAATCTGAGATGTATTATCTAACCCTAGGTTTAATGAAAATAGCAAATTATGTTGGGATAGCCCTAATCTGTGGATACGAAAGTTATCAGATCTAGACCTAGTCTTTACATGTTTGTTATATTTTTTAACCGCGTGATCAATTAATTGATATTCTGCTTGCAAGTTTGATGAGATGAATCCATAATCCTTGACTTTTCTCCAAGTTTTTCGTGCTTAACTTTAATTCATATTTTTAATTATTTTCTTTTAGTTTATTTAAATCCAACAAATCTGGTTAGAATGTTTATGATTTATTTTCTGTTTATTGTGATACATGATAATTATTTGCCGGCTAAGTCTTCCTTGAGAGACGACTTGTGGTTAACTTGCTGCCCTACAATTGATCTCGTTCTCTTCTGAGGATTGTTAGACTTTTATAGGTGCTTAGCGGTCGAACAAACACCAAAATATGGTTTTAGTGTGAAAATAGGGGCTGACCTTGGAAGCTAGAACCAAAGTTGTTAAGGTGCATAGAAAATACTCCATTTTAGGCTCAACTTGCAAAATTACACAAGGCAAGTGTAGATTTCTTGACCTTTGCTCTAATCTCTCCTTTCTTATCTCAAATCCTTCAAATCCTAACTTCAAATTCTTGAAACATGTCAGGTAGGGGTTGTCTTGAGGAAGTGGTTATTGATTTCAAGGAGATAGAAATTAATACCATCTCTAAACACCTTAAGGAGAACCATCAAGGTGGGTGGAGAAATCTTTTAGAAAAACTCAAATATTCTTGTAAAAATTTGCATGTAGTAATTTGAAACTTGCATGATATATATAAATATTTATTGCATGTGTATTTCAAGTATCTATGTCCAACAATTTCATAAAAGTATGCTTGATGTTTCAATTTTGCAAAAATAGGTGCATGCATGTACAAATCTATGAATTTCTTGAATGATACATTAATGCATGCCTATGTACTTGGAATTTCATGTTTTATTTGCTTTATATTCTGTAAAACTTGAAATTATATGAAAAATTGAGCTATTGGACATTGTATGCAAAATTTGCAAAGTTGGAGGACTAAATTACAAATATCTAAAAATTGTGGGAATACCTCTGTGAAAGTCAAAAATGAGACTGTACTATATACCAAATATGGTATTTTAAGATAATAACAAGATTTTAAAGGTTTTGAGATGATAAAAACCAACCTTTGAAAGCCTAAAGACTTAATTGAGGATTTTGAAAGTTTAAGGACTAAAAATGAGATTTTTCAAACTGTGTAAGGACGTTTCTGTAAAATTTGAAAATTTTAAAAAACTCATATTTTGAGTAAATTCCAAATATCAAAGTGTTTTGAGTAAAGAAAACTATTTTTTTTAAAATTTTGAGAACTAAAGTGTAAAATACCAAACTCAAGGACCAAAAATGATATTTCTAGGATTTATGCAGTTCATGTACCTGTAAAAATCACTTTATTTTTATTTTATAATATTTTGAACCCATGGTTCAAATTTCATACCAAATGGACCCCAAATAAGCCTTAAGGGCAAAAACTCAAAAATTAGACTAGAATTGGAATTTTCAAAAGTTAAGGGACTTAAACTAAGAATTTTCAAAACTGCTTTTGTCCCAATAACTCTCTGTTATAAGTGATATTTTAAAATTAGAATCACATCAAAAGCTCTTCCGGTTTGTGAGATCCAAATATTTTAAGTTCGGGGCCATAAATGACAATTTTGATATAAAAGAAAAGGGGGGACCCAAATAGGAATTTCTCAAAAACTCGACCCCAGACTCTTTGAAAAACTGGTTCTCTGGACAATTTGGAGAATTTAGGAACTGACCTTACATTTTTCCGAGGTCGAGACCAAAACTTATTCGATTTCAAACCCGATAAATACTAGTTTTTTCCAAAACGAGGCTACTTATCAAAATTTCCTTTTATCAAGGACCTCAGATTAATTATTTACTATGTTACAGCCCTGAAATTTACTTAATTATATTTAATTATATAATTTTTAATTTTCTTAAAAATTCTCGTACCTTAACGGTGGGTTGTAATTTAAGAACTATTATGTTAGGTTATCGGATTGTATCTTAAGATTCCGATGCGATATTAAACTCTATTTGGGACACTTTTAATGAATGAATAATTATTTAGGTATTAATGTGGTATAAATCATTTATTGGCTCGATTTATTTGGCTTATCAACTGGCTTAAGTTATTGATCATGTCATGGTCCCGTTTGGGGCGTGACATAACAAGCAAGATATCATGTAATTCTAAATCCCAAATCAAAATTTTACAATCACCATATACAATATTTACAATAACCACATTTTTTACTGGGGTTCGAACAAGTAAATCATAGCCCAATGTGTCTAGTCTTTTTTCCAAATTCGATTAAATGATTGTGACATGAAAGAATGTGTTATTCCAGGATCAAATAAAATATAGAAACTACGATTGGTGCATCTTTTGGTTCTTTTTTTGTCAAAGCAAATACTCAAGCTTGAGCTTATTGTATGGTCGCTCGACTTTCCTCTACACTAGTGCCTCTTCCTATGCCAAATCTTCCTCGACATTTACCTCTATTAGGATTAAAAATATTAAATCTAGTTTGCTCAATCGTGGGTTCTTCGCGTGGTTTTGCGAAGTTCCTTGCCATGTATATGACCATGTTCGCCATATCTAGAAAATTTCCCTATAATCAGTATGCATTCTCCGTAATGATTTTTCCCACGATGAATACAAGTGGTGACTGATGGCATAGAAACCACACTTTTACTAGCTGATGTTGTATCCCTAAAACTACCACCTTTAGACTACTCGGATAACCTATTTGTGTAGGTTAAATCAATTCCTTTTTATTTCTAAATCCTCCAGTTTCCTCACTCTGCCTTTTCTTGTTGTGTTAAAAGTTTTGTTCTGATTCAACTTAAAATTTCTCCACATGTATTATACTACAGCTTTCAACTTACTATAAGACTCCAAATATGTAGGTGTAATACGGTTTCAAATAGCAAATCTAGCACATTTCTTCTTTTATGTCGTTATCATATGTGGGACAAAATGAGAAATTTGATTAAACAGTACTTTGTACTCTGCAATTGATCAACTCACCTGTAAGTTCAAGAAAGTCTTTTTATTTCTGATCTCTATAAACTTCTAGGAAGTATGAATCATGAAATTTTCTTAGAAAATTATGGCATGTCAATACAGGTTGTTGAATAGTACAATGAGGTATAGTCTCCCACCAATCATAAGTGTTTCCCTAAAGAATTGACACTTCATAATCAAACTTTTCTTCGATGGTATATTTTATCAAATTTAGAATCATTTTTGTTTGTTTCAGACATATTTCTGCCTCTGTTGGATCGGTAATACCCATAAAATCAACAACTCTTTTTTTTAAGTTTATCATACTTTCGTTCGTGTGGTTCGGAGGGTTTTCAGTGGATAAAGAAAATGAGCAAGTAATCCATTCACATCATCTGGAGGTGAATGAGATGAGTGTGACTCTGGCTCGACTGCTCCTTTCCCTCTATGAACACGTTGTTCATCATTATCTAGATGAATTATAATGCACATGTAATGCCATGGTCTGCAGAACCCCTACTCGAGCTCTCATACCAAACTAAAATGTAATACCCTTACCCTTGTAACATGTGTTCATATAACATAAAACACTAGTTTATAGGCAACACAACTGCATTGCACATGAGATTATAATTTTTATCATGGACTGTAACCTTTGCACGAGCAGAAACATTTACTCAAAATGATTTAACAACGCTTATTCACACATGTTCATTTATCCATATTATAGGACATTAACGACCATGCCTTTTTATATACAGATCAAATTAAAACTTCCCATATGAAATGCAAATGATGAGCTGAGGGAGAAGGATGGGAATCCAGCCGGCCGACCTTTGATCTATGTTTTAAACTTCTGCCACACTCAACAAATCAACTTTTATCTATAGCAAATAAAAATTGGCAACATTGCATTTGGTGAGTTGGAAGCTTAGCAAGTATAATCCAATAACGAGTTATTCAACATCACACAAGCACATCATAAACAACCATTTCACACTCTTGGTTTATATTATTCATAAACACATAAATGCATATGTTTGATCATATTTTTTTCCTGTTATGGGCCAGCTAGCTAATACCAAGAATAAACTGTGATCGCGAAGATGACCATGGCACTCTGTAATTCTTAATACACATGAGTTTAGTGAACTCGAGGTGGTCATACAGTACTCTATAATCCAGAATTTCTGGATATCTGTAATTATGTAACACATGATTCAAGGTCATTAGTGGACATAACAGAATCCATTAATCTTTGTGAATGCACTTTCCGTAATCATATATCTCACTTTTGTATCAATAACATCAGCAAAGATCAATATCTCATTTCCATCTCAATCTCATCGTATAGAGATCATATATCTCAATTTCATTTCAATCTCACCATATAGAGATCATGTATCTCAATTTCATCATAATATCAGCAAAGACAATCATATAATTCACGTTTGGAGCACGATAAGCTTTTAATCATTATAGCCAAACAAATAAGTAGTTCATTCCAACACATCAATTATATAATCACACAAGTGAAATAACAAGTTAAAAGATTATACTCACAAGTGGTGCACTTATCTCGATGACTTTTCCTAGTTGGCCCGATTTGCCCCTTAATCGGAATTTTGTCCTATTAGCATGTCAAAATGCGTAACCAAGTTCAAAATCATATATTTAACACTAATTAATGACATCATGCATAGCACATTTATAATTTGTACATAAAAGGGAATCCCAATTGGTATTATTTAGCTCAATAAAATAACTACCTCAGTTCATTTCCATTATCATATATCACAGTACCTACAAATATAATCATTAGGTTAATCTTATTATACACTTATATGTCATTAGAACAAAAACATTTCATTATCAATACAACTTTATTATCTATTTAACTAAGACAAACATTTATCTCAATTCGACAACTTAGGTTACAGAGGTTACATGAACACGTAAAGAGCGTAAATATCATCCCACAAATATATATATATATATATATATATATAGATTTGGATCCTGTAAGTCCACCTATTTGGGGTGAGTACGTGAGAACAAATCTCGATCCTTGGTTATTTTTTTTAATGGTCATGATTTAATTGACTCTTGACCTATTTTTAATTGTTTTAAAATAATATTAAGGGTAATGGTGTAATTTCAATCCCTCTTTTCACACCGAATCAAATCGTATCTTTTTGTTGGAAGTGGTAAGTTTCGGATTTACAGGGTTTTCTCTCACAACGTTTCCTCTCACGTTTCCTCCTTCTATAGAACCCACCATTCTGCAATACGTTTTCTCTCACGTTTCCTCTCTTCTACAGAACCCACTTCTCTTCCTTTTTGTTGCAATTTACCCCTCGACTTGCTGGTTTATCGTAGGGTTTCACGTGACTTTCTCGGTATTTGAAGGCGTTGGGAGGACGCGAAAAAGGCAGGGATTTGCGATTTGCGCACGTCAGCAGCCGTGTTTTAGAAAACAGGTTTTATTGATTGATCAAAATAAGTATAAAAATATTAATTATAATAATAATATAACAACAATTTTGAAGATGATGTATGTCTGTTATAACTTTAAATAATTTTGTTTTCCTTTTTCTATATTTTGAATATTTTAATGTTTAAGTGAAATATGCTCAGTCTTGTTTGGCAAATACCATTTGTTACTGTACTCTCAATTTTTGGGTTTCCTCTCTTCTACAGAACCCACCACTTGAGTACGTGTTCATTTGCTTGTTCGAGTACAACGGAGAAGAATCTTTGAAGGTTCGGTTTTTTGTTTTTATATTTATTTATTTTTTTGGCTATTATTTTTGGCGATTTTAGTTGTTTTTTGGGTTTCGATTTTTGATTCCACGGTTATGGAATTTTGTAATAACAATTGAAGAATCTAATTTTTGGGTCCTTAAATATGCATTTATGATAATTACATTTTGCTTCTATAGCATTGGACTGTTGCTTATATAGCATTGCATTGATGCGTAAATATGCAGTTTCATATGCAATTATACTGATTAAATTTTGCTTGTATAGTAGTGAGTTGCTTATGTAAATTAATATAGTTGTACACATATGAACTGGTAATTTTTGCATGTGGTAATTCCTAAATATGCATTTATACTAATTAATTTTTGCTTATATAGCATTGGAATGTTGCTTATATAGGTTAATGTAGCTGTAAATATATAATCATTACATTTTGCATTTTAGGCATGTGTTCATTCTTAAATATGCATTTATACTGGTTAAGTTTTGCTTGTATAGTAGTGGATTGTTGCTTATGTAAATTAATATAGTTGTATACATGCATTTGCAGTGATTGCATTTATACTAATTAAATTTAGCTTTTTTTTTGATAAAGTGATCAGATATATAAAAAAGAAAAGATGGTGCTGCTTACAAGCCAAGCAGCTAGCATAAACCAAAAGTGAAATGCCTCATAGTTCGATCAAAAGAAACATAATGAAACTGCTTACAAGCCAAGCAGATAGCCAACATTGGGGCCTCGTTAAAACCTATCAAAGTAAAACCCAGAGGGAAAAACCTTTGATAGGAAAAAGAGTACCCCAGAACTATGTAAACCGAAATGAAATCGCCCGCCATCTGTCTTCATTCAACTCGGTGACAATCGACTCGGAATCGTGTATGACCACTCCAAGGGGACGTCCATCTTAGAAAGTTTATCCGCTACTTTGTTGCCCTCCTCGTAGATATGTGAGACTCGAACTCCATGTGAGAGATATAGTGAAGTGTCATCCTCCATCTAGCTAAGAACTCCATGGTACCTGAAGAGATCTTGTTTCCAAGAACCCGCATACGTACGTTGAGTCCGATTCTAACCACAACTTGATCCATCCTCGCTAAACGCCCTCTCGATAGTTGTCATTCTTTGTAATAAGTTCGATTCAAAAGCAAAGCCTCTACCAACATTATGACTAAAACATCCTGTGAAGAAACCTCTGCAATTTTGAAAGATGCCCGCCGCCATACATCCGGTGCTCCTCGCGCACATCCATCCGTATTCACCTTCATCCATCCTGGTAATGGAGGGTACCATCTAACGTGCTTGATGACGGTGGTGGTTTTGGCCTTCCTGTCTGATAGCCTTCTTAAGCATAAAAGATCATAAACCGAGTTGGACATATAGTTGCAATCTTTGGTTGTTGATTCCATGATGAATGCCTTAACCAAAATGATAGCAGCCGTGTGAAGGGGTCTAACGTCCCTGAATATCCATTCATTGCGTGCATGCCAAATAACCCAAATAGTCGAAATGATAGCCGTTTTCCAGTGAAGCAAGTCATGCGGATCAAACGTTGTTGAATAGCCCAAACATAAAAATGATTCACGCCTCCATTAAGTGGCATTTGCACCTCGAAAGCGTCTTCAATCCATTCCCAAATAGCCAAAGCAAACCGACACCGTGTGAATAAATGATCAACTGACTCCGAATCTGCGTAGCATAATGAACAAGTTGTGGGACCCCAAGTGTTAGATAAATGTTTTTATCATGATTTTGATGATTATGTTCGATTTTGTTCAAATATGTTTTTAAACCAAAACTATGTCCCTAAATGTTGTCTAAATACTTCCGATCAACTTAAAATGTTTTTACTATTTTTCGGAGTATTTTTTGAAGTTTATTTTCAATAAAACATTGGACAACACATTTGTTTCAGGCTCGACCGGTCGCCTATAGGGCAACCCGTACTGAGTTGAGTCGAGAAACAGAAAATGGGATGTAAGAAAAATAGAGCGGGCGACGATCGACCAGGTGGGCGGCACGTGCGGTCGGCCGGTGGGCGACCTGCACTGCAAGTTGGATTTTTGTTCCGACTTCTCTATTTCAAAAAAATCGTCTAGGGCAACCGCAACCGGTCACGCTAAGGCGACCGGTCGCACCCTTCGACCGGTCCCCCTGTGTAAAAATTCGCGAAATTCAATTTCAATCTTATCTCTGCGCGACCGGTCAAACCCCATGTTTATCAAAGAAACTATCCATTGCGTTTTGAGACAACTTTTCCCTATTTTGTGGGATTGATTTCTAACTATATTGATCATTTTAAATGGTTTCTTTTGCAGCAAATCACTCCCCAAGGAGGAGCCAATGTCTGGAAATAAAAGCCAAGTCCTCTCCTATAAATAGAGGCTTCATTCAAGCAACAAGACACAACACACTATATACAAGCAAAGAGCATTTGAGCAAACACTTTCATATATCTTGTTGTATAAGCCTAAGCACTTTCACTTGCACTTATTTGAGGTCTAGGCTTTCAATTCTTGATTACACTTGTACTCATATTGTATCAATCATTATTGAGTTGTAATCTTGATTTTGGTCATCATTCAACACAAGACATCCTTGTGAGTATTCTTGTCGTAAGAATACACTTGGGTGATCTAGGTGATAGGTGTTTGAAGATTGTGGTAATCTTCAAAGGTGTTGTAAGAGGGTTGTGGTAATCCTCAAGGTGGTGAAAGAGGGTTGTGGTAATCCTCAAGGTGTTGTATTAATTTTTGGTAAATTAATAAAACTTTTTTTTCTTTTCAAAATCCATCCCTAAATCTTTGGGGTGGTAGAGGATTAGGCCCTAGGTGGGTTGAACCTCTTTAAATCAACGAGTGTTGTTTATTTTACGCATTTACATTTTTGCTATCTACTCGTTGTTTCGAAAAAGAGGGTAATTTGCGAAAAATTGGCATAATCTATTCACCCCCCCTCTAGATTATTGTAGCCACTTGGACTAACAAGTGGTATCAGAGCCAAACTCTTTGGCTAGCTCGTTCCGAGTAAAGAGGAAAGATCCATGGCTACTAATGATGCTCATCTCACCACCGGCGCCTCCACTAATAAGCCACCACTATTCGACGCCAACAACTACGCATTTTGGAAAGACCGTATGGAGTGCTTCCTACAAGGGTGCGGGTTCGACATTTGGGATGTGGTCATTGAAGGAGTTGATCAACCAACAAAGAAATCGGAGGATGGCACCTTGGCTCCTAAACCTTTCAAGGAGTTTGATGAAAACGACAAAAAGGCTTTCTCTCTAAACGGTAAGGCCTTAAATATTTTGCATTGTTCTCTTACCGCCACCTAGTACAATCGCATAAGAGGCATAAGGTCGGCACATGAGGTTTGGGAAAAATTGGAGACAATCTATGAAGGGACTAAGAAAGTCAAGCAAGCAAGAAAGACCATGCTTGTTAAAGACTTCGAAAACTTTAACATGTATGATGGCGAAAGCATCTCCAAGATGGTGGAAAGGCTTGACAATATTGTCAATCCTCTTGTGGCCCTCGGCAAAGTCATCTTCGAAGAAGACAAGGTGACCAAGGCACTAAATGCACTTCCCGGCTCATGGTCCGAAAAAGTAACGGCAATCACGGAAGCACAAAATCTTGAGACACTCAAGTTTGATGAGCTTATAGGAAACCTACTCATCTATGAAGTCTATCTCAAGGAGAGGAAAAATTCCAAACCATCCACAAATCAATCGGGTATGCAAATTATTCCTAAAGGTCTTGCTTCTTCTTCTAATAATGCATACTATGATAATGATGATGATGATGAGGAGACGGCCGCACTTGTTCAAAAGTTTGCAAAATTTGTGAATAAAAATAAAGCAAGAAAACCAAGAGATAAAGCTTGCTTTAAATGCGGAAAACCCGGGCACTTCATTGCCGATTGCCCGAAGCTCGATGAAGAGGAGCAAAAGAAAAGGAAGCCTTTCACAAAAAAAGAAGGCTCTAAATGCGGAAGTCAAAACATGGGATGAACTACTCGAAACAACCGATGAGGAAGGAGAAACCGAACACGGTCTCATGGCTATAGACGATGAAAACAATGAGGTACACTCAAATTCTTCTACTTCCTCCATAGTTGATGACTTGCAATGTGATTTTGATGAATTGCAAATTGAGTTTCAAAATTTAATCGTTAAATACAAAAATTTGAAAAAGGAGCATAAGGAGATTAAGGTTGAAAAGGAAAAATTATTTACCTCTTATGAATCTCTAGACAAAGCTCATGCTCTTACTCTTATTAGAATTCATTCTCTTGAAACCGAAAAGGAATTGCTCACAAAAGATATTGAATGTTTGAAAAATGATGTGCATCGTTTCAACATAAGTACGGATAAAGTCACAAAAATTTTAGATGCACAAAGAGGTGAGCATTCCAAATCGGGACTTGGTTATAAGCCATTTCAAAGTGTTTTTAAGAAAAATAACCAAGGTCCAACTTTTGTACGTGCTAATAATTATAATACTCCTACTTGTTTTTATTGTGGCAAAGTTGGACATTATGCTAATAATTGCAAATTGAGAAATAGCTCAAGACATGTTTGGAGACCCAAAGGTCTCAAGACTAACCCAACCCATGGACCCCAAAATTATAGGGTACCTAAAAGAAATTCTTTTGTAGGTAATAGGGGCTATAACCACAATGGAAGATTCAAAATGGCTCATGGACAGCGGATGTTCACGCTATATGACCGGGAGGAGAGAACTTTTTACCAACATCAAGCTCCAAGAAGAGGGTATGGTCATGTTCGGCAATGGCAAAGGAAAAATTCTTGGAAGTGGAGAAATTGGTAACTCTTCTTTCTCTCTTAGTAATGTTCTATTAGTTGAAGGGCTTAAGTTTAATTTGATAAGTGTTAGCCAACTTTGTGATTCAAAATATGATGTTTCCTTTAATAAAGAAAAATGCCTTATACTTAAAAATGGTGAAATTATTTGTGAAGCAAATAGAAAAGGCAATCTTTACAAAATTTGTACAAGTGATTTGGTTAGTCAAAATGTTTCTTGTTTAGTCGCCAATAATGATTTAACTAGTTTATGGCATAGGCGACTTGGACATGTTGGATACAAGAATTTGAAAAATATTTACAAAAACCAACATGTGAAAGGACTACCCAAATTAAATTTTGAAAATCTTGGCTTATGTGACACTTGTCAAAAGAACAAATTAGTTAAAAGTAGTTTTAAGCCCAAAAATGAAATTTCCACAACCAAACCTCTACAAATGCTTCACCTTGATTTGTACGGGGATATTGGTACGGCTAGTCTAAGTGCAAAACATTACACTTTTGTTATAGTCGATGATTATTCGAGATATACTTGGGCTCTTTTTCTTACCAATAAAAACGATGCCGTTAATGAGTTTGTTAAGTTGTGTAGACTTATTGAGAATGAAAAAGAAGATACTATCAAGTCTATTCGAAGCGATCGAGGTGGAGAATTTGACGGTGAATTTAGAGTATTTTGTGAAACCAAAGGATATGCTCATAATTTCTCGGCTCCAAGGACACCTCAACAAAATGGAGTAGCCGAACGGAAAAATCGGACATTACAAGAAATGAGTCGGTCCATGCTCAATGAATTTTCACTTCCAAAGTATTTTTGGGCCGAAGCCGTAAGTACCGCTTGCTATGTCATTAATCGAGTTTATATTCGTCCTAAAATGAATAAAACTCCATATGAGCTTTGGAAAGGTAGAACTCCAAATATTAGTTATTTCAAGATATTTGGTTGTAAATGCTTTATTTTGAATACCAAGGATCAATTGGACAAACTTGATCCTAAGGCCGATGAAGGGATATTTATGGGATATTCAACAAAAAGCAAAGCATATCGGGTTTACAATAAGACTAGTGGAGTCGTTGAAAAATCCATCCATGTTAAATTCAATGAAGCTTCGGGAGTTGAAAGAATTCCTAATGATGAAAGTGATGAGGAGGATATTATTGAACAAATTGTTCAAATTGATGATCAACCGTCTACATCAAATGATCAACCGTCCACTTCAAATGGTTCTCAAGAAGATAGAGGTGATATCTCGGATCTTCCCGTTGCATTGAAATTTAAGGGAGATCACCCAAAAGATCTTATTATTGGTGATCCCCTTGACAAAGTGATGACTCGGAGAAAATTTGCCGAGAAAGCTCTTATCTCTCAAAAAGAGCCTAAAAATGCTAAAGAAGCTATTGAGGATGAGGATTGGTTTCTAGAGATGCAAGAGTAGTTGAATCAATTTGAAAGAAATGATGTATGGGAATTGGTACCTTGTCCTCCTTCTCAAACCATTATTGGCACAAAATGGGTTTTCCGGAACAAACTTGATGATCAAGGCAACATTGTTCGAAATAAGGCAAGGTTAGTAGCTCAAGGGTATTGTCAAGAAGAAGGTATTGATTATGATGAAACTTTTGCACCCGTAGCACGTTTAGAAGCTATTCGTATTTTGCTTGCCTATTCTTGCTTTAAAAAATTCAAACTTTACCCAATGGATGTTAAATCCGCCTTCTTAAATGGTATTATTCAAGAAGAAGTCTATGTAAAACAACCTCCGGGGTTTGAAAATTTTTCTAGGCCTAATGATGTTTATAAACTTAAAAAGGCCTTGTATGGTTTAAAACAAGCACCCCGTGCATGGTATGATAGACTTAGTTCCTTTCTTTTACAAAATGGCTTTATAAGAGGTAAAGTTGATACAACTCTATTTGTTTTTGAAAAAAGGCAAGATTGTTTACTTGTGCAAATATATGTTGATGATATTATCTTTGGTGCTACTAATGATTCATTGTGCAAGAAATTTTCTAAGTTAATGCAAGGAGAATTCGAGATGAGTATGATGGGGGAGCTTAACTTCTTTCTTGGACTTCAAATTAAGCAATGTCAAGAAGGTATTTATATTTCGCAATCAAAGTATACAAAAGAACTTTTGAAAAAGTTCGGCATTGAAGAAGGAAGAACCGTCTCTACTCCTATGGCAACAAATGTCAAAATTGGCAAAGATGAAAAAGGCAAGTCCGTGGATGAATCAAAGTATCGAGGTATGATTGGTAGTTTACTTTATTTAACCGCTAGTAGACCGGACATTCTTCATGCCGTATGCCTATGTGCTCGTTTTCAAAGCAATCCCAAAGAATCTCACATGAGTGTCGTTAAAAGGATTTTTCGATATTTAAAAGGCACCATTCAATATGGTTTATTTTATCCAAAGAATGAAAATTTTTCTCTTAAAGGTTATAGTGATTCGGACTATGCGGGAAATATTGATGATCGGAAAAGTACTTCCGGATCATGTCAATTTTTAGGCGATTGCCTAGTTTCTTGGTTTTCAAAGAAGCAAAACTGTGTTTCTCTTTCAACGGCCGAAGCCGAATATATTTCCGCCGCATTTTGTTGTACTCAACTTCTTTGGATGAAACAAACCTTAGCGGATTACAAATGCTCTTACGAAAATGTACCTATCTTTTGTGATAATATATCCGCTATAAATATTGCTCAAAACCCGGTTCATCATAACCGTACTAAACATATTGAGATTCGACATCATTTTCTAAGGGATTGTGTTTCAAAACGTAAAATTGAGATATCCTTTGTACCATCTCAAGATCAATTAGCGGATATTTTCACAAAACCGCTATCTTCCGAGACTTTTTCATCAATACGAGCTCGGTTAGGCATAATGCATATTGAATGAAGCTTACGTTTGCATTTTGCACGTTTTTAAAACTTAGGGCGAAAAATCGGATTTTTGGTTGAAAATTCGATTTTGGAAAAAGCCGACAAATGGGTCAAGGAGTTGAGGGCAACCGGTCGCCCTCAACCTCGACCGTCGCCCTAAGCTATTTTTGGCTTTTAAACGTTAAATGCTTGACAAAGATTCTTCATTTTAACAAATATTTGGCCATTTTTCGTCCCTTTGCCAAATTCACTCAAATTTCATTCAAAAATGAATTTCATGCATATCTTACACAACATGGACATTATATAGCATGATCATCATCATTATGGCTCACTCTTTCCGATCAAATGGTAAGAATTTCGCTTCTTTTACTCAATTGGGTGGAACCCTTGAGTTTTCGAGTTTCTTGAAAATTTTGATGTAATTTTTCGTATGATCATGATGAGCTTGGTTGTTGTGTTGTTATGTATGATGAGTGACTTGAATTGATGTTGAAAATTTTTGGCTTGAACCATTTACAAAGGTTAAGTACAACCTCTTCTATTTTTAACGCACACAAGGTGTTCGATGATATGTCGCAATGAAAATTTCAACTTATACATGATTCTCTTGCTTTCAAAAGTTTTCTATACTTATTGAGATCATGTTTTGACAACCAAAACTAGCGTATGAACTCTTCATATTACATTTCTCCCATTTTCCTTGGATTATTATGCTTTAATTGATCAACGGTTGATAAACCGTCCCTTTGGCGCACTTTGATATTATTGTATGGTGTTTTCACCATTCTAACATCCTTTTTGATGATTCCAAAGGGGGAGAAACAGGATATTGGCTCGTTAGCTCAAGAGAAGCTAATGAAAGCTCGTAATAAGTATTGTGGACTCTAATACCTAGTCCATGGCTTGAACTTTGGACTCGAATGAAATTGATTATAAGTTTTGTGACAGGGGGAGCTTCTTAGCTCATGATGCAATCTATATAAGCTTGTTATAGCTTGTGCTTCTTACTTATCATAATCGTTTGTTGATATGCTCATAAATAGGGGGAGCTTTGTATGAAATACTTCTAACGGATAGTTTACTCGTAAAACCGAAAATTTTATTTGGTTTTAAAATTGTCCTCAAGAAAATTGTTTTGGTTTGTAATCATCAAAAGGGGGAGTTTGTTAGATAAATGTTTTTATCATGATTTTGATGATTATGTTCGATTTTGTTCAAATATGTTTTTAAACCAAAACTATGTCCCTAAATGTTGTCTAAATACTTCCGATCAACTTAAAATGTTTTTACTATTTTTCGAGTATTTCTTGAAGTTTATTTTCAATAAAACATTGGACAACACATTTGTTTCAGTTCGACCGGTCCGCCTATAGGGCAACCCGCACTGAGTTGAGTCGAGAAATAGAAAATGGGACGTAAGAAAAACAGCGGGCGGGCGGCCGACCAGGTGGGCGGCCGGCCGACCAGGTGGGCGACCGGGGTGCGGTCAACCGGTCGGCCGACCGGGGCGACTTGTACCGCAAGTTGGATTTTTGTTCCGCACTTCTCTGTTTAAAATCGTCTAGGGCAACCGTCACAGCTAAGGGCGACCGTCGCACTTCTTCGACCGTCCCCCTGTGTAAAAATTCGCAGAATTCAATTTCAATCTTATCTCTGCTGCGACCGGTCGAACCCCATGTTTATCAAAGAACTATCCGTTGCGTTTTGACAACTTTTCCCTATTTTGTGGGATTGATTTCTAACAGCTATATTGATCATTTTAAATGGTTTCTTTTGCAGCAAATCACTCCCCAAGGAGGAGCCAATGTCTGGAAATAAAAGCCAAGTCCTCTCCTATAAATAGAGGCTTCATTCAAGCAACAAGACACAACACACTATATACAAGCAAAGAGCATTTGAGCAAACACTTTTATATATCTTGTTGTATTAGCCTAAGCACTTTCACTTGCACTTATTTGAGGTCTAGGCTTTCAATTCTTGATTACACTTGTACTCATATTGTATCAATCATTATTGAGTTGTAATCTTGATTTTGGTCATCATTCAACCCAAGAAATCCTTGTGAGTATTCTTATGGTAAGAATACACTTGGGTGATCTAGGTGATAGGTGTTTGAAGATTGTGGTAATCTTCAAAGGTGTTGTAAGAGGGTTGTGGTTATCCTCAAGGTGGTGAAAGAGGGTTGTGGTAATCCTCAAGGTGTTGTATTAATTTTTGGTAAATTAATAAAACCTTTTTTTCTTTTCAAAATCCATCCCGGAGATACTGGGGTGGTAGAGGATTAGGCCCTAGGTGGGTTGAACCTCTTTAAATCAACGAGTGTTGTTTATTTTACGCATTTACATTTTTGCTATCTACTCGTTGTTTCGAAAAAGAGGGTAATTTGCAAAAATCGGCATAATCTATTCACCCCCTCTAGATTATTGTAGCCACTTGGACTAACAAGTTGTATCAGAGCCAAACTCTTTGGCTAGCTCGTTCCGAGTAAAGAGGAAAGATCCATGGCTACTAATGATGCTCATCTCACCACCGGCGCCTCCACTAATAAGCCACCACTATTCGACGCCAACAACTACGCATTTTGGAAAGACCGTATGGAGTGCTTCCTACAAGGGTGCGGGTTCGACATTTGGGATGTGATCATTGAAGGAGTTGATCAACCAACAAAGAAATCGGAGGATGGCACCTTGGCTCCTAAACCTTTCAAGGAGTTTGATGAAAACGACAAAAAGGCTTTCTCTCTAAACGGTAAGGCCTTAAATATTTTGCATTGTTCTCTTACCGCCACCGAGTACAATCGCATAAGAGGCATAAGGTCGGCACATGAGGTTTGGGAAAAATTGGAGACAATCTATGAAGGGACTAAGAAAGTCAAGCAAGCAAGAAAGACCATGCTTGTTAAAGACTTCGAAAACTTTAACATGTATGATGGCGAAAGCATCTCCAAGATGGTGGAAAGGCTTGACAATATTGTCAATCCTCTTGTGGCCCTCGGCAAAGTCATCTTCGAAGAAGACAAGGTGACCAAGGCACTAAATGCACTTCCCGGCTCATGGTCCGAAAAAGTAACGGCAATCACGGAAGCACAAAACTTGAGACACTCAAGTTTGATGAGCTTATAGGAAACCTACTCATCTATGAAGTTTATCTCAAGGAGAGGAAAAATTCCAAACCATCCACAAATCAATCGGGTATGCAAATTATTCCTAAAGGTCTTGCTTCTTCTTCTAATAATGCATACTATGATAATGATGATGATGATGAGGAGACGGCCGCACTTGTTCAAAAGTTTGCAAAATTTGTGAATAAAAATAAAGCAAGAAAACCAAGAGATAAAGTTTGCTTTAAATGCGGAAAACCCGGGCACTTCATTGCCGATTGCCCGAAGCTCGATGAAGAGGAGCAAAAGAAAAGGAAGCCTTTCACAAAAAAAGAAGGCTCTAAATGCGGAAGTCAAAACATGGGATGAACTACTCGAAACAACCGATGAGGGAGGAGAAACCGAACACGGTCTCATGGCTATAGACGATGAAAACAATGAGGTACACTCAAATTCTTCTACTTCCTCCATAGTTGATGACTTGCAATGTGATTTTGATGAATTGCAAATTGAGTTTCAAAATTTAATCGTTAAATACAAAAATTTGAAAAAGGAGCATAAGGAGATTAAGGTTGAAAAGGAAAAATTATTTACCTCTTATGAATCTCTAGACAAAGCTCATGCTCTTACTCTTATTAGAATTCATTCTCTTGAAACCGAAAAGGAATTGCTCACAAAAGATATTGAATGTTTGAAAAATGATGTGCATCGTTTCAACATAAGTACGGATAAAGTCACAAAAATTTTAGATGCACAAAGAGGTGAGCATTCCAAATCGGGACTTGTTTATAAGCCATTTCAAAGTGTTTTTAAGAAAAATAACCAAGGTCCAACTTTTGTACGTGCTAATAATTATAATACTCCTACTTGTTTTTATTGTGGCAAAGTTGGACATTATGCTAATAATTGCAAATTGAGAAATAGCTCAAGACATGTTTGGAGACCCAAAGGTCTCAAGACTAACCCCATGGACCCCAAAATTATAGGGTACCTAAAAGAAATTCTTTTGTAGGTAATAGGGGCTATAACCACAATGGAAGATTCAAAATGGCTCGTGGACAGCGGATGTTCACGCTATATGACCGGGAGGAGAGAACTTTTTACCAACATCAAGCTCCAAGAAGAGGGTATGGTCATGTTCGGCAATGGCAAAGGAAAAATTCTTGGAAGTGGAGAAATTGGTAACTCTTCTTTCTCTCTTAGTAATGTTCTATTAGTTGAAGGGCTTAAGTTTAATTTGATAAGTGTTAGCCAACTTTGTGATTCAAAATATGATGTTTCCTTTAATAAAGAAAAATGCCTTATACTTAAAAATGGTGAAATTATTTGTGAAGCAAATAGAAAAGGCAATCTTTACAAAATTTTGTACAAGTGATTTGGTTAGTCAAAATGTTTCTTGTTTAGTCGCCAATAATGATTTAACTAGTTTATGGCATAGGCGACTTGGACATGTTGGATACAAGAATTTGAAAAATATTTACAAAAACCAACATGTGAAAGGACTACCCAAATTGAATTTTGAAAATCTTGGCTTATGTGACACTTGTCAAAAGAACAAATTAGTTAAAAGTAGTTTTAAGCCCAAAAATGAAATTTCCACAACCAAACCTCTACAAATGCTTCACCTTGATTTGTACGGGGATATTGGTACGGCTAGTCTAAGTGCAAAACATTACACTTTTGTTATAGTCGATGATTATTCGAGATATACTTGGGCTCTTTTTCTTACCAATAAAAACGATGCCGTTAATGAGTTTGTTAAGTTGTGTAGACTTATTGAGAATGAAAAAGAAGATACTATCAAGTCTATTCGAAGCGATCGAGGTGGAGAATTTGACGGTGAATTTAGAGTATTTTGTGAAACCAAAGGATATGCTCATAATTTCTCGCTCCAAGGACACCTCAACAAAATGGAGTAGCCGAACGGAAAAATCGGACATTACAAAAATGAGTCGGTCCATGCTCAATGAATTTTCACTTCCAAAGTATTTTTGGGCCAAGCCGTAAGTACCGCTTGCTATGTCATTAATCGAGTTTATATTCGTCCTAAAATGAATAAAACTCCATATGAGCTTTGGAAAGGTAGAACTCCAAATATTAGTTATTTCAAGATATTTGGTTGTAAATGCTTTATTTTGAATACCAAGGATCAATTGGACAAACTTGATCCTAAGGCCGATGAAGGGATATTTATGGGATATTCAACAAAAAGCAAAGCATATAGGGTTTACAATAAGACTAGTGGAGTCGTTGAAGAATCCATCCATGTTAAATTCAATGAAGCTTCGGGAGTTGAAAGAATTCCTAATGATGAAAGTGATGAGGAGGATATTATTGAACAAATTGTTCAAATTGATGATCAACCGTCTACATCAAATGATCAACCGTCCACTTCAAATGGTTCTCAAGAAGATAGAGGTGATATCTCGGATCTTCCCGTTGCATTGAAATTTAAGGGAGATCACCCAAAAGATCTTATTATTGGTGATCCCCTTGACAAAGTGATGACTCGAAGAAAATTTGCCGAGAAAGCTCTTATCTCTCAAAAAGAGCCTAAAAATGCTAAAGAAGCTATTGAGGATGAGGATTGGTTTCTAGAGATGCAAGAGGAGTTGAATCAATTTGAAAGAAATGATGTATGGGAATTGGTACCTTGTCCTCCTTCTCAAACCATTATTGGCACAAAATGGGTTTTCCTAACAAACTTGATGATCAAGGCAACATTGTTCAAAATAAGGCAAGGTTAGTAGCTCAAGGGTATTGTCAAGAAGAAGGTATTGATTATGATGAAACTTTTGCACCCGTAGCACGTTTAGAAGCTATTCGTATTTTGCTTGCCTATTCTTGCTTTAAAAATTTCAAACTTTACCAAATGGATGTTAAATCCGCCTTCTTAAATGGTATTATTCAAGAAGTCTATGTAAAACAACCTCCGGGGTTTGAAAATTTTTCTAGGCCTAATGATGTTTATAAACTTAAAAAGGCCTTGTATGGTTTAAAACAAGCACCCCGTGCATGGTATGATAGACTTAGTTCCTTTCTTTTACAAAATGGCTTTATAAGAGGTAAAGTTGATACAACTCTATTTGTTTTTGAAAAAGGGCAAGAATGTTTACTTGTGCAAATATATGTTGATGATATTATCTTTGGTGCTACTAATGATTCATTGTGCAAGAAATTTTCTAAGTTAATGCAAGGAGAATTCGAGATGAGTATGATGGGGGAGCTTAACTTCTTTCTTGGACTTCAAATTAAGCAATGTCAAGAAGGTATTTATATTTCGCAATCAAAGTATACAAAAGAACTTTTGAAAAAGTTCGGCATTGAAGAAGGAAGAACCGTCTCTACTCCTATGGCAACAAATGTCAAAATTGACAAAGATGAAAAAGGCAAGTCCGTGGATGAATCAAAGTATCGAGGTATGATTGGTAGTTTACTTTATTTAACCGCTAGTAGACCGGACATTCTTCATGCCGTATGCCTATGTGCTCGTTTTCAAAGCAATCCCAAAGAATCTCACATGAGTGTCGTTAAAAGGATTTTTCGATATTTAAAAGGCACCATTCAATATGGTTTATTTTATCCAAAGAATGAAAATTTTTCTCTTAAAGGTTATAGTGATTCGGACTATGCGGGAAATATTGATGATCGGAAAAGTACTTTCGGATCATGTCAATTTTTAGGCGATTGCCTAGTTTCTTGGTTTTCAAAGAAGCAAAACTGTGTTTCTCTTTCAACGGCCGAAGCCGAATATATTTCCGCCGCATTTTGTTGTACTCAACTTCTTTGGATGAAACAAACCTTAGCGGATTACAAATGCTCTTCTGAAAATGTACCTATCTTTTGTGATAATATATCCGCTATAAATATTGCTCAAAACCCGGTTCATCATAACCGTACTAAACATATTGAGATTCGACATCATTTTCTAAGGGATTGTGTTTCAAAACGTAAAATTGAGATATCCTTTGTACCATCTCAAGATCAATTAGCGGATATTTTCACAAAACCGCTATCTTCCGAGACTTTTTCATCAATACGAGCTCGGTTAGGCATAATGCATATTGAATGAAGCTTACGTTTGCATTTTGCACGTTTTTAAAACTTAGGGGCGAAAAATCGGATTTTTGGTTGAAAATTCGGATTTTGGAAAAACTGACAAAACAGTGGGCTGAAGGAGTTGAGGGCAACCGGTCGCCCTCAACCTCGACCGGTCGCCCTAAGCTATATTTTGGCTTTTAAACGTTCTGTCTTCAGCATTCTTCATTTTAACAAATATTTGGCCATTTTTCGTCCCCTTTGCCAAATTCACTCAAATTTCATTCAAAAATGAATTTCATGCATATCTTACACAACATGGACATTATATAGCATGATCATCATCATTATGGCTCACTCTTTCCGATCAAATGGTAAGAATTTCGCTTCTTTTACTCAATTGGGTGGAACCCTTGAGTTTTCGAGTTTCTTGAAAATTTTTGATGTAATTTTTCGTATGATCATGATGAGCTTGGTTGTTGTGTTGTTATGTATGATGAGTGACTTGAATTGATGTTGAAAATTTTTGGCTTGAACCATTTACAAAGGTTAAGTACAACATCTTCTATTTTTAACGCACACAAGGTGTTCGATGATATGTCGCAATGAAAATTTCAACTTATACATGATTCTCTTGCTTTCAAAAGTTTTCTATACTTATTGAGATCATGTTTTGACAACCAAAACTAGCGTATGAACTCTTCATATTACATTTCTCCCATTTTCCTTGGATTATTATGCTTTAATTGATCAACGGTTGATAAACCGTCCCTTTGGCGCACTTTGATATTATTGTATGGTGTTTTCACCATTCTAACATCCTTTTTGATGATTCCAAAGGGGGAGAAACAGGATATTGGCTCGTTAGCTCAAGAGAAGCTAATGAAAGCTCGTAATAAGTATTGTGGACTCTAATACCTAGTCCATGGCTTGAACTTTGGACTCGAATGAAATTGATTATAAGTTTTGTGACAGGGGGAGCTTCTTAGCTCATGATGCAATCTATATAAGCTTGTTATAGCTTGTGCTTCTTACTTATCATAATCGTTTGTTGATATGCTCATAAATAGGGGGAGCTTTGTATGAAATACTTCTAACGGATAGTTTACTCGTAAAACCGAAAATTTTATTTGGTTTTAAAATTGTCCTCAAGAAAATTGTTTTGGTTTGTAATCATCAAAAAGGGGGAGTTTGTTAGATAAATGTTTTTATCATGATTTTGATGATTATGTTCGATTTTGTTCAAATATGTTTTTAAACCAAAACTATGTCCCTAAATGTTGTCTAAATACTTCCGATCAACTTAAAATGTTTTTACTATTTTTCGGAGTATTTCTTGAAGTTTATTTTCAATAAAACATTGGACAACACATTTGTTTCAGGCTCGACCGGTCGCCCTATAGGGCAACCCGTACCTGAGTTGAGTCGAGAAATAGAAAATGGGACGTAAGAAAAACAGGGCAGGGCGACCGGTCGACCAGGTGGGCGACCGGTCGACCAGGTGGGCGACCGGTGCGGTCAACCGGTCGACCGGTGGGCGACTTGTACCTGCAAGTTGGATTTTTGTTCCGACTTCTCTGTTTCGTAAAATCGCTCTAGGGCAACCGTCACAGACTAAGGCGACCCGGTCGCACCCCCCTCGACGGCGGTCCCCTGTGTAAAAATTCGCGAGAATTCAATTTCAATCTTATCTCTGCTGACGACCATTCGAACCCCATGTTTATCGACAAACTATCATTGCGTTTTGCACAACTTTTCCCTATTTTGTGGGATTGATTTCTAACACTATATTGATCATTTTAAATGGTTTCTTTTGCAGCAAATCACTCCCCAAGAAGAGCCAATGTCCGGAAATAAAAGCCAAGTCCTCTCCTATAAATAGAGGCTTCATTCAAGCAACAAGACACAACACACTATATACAAGCAAAGAGCATTTGAGCAAACACTTTCATATATCTTGTTGTATTAGCCTAAGCACTTTCACTTGCACTTATTTGAGGTCTAGGCTTTCAATTCTTGATTACACTTGTACTCATATTGTATCAATCATTATTGAGTTGTAATCTTGATTTTGGTCATCATTCAACACAAGACATCCTTGTGAGTATTCTTATGGTAAGAATACACTTGGGTGATCTAGGTGATAGGTGTTTGAAGATTGTGGTAATCTTCAAAGGTGTTGTAAGAGGGTTGTGGTAATCCTCAAGGTGGTGAAAGAGGGTTGTGGTAATCCTCAAGGTGTTGTATTAATTTTTGGTAAATTAATAAAACCTTTTTTCTTTTCAAAATCCATCCCTGAGATCTTTGGGGTGGTAGAGGATTAGGCCCTAGGTGGGTTGAACCTCTTTAAATCAACGAGTGTTGTTTATTTTACGCATTTACATTTTTGCTATCTACTCGTTGTTTCGAAAAAGAGGGTAATTTGCAAAAAATCGGCATAATCTATTCACCCCCCCTCTAGATTATTGTAGCCACTTGGACTAACAAGTGGTATCAGAGCCAAACTCTTTGGCTAGCTCGTTCCGAGTAAAGAGGAAAGATCCATGGCTACTAATGATGCTCATCTCACCACCGGCGCCTCCACTAATAAGCCACCACTATTCGACGCCAACAACTACGCATTTTGGAAAGACCGTATGGAGTGCTTCCTACAAGGGTGCGGGTTCGACATTTGGGATGTGGTCATTGAAGGAGTTGATCAACCAACAAAGAAATCGGAGGATGGCACCTTGGCTCCTAAACCTTTCAAGGAGTTTGATGAAAACGACAAAAAGGCTTTCTCTCTAAACGGTAAGGCCTTAAATATTTTGCATTGTTCTCTTACCGCCACCGAGTACAATCGCATAAGAGGCATAAGGTCGGCACATGAGGTTTGGGAAAAATTGGAGACAATCTATGAAGGGACTAAGAAAGTCAAGCAAGCAAGAAAGACCATGCTTGTTAAAGACTTCGAAAACTTTAACATGTATGATGGCGAAAGCATCTCCAAGATGGTGGAAAGGCTTGACAATTTTGTCAATCCTCTTGTGGCCCTCGGCAAAGTCATCTTCGAAGAAGACAAGGTGACCAAGGCACTAAATGCACTTCCCGGCTCATGGTCCGAAAAAGTAACGACAATCACGGAAGCACAAAATCTTGAGACACTCAAGTTTGATGAGCTTATAGGAAACCTACTCATCTATGAAGTTTATCTCAAGGAGAGGAAAAATTCCAAACCATCCACAAATCAATCGGGTATGCAAATTATTCCTAAAGGTCTTGCTTCTTCTTCTAATAATGCATAATGATAATGATGATGATGATGAGGAGACGGCCGCACTTGTTCAAAAGTTTGCAAAATTTGTGAATAAAAATAAAGCAAGAAAACCAAGAGATAAAGCTTGCTTTAAATGCGGAAAACCCGGGCACTTCATTGCCGATTGCCCGGCTTCGATGAAGAGGAGCAAAAGAAAAGGAAGCCTTTCACAAAAAAAAAGAAGGCTCTAAATGCGGAAGTCAAAACATGGGATGAACTACTCGAAACAACCGATGAGGAAGGAGAAACCGAACACGGTCTCATGGCTATAGACGATGAAAACAATGAGGTACACTCAAATTCTTCTACTTCCTCCATAGTTGATGACATGCAATGTGATTTTGATGAATTGCAAATTGAGTTTCAAAATTTAATCGTTAAATACAAAAATTTGAAAAAGGAGCATAAGGAGATTAAGGTTGAAAAGGAAAAATTATTTACCTCTTATGAATCTCTAGACAAAGCTCATGCTCTTACTCTTATTAGAATTCATTCTCTTGAAACCGAAAAGGAATTGCTCACAAAAGATATTGAATGTTTGAAAAATGATGTGCATCGTTTCAACATAAGTACGGATAAAGTCACAAAAATTTTAGATGCACAAAGAGGTGAGCATTCCAAATCGGGACTTGGTTATAAGCCATTTCAAAGTGTTTTTAAGAAAAATAAACAAGGTCCAACTTTTGTACGTGCTAATAATTATAATACTCCTACTTGTTTTTATTGTGGCAAAGTTGGACATTACGCTAATAATTGCAAATTGAGAAATAGCTCAAGACATGTTTGGAGACCCAAAGGTCTCAAGACTAACCCCCATGGACCCCAAAATTATAGGGTACCTAAAAGAAATTCTTTTGTAGGTAATAGGGGCTATAACCACAATGGAAGATTCAAAATGGCTCGTGGACAGCGGATGTTCACGCTATATGACCGGGAGGAGAGAACTTTTTACCAACATCAAGCTCCAAGAAGAGGGTATGGTCATGTTCGGCAATGGCAAAGGAAAAATTCTTGGAAGTGGAGAAATTGGTAACTCTTCTTTCTCTCTTAGTAATGTTCTATTAGTTGAAGGGCTTAAGTTTAATTTGATAAGTGTTAGCCAACTTTGTGATTCAAAATATGATGTTTCCTTTAATAAAGAAAAATGCCTTATACTTAAAAATGGTGAAATTATTTGTGAAGCAAATAGAAAAGGCAATCTTTACAAAATTTGTACAAGTGATTTGGTTAGTCAAAATGTTTCTTGTTTAGTCGCCAATAATGATTTAACTAGTTTATGGCATAGGCGACTTGGACATGTTGGATACAAGAATTTGAAAAATATTTACAAAAACCAACATGTGAAAGGACTACCCAAATTGAATTTTGAAAATCTTGGCTTATGTGACACTTGTCAAAAGAACAAATTAGTTAAAAGTAGTTTTAAGCCCAAAAATGAAATTTCCACAACCAAACCTCTACAAATGCTTCACCTTGATTTGTACGGGGATATTGGTATGGCTAGTCTAAGTGCAAAACATTACACTTTTGTTATAGTCGATGATTATTCGAGATATACTTGGGCTCTTTTTCTTACCAATAAAAACGATGCCGTTAATGAGTTTGTTAAGTTGTGTAGACTTATTGAGAATGAAAAAGAAGATACTATCAAGTCTATTCGAAGCGATCGAGGTGGAGAATTTGACGGTGAATTTAGAGTATTTTGTGAAACCAAAGGATATGCTCATAATTTCTCGGCTCCAAGGACACCTCAACAAAATGGAGTAGCCGAACGGAAAAATCGGACATTACAAGAAATGAGTCGGTCCATGCTCAATGAATTTTCACTTCCAAAGTATTTTTGGGCCGGCCGTAAGTACCGCTTGCTATGTCATTAATCGAGTTTATATTCGTCCTAAAATGAATAAAACTCCATATGAGCTTTGGAAAGGTAGAACTCCAAATATTAGTTATTTCAAGATATTTGGTTGTAAATGCTTTATTTTGAATACCAAGGATCAATTGGACAAACTTGATCCTAAGGCCGATGAAGGGATATTTATGGGATATTCAACAAAAAGCAAAGCATATCGGGTTTACAATAAGACTAGTGGAGTCGTTGAAGAATCCATCCATGTTAAATTCAATGAAGCTTCGGGAGTTGAAAGAATTCCTAATGATGAAAGTGATGAGGAGGATATTATTGAACAAATTGTTCAAATTGATGATCAACCGTCTACATCAAATGATCAACCGTCCACTTCAAATGGTTCTCAAGAAGATAGAGGTGATATCTCGGATCTTCCCGTTGCATTGAAATTTAAGGGAGATCACCCAAAAGATCTTATTATTGGTGATCCCCTTGACAAAGTGATGACTCGGAGAAAATTTGCCGAGAAAGCTCTTATCTCTCAAAAAGAGCCTAAAAATGCTAAAGAAGCTATTGAGGATAAGGATTGGTTTCTAGAGATGCAAGAGGAGTTGAATCAATTTGAAAGAAATGATGTATGGGAATTGGTACCTTGTCCTCCTTCTCAAACCATTATTGGCACAAAATGGGTTTTCCGGAACAAACTTGATGATCAAGGCAACATTGTTCGAAATAAGGCAAGGTTAGTAGCTCAAGGGTATTGTCAAGAAGAAGGTATTGATTATGATGAAACTTTTGCACCCGTAGCACGTTTAGAAGCTATTCGTATTTTGCTTGCCTATTCTTGCTTTAAAAATTTCAAACTTTACCAAATGGATGTTAAATCCGCCTTCTTAAATGGTATTATTCAAGAAGAAGTCTATGTAAAACAACCTCCGGGGTTTGAAAATTTTTCTAGGCCTAATGATGTTTATAAACTTAAAAAGGCCTTGTATGGTTTAAAACAAGCACCCCGTGCATGGTATGATAGACTTAGTTCCTTTCTTTTACAAAATGGCTTTATAAGAGGTAAAGTTGATACAACTCTATTTGTTTTTGAAAAAGGGCAAGATTGTTTACTTGTGCAAATATATGTTGATGATATTATCTTTGGTGCTACTTATTATTCATTGTGCAAGAAATTTTCTAAGTTAATGCAAGGAGAATTCGAGATGAGTATGATGGGGGAGCTTAACTTCTTTCTTGGACTTCAAATTAAGCAATGTCAAGAAGGTATTTATATTTCGCAATCAAAGTATACAAAAGAACTTTTGAAAAAGTTCGGCATTGAAGAAGAAGAACCGTCTCTACTCCTATGGCAACAAATGTCAAAATTGACAAAGATGAAAAAGGCAAGTCCGTGGATGAATCAAAGTATCGAGGTATGATTGGTAGTTTACTTTATTTAACCGCTAGTAGACCGGACATTCTTCATGTCGTATGCCTATGTGCTCGTTTTCAAAGCAATCCCAAAGAATCTCACATGAGTGCCGTTAAAAGGATTTTTCGATATTTAAAAGGCACCATTCAATATGGTTTATTTTATCCAAAGAATGAAAATTTTTCTCTTAAAGGTTATAGTGATTCGGACTATGCGGGAAATATTGATGATCGGAAAAGTACTTCCGGATCATGTCAATTTTTAGGTGATTGCCTAGTTTCTTGGTTTTCAAAGAAGCAAAACTGTGTTTCTCTTTCAACGACCAAAGCCGAATATATTTCCGCCGCATTTTGTTGTACTCAACTTCTTTGGATGAAACAAACCTTAGCGGATTACAAATGCTCTTCTGAAAATGTACCTATCTTTTGTGATAATATATCCGCTATAAATATTGCTCAAAACCCGGTTCATCATAACCGTACTAAACATATTGAGATTCGACATCATTTTCTAAGGGATTGTGTTTCAAAACGTAAAATTGAGATATCCTTTGTACCATCTCAAGATCAATTAGCGGATATTTTCACAAAACCGCTATCTTCCGAGACTTTTTCATCAATAAGAGCTCGGTTAGGCATAATGCATATTGAATGAAGCTTACGTTTGCATTTTGCACGTTTTTAAAACTTAGGGCGAAAAACCGGATTTTTGGTTGAAAATTCGGATTTTGGAAAAAGCGACAAAACAAATTTGAAGGAGTTGAGGGCAACCGTCGCCCTCAACCTCAACCGGTCGCCTAAGCTATTTTTTGGCTTTTAAACGTTAAATGTCTTGAAGATTCTTCATTTTAACAAATATTTGGCCATTTTTCGTCCCCTTTGCCAAATTCACTCAAATTTCATTCAAAAATGAATTTCATGCATATCTTACACAACATGGACATTATATAGCATGATCATCATCATTATGGCTCACTCTTTCCGATCAAATGGTAAGAATTTCGCTTCTTTTACTCAATTGGGTGGAACCCTTGAGTTTTCGAGTTTCTTGAAAATTTTTGATGTAATTTTTCGTATGATCATGATGAGCTTGGTTGTTGTGTTGTTATGTATGATGAGTGACTTGAATTGATGTTGAAAATTTTTGGCTTGAACCATTTACAAAGGTTAAGTACAACCTCTTCTATTTTTAACGCACACAAGGTGTTCGATGATATGTCGCAATGAAAATTTCAACTTATACATGATTCTCTTGCTTTCAAAAGTTTTCTATACTTATTGAGATCATGTTTTGACAACCAAAACTAGCGTATGAACTCTTCATATTACATTTCTCCCATTTTCCTTGGATTATTATGCTTTAATTGATCAACGGTTGATAAACCGTCCCTTTGGCGCACTTTGATATTATTGTATGGTGTTTTCACCATTCTAACATTCTTTTTGATGATTCCAAAGGGGGAGAAACAGGATATTGGCTCGTTAGCTCAAGAGAAGCTAATGAAAGCTCGTAATAAGTATTGTGGACTCTTATACCTAGTCCATGGCTTGAACTTTGGACTCGAATGAAATTGATTATAAGTTTTGTGACAGGGGGAGCTTCTTAGCTCATGATGCAATCTATATAAGCTTGTTATAGCTTGTGCTTCTTACTTATAATAATCGTTTGTTGATATGCTCATAAATAGGGGAGCTTTGTATGAAATACTTCTAACGGATAGTTTACTCGTAAAACCGAAAATTTTATTTGGTTTTAAAATTGTCCTCAAGAAAATTGTTTTGGTTTGTAATCATCAAAAAGGGGAGTTTGTTAGATAAATGTTTTTATCATGATTTTGATGATTATGTTCGATTTTGTTCAAATATGTTTTTAAACCAAAACTATGTCCCTAAATGTTGTCTAAATACTTCCGATCAACTTAAAATGTTTTTACTATTTTTGGAGTATTTCTTGAAGTTTATTTTCAATAAAACATTGGACAACACATTTGTTTCAGTTCGACCGGTCGCCCTATAGGGCAACCCGTACTGAGTTGAGTCGAGAAATAGAAAATGGGGCGTAAGAAAAACAAGGCGAGGCGGCCGGTCGACCAGGTGGGCGGCCGGTCGACCAGGTGGGCGGCCGGTCGCGGTCAACCGGTCGGCCGTGGGCGACATTGCACTGCAAGTTGGATTTTTGTTCCAGACTTCTCTGTTTAAAAAAATCGTCTAGGGCAATCGGTCACTAAGGCGGCCGACCGTCGCCGCACCCCTTCTTCGCAGAATTCAATTTCAATCTTATCTCTGCGACCGGTCGAACCCCATGTTTATCGAAAACTATCCGTTGCGTTTTTTGGACAACTTTTCCCTATTTTGTGGGATTGATTTCTAACAGCTATATTGATCATTTTAAATGGTTTCTTTTGCAGCAAATCACTCCCCAAGGAGGAGCCAATGTCTCTAAATAAAAGCCAAGTCCTTTCTTATAAATAGAGGCTTCATTCAAGCAACAAGACACAACACACTATATACAAGCAAAGAGCATTTGAGCAAACACTTTCATATATCTTGTTGTATTAGCCTAAGCACTTTCACTTGCACTTATTTGAGGTCTAGGCTTTCAATTCTTGATTACACTTGTACTCATATTGTATCAATCATTATTGAGTTGTAATCTTGATTTTGGTCATCATTCAACACAAGACATCCTTGTGAGTATTCTTATGGTAAGAATACACTTGGGTGATCTAGGTGATAGGTGTTTGAAGATTGTGGTAATCTTCAAAGGTGTTGTAAGAGGGTTGTGGTAATCCTCAAGGTGGTGAAAGAGGGTTGTGGTAATCCTCAAGGTGTTGTATTAATTTTTGGTAAATTAATAAAACCTTTTTTTTCTTTTCAAAATCCATCCCGGAGATACTGGGGTGGTAGAGGATTAGGCCCTAGGTGGGTTGAACCTCTTTAAATCAACGAGTGTTGTTTATTTTACGCATTTACATTTTTGCTATCTACTCGTTGTTTCGAAAAAGAGGGTAATTTGCGAAAAATCGGCATAATCTATTCACCCCCCCTCTAGATTATTGTAGCCACTTGGACTAACACCAAGATCCACGAATGTTATCAAGAACAGGTAGTCGATTATGAATTGATCGCCAAACAGTGATTGATCTTCTCAATGGAATGTGTGAAGACCAAATCCACTTACCCCATTGAACCTCTGGGAATTGATTACGAGCCAAAGTGTAAGCCTCCTTAGAGGATACGTTCCCTCCCTTAGAGTGAATCCACACGCGTCTGTCCGTCGAATGCGGGGCAATCGGAAAATTAAGAATATCAATGACAACCCATGTATACTCCACAATGAATTCCTCAGTAAAATGCCACACCCCATTATAAAAGTAATCCGAAATAGGGTATTCGTAATAATGAAACAGATGAGGCGGAATACCAATGCGATCTGCAATTGAGTAACCTAACCATTATCCAACCAGAGAATCGAACTCCGAGATCTTTCCCGGAATCCAGCGTGATTGGGAAATCGGCTCCAAGACCACCGGACGCAGTCCCGACCAAATCGACGATCCAATATATGCCATTCTGGGCCCACCATTGAAATATCTATGCCGCAAAATCTCGAAAACCATAGACCTAGATTGAAGAAATTTCCATGCAGCCTTCATAAGAAATGCTTTATTAGCGGCCACAAGAGATCGAACTCCCACCCTCCTTCCTCTTTAGGTGCACAACACCTCGCCCAATTTCTTGTCACCGCACCTTTCTTATTAATATCACCGGACGGATAAAATTTTTCATAGCCTTTTCCATTGATTTGAGCAATGTCCTCCTCGGCCAACGATATACAAGCATCGAGTGAACATACGAGCTAGAAATGACAGAATTAACAAGAGTAATGCGACCCGACCATCGATAAGGGCGTACCTTTCCACCTTTTAAATTTGGACAGAATTTTATCATGTGTAAAGCTGGAAATATCTTATTTTGGCGCCCCTTTGAACAAGGGGACTCCTAAATAAGTGATGGGAAAAGTGCCACGCGTAATCTGCAGATGATTTCAACTCTTCTCATAATCCGAATAGGCATATTGTCACGGAAATAGACCTTCGTCTTCTCCTGATTAAATTCTTTGGCCGAGATGCGCCCATAACTAGTCAAAATACGTTTAATATGATGACAATTCTCCCAAGAAGTCATGTCATGATAAGAATATCATCTCGCATATAGTAAACACGGAGGAAGACCGAAATTGCGGGTAGTTTTAAACGGAGCAATATATCCCCGTTTGAATAGCCATATCCAATGTACGCGCTAATACGTCTTCCCATTTGTCTGAGAAAAGAAGGGGAGATAGAGGGTCTCCTTGACGGACTCCCCGAGTGCATCCGAAATATCCTCGGACCCCCATTTAATAGAATCGAAATCCTTGCTGAGTTAAAAATCGATGTCACCCAACTCAAGAACCCCTGATCGAACCTCATACGTTGAAGCACGTGGTAAATAAAATCCCATCTCAATGTATCGAAAGCTTTTCTAATATCCACCTTAAGAATCATATTTGGCGTACTAGAGCAATTAAGAAGACAGTTAACTCCTTCCGATGCCAAGGCAATGCAATCATGGATTTGTTTTCCCGGAATAAAGCCAAATTGCATACCATGCACATGCTCTTTCAAAATATCCCCAAACCGGACGGCTAAGATCTTAGTAACTATCTTGAACAAGAAGTTACTTAAGATAATTGGCCTATACTCCTCCACACGAACAGCGTTGTTGTTCTTCGGAATTAAAACCATATAGCTCGAGTTACATCCTTTAAGCGATCCTGTGGCTAACAAAAAATGAACGAACAGTAGGCAAAATGTCCACAAATGATAATATCCCAACGGTATGATAGAAGTACCCCCCAAAACCATCAGGCCCTGGAGCACTATCAGGACTCAAATTAAAAACGGCTTCCTTAATCTCATCATCTGTAGGAATCGAACACAACCTGGAATTTTCCTCCTGAGTTACCGTTTGGTGAACCACATTGTCCACCATGGAATAATCAAAGAGCATCGTTATCGATTCCGCAAAAAGTCGCTGTTCATAATATTGGATGATGTGGTTTTTGATGCTCTGTTGATCATCCGTCATTTGCCCATTTGCAAGCATATGGGTGACATGGCTACGAGACCTCTTGGCGCGTAATTTCCGATGAAAAAACTCAGTGTTACGATCGCCATCCTGCAACCACTGTGTTCGGCTTTTCTGTCGCAACAACTCATATTGTCTGTTAAGCAGCTGATTAAAATCATTATGTAACTAAAGCTCCTGCTAAATAATGCTGCCAGAATACCCAAATGCGGAGATGTGAGATTGAAAATCCGTAAGTTTTTGCTTTGCACTTCCTCAACCTTTGTCGATTAACATCTCCAAAACCGTGTAGTTCCACCGTCGAAGAATGGACCGTAATCTTTTAAGTTTTTGCATAACACGGGCCATAGGATGATTGTTTGGACACTCCATCCCCCATGAGTCAGCCACCATTTTTTTAAAACCTTCGTGATGGAGCCACATTGATTGAAAACGAAATGGAGCCTCCGAAGGAGGTGTAGAAAAATTGCATCTCAAGATAATAGGATTATGATCTCGAGGAGTGTCTCAAACCCACCAAACCACCAATAGTATGCCACGATTCATGAACGATTAGTGGCCAAAATCCTATCCAACTTCGCTTGAATTAGACCCCTTGCCGGCGAAAATACCCCATGTATAGTCATTCCCTACCATTGGAACCTGAATGAGATTGTTGTCATCAATAAATATTTTGAACTCCTGCATGAAATGTCGTGGATCCGAGATCCACCCATCGTTCATGAGCTCCCGAATGGCATTAAAATCCCCACCATAACCAAATTATCTACCCCTAACGCACGCACATCAAGCCAAAGTTTCCGTCTAGCAATATACGAACAATGGGCATGCACGAAACCCATTAAAAACTGGTGATTACGGACCCCCACTTTACAAACCACAATTTGATCGGAGGCCCAATGAAACCGCACTGCATGTTAGTAGCGAACAAAAACCCAAATATCTGGAATGCCATTAACGCGAAATTCTGCGCAACCAGGGTTAGACTAATAGCATTCCAAAATGAAGCGCTAATAGTAGAAAATTGAACTTTCGGCTCATTAATCGCAACTATATCGGTTTATAAACACGACATAATTCCTTGAGCATGGATCTAGAAGCCTCATTACCAAGACCTCTAGCATTCCAGAACAAGCAATTCATGATAAATTAGGGGGAGGGGGACGCACCACATGCGTATCAGAATCAATACTCTCAATGAAAGCATTACCTAGTTGTTGTTCTTCTTCCAAGTCGCCCATCGCTTTTTAGCCGCCACCGCCATTGCTTTAAAGCTATCATTGTGGCTCGTGGAAGTGATCTCATAGGTGTTAATGGGTTTCTTCTTTGGCCACTTCTTCGATTGCTTTTTGAACTTTATCCAATCCATTATCCTGTACTTGCCATTGTTCGTATCTTTGTTCATTGTACTTGGGTCCGCCAAAATAATCCGCTGTCCGGATTGTGAGACTGCGAATCATCCCTCTCTTCCGTGTGATCCTTATTTCCTCTGTTAGATGTTTCCATTCCCCTCAAATTATCCATGAGCATCACTGTTCATTCTCATCATTATCTTGTAGTGATGTGAAGGAGTTTCGCGTGTTGATGATGTTCGTTGGGTTAGTCTCCATAGGCGGACTCCACGTTTCCTCACTTGAACCCATTCTTCCGTTACCACCCCTTTTCCTTTGTTCTCAAATTGCGACCTCTTTCCATTGAACGTCCTCTCTCACCGGGCTGTCCATTTTCTCGTGGGTCGTTCGGTTTGAGGGCGTCTTCCTGGCGTATAGTGCCTACAACGATTAATATTGTGTCCCACTATTTTGCAGTGAACACAAAATTCTGGAAGATTTTCATAACTAAGAGATACGAAAGAGCCATGTCCAACTCTTTCTATCATTATAAACTCTTGTAATGGCTTATTTAAATCTATTTCAACAAGCACTCGAATGAAATGTCCAACTTCTCCATTCAAGGATCGTTCATCGATTTGAATAGGGGTTCCCACAGCGCTAGCGATATTATTGATGAGTGATGGGTGCCAGTATTCCAATCCTAATTCATAGATACGAATCCAAACCTGTGTCGTTGATGTGTTAACCTTATATGGATTAAAGTCTTGCATACATTTCATTAATCGAATCGAACCAGGTTGCAGATTCCACGTCGTTTTTGAAAATATTCGATTCCTCTCCTCCATGTTGGTGAACTGCAAGTTGTAGTATCCTTTTCCCAAATGGATCAATCTCCATGCATCCACAATATTCCAAAAATTTGTCAGTTTCGATTTTTACTCCGGCAGTGTTAATGGCTTAAACCCTTTTGGCAAAAAATTCTCCCAATCGTATTCCTCAATTACCGTCCTTTGTTGATAAATTTGTTCGTCTATAGTTACCGAAAAGTAGTCGCCTTTTTTCACCGGGCGCGGCTCATCTTTCGTAAAGAATTGGGCGAAGTTCATATGTTTGTTCCCATTCCTGCGTGTTTTCGTCGTCTCTCGATCCTTGTTGTTTCGTGGAATATCTCGTAAGTGGTTCTGTCATATGTGGGGATCGTGTCTCACGCCAATGGGAGATGCCCTCAATGGCTTAGAAGGGACCACTAATTCATCAAAGGAAGGAGCCATAAGAAAAGAATTGGTGGGGACCGCAGATCAAAATCAGTGTGTTGAGGCTTTCAAGGGCTTTGAGGGGGCTTGAATACGTCAATTGAAGGATGAAATGGGGGACCGCTCCTTAACAATTGGGGACGCCCAATAAGGCTTGGAGGGGACCACAATGTCCTCAAAAGAGGTGACATCTTACAAGAATTAGGGGAGGGCGTGACTTTTTCAATGGAGGATGCCAAAAAAGACATGGGGGACCGCATCATAAGACTTCATGTTAGTGGAGGGGACCATCATAGAAACGGAATCTACTTGTTCCACCATGGGGTTGGACGTCCAAAGAGCCCTAGGCATGGTGGGGACCGCAACTTGGATGGAGGAGGAAGGAGGGACCACCATGGAGGGCGAATTTGCTGCAACTTCTTGGGAGGGATGGGAGTTGTTTGAAGCATGAGAAGCGGCGGCCTTCGATGGCGTGGGCCGCAAGTAGTATTTCGACGGGACAACATCACTCCTCTTGGGCTTGAGGTGTTGGTAATCAACGTTGGGTGAGATATTGGATGGGGTGTTAGATGTTTGAATCTCAGGGAATAAAAATGCATCCATAATCGGAAAATCGAAAAATTTGGTCGGAGTTGAAGTAGGCGATCGATCGCGGTGATGAATACATGGAAATCGAAAAAAGATAATCACCGAGTTCGTTATGATGATTTGCCGACCAGGTCGCCGGAGATGACGCCGGAGATGGAGGTGGGCACGGACGCGCCGGCAAACGTAGGAAAAAATTAGAGAGAGAATTTTTTATGTACCGGTTTCCTATCCTCCAACTGGCTTCTTTTTCTTCAACGCACTATTGTGTGAAAAAAGTTGCAGACAATTCGCCATAGTTGCTAGAGATTAAATTTAGCTTGTATAGTGGTGGACCTTTGCATTTGCATATGGTAATTCGTAAATATGCCTTTTTGTGATTAAATATTGCTTGTATAGAAGTGGATATTGCTTATGTAAGTTAATATAGGTGTATATACATAAACTGATAATTTTGCATGTGGTAATTATTGAGTATGCATTTATAATTATTAAATCTTGCTTCTATTGTAGTATACTACTGCTTTAGTTAGTTAATATAGTTGTATATATGTATTATGGGTTATGAAAGTAATGGTTGGCCTTTTTTTCATTTCAGAGGCAGATATTCTCTCAGTATGTTTTGTCTAAGGGAGCGATGTTGAAAGCCCGATTTATTCAAAATTCATCAATGACTCGATTGCGTATGCCTTGGAGGGATACAAAAAACAAGGTGGATTGCGCCATTTTTGCCATGCGTCACATGGAGACTTACAAGGGCGGTGGTGTTAAAGATTAGGATTGTGGTCTTGAAAAAGGAACGATGCTCGGATCTCGGCTTTAAGGACAAAGTATTGTCTTTGCAATTATTCTCGGCGAAAAAGAACGAACAAAGAGCGTCAAATTTGGAGAAGACAAAGAAGTTCACTAGTTCATAATAGAGTTGTTTTGGTGAATTGTGATGGATTTTGAAGTTGTAAATTGATGTTGATATTTTTTTTTGGTTTACCTGTATAAGTAGTTTTTTTGGTTACTGGTTGTCTATTAAGAAGCAAGTTTTGGGTTTCGCCTAGCTGCTCGTATGGATCAATTTTAGTTGATGGAACAGATTTTACATAACGACTGATCTATGTAATGTTAATTACCAGTTTTTGTGCATGCCTACCACACTGTTTTTGCTTGTGTATATTCTAAATATGCATTTATAATGATCACATTAATTTTTGCATGTGGTATTTCCTAAATATGCATTCGTAATGATTATATTTTGCTTCTCTACAAAGAATGGATTGTTGCATGTGATAATTTCTAAATATGCATTATGATGATTACATTTTACTTCTATAAAGACTGAATGTTGCTTATATTGCATTGGATTGTTGCTTATGTTAGTTTAATATGCAATTATACTAATTAAACTTTTCGTCCATATAGTAGTGTGTTGTTGCTTATGTTAATTAATATAGTTGTACATATATGAACTGGTAATTTTTGCATGTGGTAATTCCTAAATATGCATTTATAATGATTACATTTTGCTTATATAGCATTGGAATGTTGCTTATATAAGTTAATATAGTTGTAAATATATAATCATTCTATTTTACATTTGCGCATGTGGTCAGTCTTAAATATGCATTTATAATGATTAAATTTTGCTTGTATAGTAATGGACTTTTGCTTACGTAAATTAATATAGTTGTATATATGTATTTGAAGTGATTGCATATATACTGATTAAATTTTACTTGTATAGTGGTGGACATTTGCCTTTGGCATACGGTTATTCGTAAATATGCTTTTCTAGTGATTAAATTTTACTTATATAGCAGTGGACTGTTGCTTATGTAAGTTAATATAGGTGTATATATATAAACTGATAATTTTGCATGTGGTAATTATTGAGTATGCATTTATAATGAATTTTGCTTTTATTTATAGCTTTCTATGTTGTAATGGTCAATGTCTTTCACACATGTTAATATTGAAAATAAATCCTCATAAAACGTAGTTTTAAAGGAAAAAAATGCAAATGTTCAATTGACCAACATTTTTAAGATAACTTCTTGCATGTCCAACTATTGTGGTTCCCGATGTCCCCACATTTTCCACAGCGCCTCTTTAGTTTCTGGCTTGCACGTAAAGCCTTTTCCTTTTGACTTTGTAGTCGGCTTTTGACCCGACTTCCGCTCCCCTTGTTTTTCGCTTGTTGTGGCGGTAAGACTGTAATTTCAGAATGTGCAGTAATTCATCCAAAATTGTGAATTACTGTCTGTTTGCTAATTATGCTCGAATTATTTACATCATGAGATAGCAACTTCTGCTTATGATCTTCGATGAGTTGGGCTAGAGCGTCCATTTGCTCTTTGCTCCCCTTTGCGATAGTAATTCCCCTTTGTGGCGTGAACTGTTGATCGCATTCTGGTATCCAATACTCTGTTGAATCATCCATTATTTCAAGTCGTTGGTTAGGCCATTTGCTACCGGTCCCTGTTTGAAGCCATGCATGTAGTCTTCATAAGCAAATCATAATGCGTAAATATGCAATGTTTTGTAGTATCAGAAGCTTTTTTGACATGAGGGAATTTCCTTAACAAGCAATGTATATATCATTCATAAGCATCATATCATGCGTATACATGCATTGTGTTGTAGGATCATAAGCAAATAGTTGTAGTATCACAAGAAAACCGCTTATAAGCAAATAATTGTTTTATCGTATGCAAAAGTTGATATTTTCATAAGCAATCATATGATATTACATATGCAAATTACCAAATCATTAACATCAAGTTTTATTTACAAATTTTAATAGCTAATATTTATCATCCATGCTTATAAGCAATATCATTAGCTAATATATGCAAATTAATCTACTATAAACATGCATTGTATAGTAACTTAACAAGCATGAGTGCGAGCAAGAGCATTGTTATTAGAGTTTACATATCACAATCATTACATTAAAATACGTATGCAAAAGTTCATAAGTACAGAAGCAATAAAAGGGTATTACACATTCAATTACCAAATCATTGACAGCAAGTTCATATGTACAAATTTTGTGCGCCTAGAACTCTGAAATTAAAATGGAGAATCATTCATGCTTATTTTCTATTCGATTTTTTCTGTTAAAAACAATATATAACAGTAATTTTTAAATACCTTCATCTAACGGCGTAGCGAATGCATTTTCGAGAAAATCTTCCATGAATGTTTTTCTTCTGAAATTTGCGATCTTTGCCTTGTGTTTTGCAGCGCAATGAGATTAGTGATGTAGATCAGCAATTACAATCTGATGAGGAGATTAACGATTTAACATAAACTGCAGAATTTTTTTTTGGGTTTTATCGATGATTGGTTTTGGGTTTTGGAAGAGATTTGCTTGATGGAACGTATTTTCATCCAAATCTGCATGATAACCGCCCCCTACATTAATGGGATGATGGAGTTTCTATTCGGACTGATTTATCCCTACACGTTTTTGAATAAGGAAAAATACAATTGGATGCCTTGTAATTTATTGGCCATTGAAAATAGTAGATCTATGGCTCAGATTCGTCCCTACGGACTTACCCTATAAGGTGTCCCTATATAACCCCCTCCATATATATATATATATATATATATGGGAGAGTGTTATATGAGACCACCTCATAGGGTAAGTCCATAGGGACCAATCCTAGCCACATATCTAGATTTTTCAATGGTTGTGATTTTAGAGCTAAAAATTCAGATTAAATGTTGGTAATTAGAGAAAGAGGTAAATTAGTCATCCTACAAAATTACTCAATATTCATGGGATTCTGTTCACATTATGATCACACAATCAATCCAAATCTCATATCAAATTCAACGTGAACAAATCTCATCTTCCTTAATTATCCTCCTTCTTCTTCAACTCACTACTGTGAGAAATCATTTATCCTTCTTCTTCAACGCACTATTGTGTGAAAAAAGTTGCAGACAATTTGCCATAGTTGCTAGAGCTAGCTTGACTTCAGTTCGAAGTTTGCTTATGAAGATGTAATTTGTTGCTTGTGTAGATGTGTCATTGTGTTTTTATATACCATTAACTACATAAGCAATCATAAGCAAAAAATTCATACTACATAAGCAACAATCTTATACTACATAAGCAGCAAATATACACTATGTATGCACCACGAATACATTAGCTACATAAGCAAGTCATAGCAACAAACCCATACTACATAAGCAACAAGTCTATACTACATAAGCAACGAATATACACTACGTATGCACCACGGATACATTAACTACATAAGCAAGTCATAAGCAACAAACTCATACTACATAAGCAACAAGTCTATATTAGATAAGCAACAAATATACACTACGTATGCACCACGAATACATTAGCTACATAAGCAAGTCATAAGCAACAAACCCATACTACATAAGCGATAAGCATATACTACATAAGCAACGAATATACATTACACATGCATCACATATACATTAACTACGTAAGCAAGTCACAAGCAACAACCCTATACTACATAAGCAACAGAGAAATTTTTTTGAAACTGAAACGCTGGAGAGAGAGTATGCGTGAAGAGTGGGTGAAATCGCGTGAAAGAGAGAATGAAATCTTAGTAACTGATTCTAAAGTGCCAAATTACCACCCTACCCTTTTTAATTGATGAAACAAAAAAATAAACATAAAAAACCATAAAAATCTGGACCACCCAAAATTGTTGATCTATGGTTAGGATGTGTCCCCATGGACTCACCCAAAGTAGGAGGATGTATTTGATCCATATCCTATATATATATATATATATATATATATATATGGGGGGATATATAGGACCCAAGCATTATATGAGTTCATAGGACCAAATCTAAACCACATATCTACCTATTTCAATGGCTAGTATTAAAATCTGTTTAATGTTTATAAAATATTTAATAAAACCGAAATGGGGCAAATTAGTCCATGTAAAAAATAGGGGGTTGACTAAATCTAGTAAATCCCATGAAAATATGAGCAGTTGCCCATAATTGGTTATATCTTACCTTACTGATCATGATATTAATCTTGATAAATCAATTAAATCCCATGAAAATAGGAGTAGTTAATCGCGATTGTTTAGAATGTTGCTTAGTTGTGCATAAATAATTGCTTGTGAATATGAAAATGGTTGCTTATTTATTTACTGTATTTTGCGTTCTCACGTTAAATATAGTTTGCTGGATAGAAACTGTGATGTTATGAAAAAAACAATATGCTTATTTAATATACTCATAATGCTTGCCTATTGAGTAATTGTTGCATATGGACTACAAACACCACTAATGTGTGTCTGTGTTTAAGAGAGAGCGATTTGGGGTGTTGCTTATTGACGTATTAAGTATTGCTTATGTGTGCTTGTTTTATTGTTTTTTTAGCAAATTGTTCAGGAACCAAACAATTGTTTATTTAGTCCATATGTTTTACTGCTTATTGATGCATTAGGTACTGCTTATGTAAGCTTGTTTTACTGTTGTTTGAGCAAATTGTTCATGAACCAAACAAATTGCTTATTTAGTCCATATGTTTTACTGCTTATTGATGTATTAGTACTGCTTATGTGTGCTTGTTTTATTGCCTTTTGAGCAAATTGTTTAGGAACCAAACAAATTGTTTATTTAGTCCATATGGTTTACTGCTTATTGACGTATTAAGTACTGCTTATGTATGCTTGTTTTACTGCATTTTGATCAAATTGTTCATGATGCCATAAAAAATAAAATAAAAATAATTTGTCCATGTACACAACTATGAATAACACAGTGTATGTTATACCAAAAAATTGAACATTCATCAAAGAAAATACGCAACAAACTCAAAATATTCCTATAGCAAACTATGCATGTATGTCAACTACTCCAAACTAACCATAAGTTTAAATTCAAAAAAAAAAACTACAGTATTCATCCATTTGATCAAAAATAAAACAACATAATTGTTTCGTTATGATCCCACGTCATTCCAGCAAACGTCTTCGTCTCTCCCAAATTTAACTCGCTCTGCTCATTCATATCATACAAACAAATTGCATCTGCATATTTCCTTGCGGCCTTCCTTTTCCTACTTTTTTTGCCATGTCCAAACCAAATTCTATCCAAAAAAAAAAAAAAAAAAAAAGCACAAGTCAACTATATGGAAAATAAGCAGAATATAAAGCATACATGAGCATTAAAACAAGCACATATAAGCATAATTAAAAGCATCAATGAGCAATCAAAACCATGTTTAAAAAAAAAAAGAGCAATCCAAATTAAACCATATTTTACCAATTAATATAAGCGGAATATAAAGCACATATAAGCAGTAAAACAACCATATATAAACATAATTAAAAACATCAATGAGCAGTGAAAAACATGTTTAAAATATATATAAAAAAAGAGCAATCCTATTTAAACCATATTTCACCAATTATTATAAGCAGAATATAGAGCATACATAGCAATATAACAAGCATATACAAGCATAATTAAAAACGTTAATGAGCAGTAAAAAATAGAAAACCACAATTATTTTTGGTTCTATGTTTTTCAAAACAGTAACAATAAAAAAAAATTACAAAAAAACAGAAATATAGCCATTGTCAAATGCTTGAGCAAAATCACTTAACCAAGAAATTCCCGAAAAACATGGCGAAATAATAAGGAAAAAAAATTGCTTCACCTACAATGTGGGTGTCGATTTGCTGTTGAGATTGGCGTTTTCACGAAAATGGGGTTTTTCGCAGATGGTTGGAGTTTCTCTTTTCTCTCCTGGTTTTCGATTTTTTCGATTTTGGTTAGGGTTTCTCTTCGCAGAAAGATGGAGATTCACTTCTGGTTTGAGGTTTCTCTTCTTCTGGTTGGGGTTTTCGATTTTTTCAGAATGAAGAGAGTTGAGACTTTTCAATTACCCAAGAAAAAAGATTTGGACGAGAAGACTGTGCAAAGCCGATCCCAAAATTATAGGAATGTGAAAAGCCACTACCAAAAATAATTTCCCCCTAATAACTGATATAAGTTGTATTTACCAAAAGTTCTTTTCTCCAATAAGATAACCATTAAAAAATGATAAAAAAACTATTTAATGTAGACCATTTTAAAATTAAATCAACGCTCCAGATTCAGTACACGGAAAATTGTAATTACCCATTAATTTAGTATTACATCGTGATTACTAAACTAGTAAAAAAAAGTGAATATAATTTGAAGATCACTTACCAATATACAAGTTACCCTACTCTCATCCCTCTTTTAATTTCTCTTTTCTTTTTTTCTTCAAGTCTGTCTGGCGCTTTTTAGATTACTGTTCTCAGGTTCTATCTTTTCACTGTTTTCTTTTGCATCTGGTTGTTTTGTCTTGGGGTCTTTTGCCATACTCAAATGTTGATCTCCCCATTTCCCCCACTTTGTCTGTATCTTATAGGGCCTTAAGCAAGTGGGCTTCCCCTCTTGGTTTATTTATATCTTGAAGGGCCTTAAGCAAGTGGGCTTCCCCTCTTGGTTTATTTGTATCTTGAAGGGCCTTAAGCAAGTGGGCTACGTACTGTAAATGTTTCCTTGAGTTTTACTAATGATATCTCTTTCATTTGGAAAAGAAAAAAATTGAGTTATAGTAAGATTTTTTACGACTGATTTTCAAATATGTTCAATAAGACATGCACATTGAAGTACGTACTGTAGATGTTTCCTTGAGTTTACTAATGATATATCTTTCATTTGGAAAAGAAAAAAATTGAATTATAATAAGATTTTTTACGACTGATTTTCAAATATGTTCAATAAGATATGTACATATAGTTTCTTCCAGCCATGAGCTATCAGCATTAGTAGATCATTCAGCTCTATTATAACATATGATGATAGATACGTGTTTGGAGATTCAGATCAGATGTGTGTCCCAGAGGGAGAAACTTGACAAAATCAACAATCTACAATTGCAAATTGGCAATCGCAATATATAAAGGAAGTGTATTTACATAGTCGGATCATAAATTAGTTTTGGGGAAAATAAACAACGTGAATAAAAAAGAACAAATAATACAGAACTTAAGCCCAGTTGAGCACAATTTTCCCTCTAAATTACAGTCTGGGATTTCAACCTCGGGACACTACTAAACAATGTGTCTAAGTCGTTTAGAACACCAGAATGACAAGTTCACCGCGTCTCTTAAGTTAGCAGCCAGCATCTTCTGAGGCACACCAAATGGAACATCATCTGGGGAAGAATATACAAATTAGGAGGGAAAATTATTACATTGCAGACTTGGCCAGAAACTCGAAAGCAATTAAGAAGCTGCAATAAGACAGATTCATATATAACTCGTATGTCAACCAGTATTAAGCTTGTAATAACGGAACTCTCCCTTCCATACCATCAATACAAGAATCACTTATAGGTATACTTCACAAGATTATCTTAGTGAAGCTGAGCTGTCTATTTTTGAGAGCAATAGAAGACATCATACAGTATCATCTACAACTGAGACAAAAAAGTTGAGAATAAGAATGTGGCAATGGGTGCGTCATTCATCCCAAGCAAGTTCAAGGCACAAGGACAACAGGTTGTCATGTTTGGTGGCTCCCTAACAGATCTCAAAAGTAACCTTTAGCCACAAATAGGTAATTTAAACAGCATCAAAAAGTCCAGGTTGGATAATCAGCTTAATTATACAGACACTACTATAACTAGTAACCAGTGACTAAGAACCCAATGCAACGACTTGCGCATTAGAGCCACTTAGCGAATAATACAGACAGTACTGTAACTAATAATCGATTTTATGCTGCATGATAAAATTTACTGCACTACATCCTGGGATTTACTCAACTGTTTCCAGAACCGGAACGGATCAAGATTCAGTTGGGAACCGGTGAGAAACCCAACTATAATTAAACAAATAAAACAGTTAAACAGGTCATAACCAATCGGCACCGGTCAAAAAACCAGTCGAAATCTGGTCTCTTTTCTTTTTTGAGTGACCTTACATTTATAAATTGGTAATAATACATGCATATTGTCATGGGAATTTCTGAACTTTGTTAAATGTATTTTTTAGTTGGTTTTTATCATTTTCTTTCTACTTCTAAAATTTAACACACAACAATTAGCCTATTACATTATATTTTACATAATGTAGTAAAAAATTAGTCAATTTTCATTAGACCAATTGGATAGCAATTGAACACTTCCAACCGATTGATCGGTGACCGACAGCAAGACCGATTTGATGACCAATTCAATTATTATAAACAGTGGATTTAGTAGCCAATCACCAGTATCAGATTGAGGGAATTGCTATAAAAAATAATATCATGTAGAAAATAAAAGTTCTAGGAACTTTACAAAGTAAATAACTGATTCCACAAATCATAATTGACCCAAAAAATAATAAGAATAAGAATAATAACTTATAGGTACTGGTATTTATCTAATAATCCATATCACTTCCCCTTCATGTAGTGACCAAACAGACCAAATTAGTGAATAACCCAGTATGCCTTATAATCCGTATCAAGCAGAACAAACCGAAAAGTCCATTACAAGTAGTAAGTAACCAATTTGGCCATCAATCGAAATCAGTGATTAAAAAAGCGCGCCTAAGGCGCTAGGCGACAAGTGACGACAATACGACAGCCAAGCGCCTAATTGTGCATAGGCAAAGTGTGTGACGCCCGGGGCCGAAGAGGGCGGGGAGTGATCGCCGGTGCAAGAAGGCACGGACAAGGAGCGGCTCCTGGCAGGCTTTTAGGCGGAGGGGACATGAATGAACCGATCCCACACCCGAAAAGAGGAGAGATTCTCGAGACTCAGTAGGTATGGGACTATACGATTGAGGAGAGCTTAAAAGATTTGATAGGTACTACTCATATCAACAAGATGCATCTTCTTTTCTGGTGCTCATCATGTAAACACTCCGAAGTTAAGAGTGCTTGGCCCGGAGCAATGTCATGATGGGTGACCCCCTGGAAATCGCTCTCTCGGGATGCGCGTGAGTGAGGACAAAGCGCTGGAAAGACTCGTGTTGGTTTGTGGGGACGATCGTCGATCCGGAAGGCGGGCGATTCGGATGGTATCGTCGAGCGGGACCTCTCTAGTAAGGTGTGGTTCGGGACGAACCAAGCGACTAGTGGGCTTGTGAAAGAAGGCACGGACAAGGAGCGCTCTGTTTTTAGGCGGAGGGGACATGAATGAACTGATCCCACACCCGAAGAAGAGGAGATTCTCGAGGACAAATGGGACTATTTGAGAGAGCTTAAAAGATTTGATAGGTGAAAGATTCTTCTTTTCTCGTGTTCATCATGTAAAAACTCGAAGTTAAGCGTGCTTGGCCCGAGCAATGTCATGATGGGTGACCCCCTGAAATCAAGCTCTCGAGTGCGGCGTGAGTGAGCAAAGCGTGAAAGACTCGTGTTGGTTTGTGAGGACGATAAGGCGGGCCGTTTGATTTTGGAAAGCGATGTATTAAAAGATGCCCTGTGAAGCGCCTTTTTTGCAGATTAAATTCATATAATTTTTATTAGTGTACGTTTTAAAATACCAATATACCCTTACCTAAATGAAATTGGGGACAAGAAGAAGAAGAAGAAGAAGAAGAAGAAGAAGAAGATGCTTGTTTGAGAAAAGCGTTATCTAACTAAGGGTTATCCAACAGAAAGTGCAACGCATTTCACCTAGATCGAAAGCTACACCCAGAAGGACCAAAAATAAGAAGAAAAAAGGAAAGTAAACAGGCATAACTAAAATGAATGGTTTGAAAAATTGTTCCCGGAATTAACATCCGGACAAACAGTTTTTGAACAGCTCCAAGTTCGACATGTGATCATACCATCAGATAAACACATCATTGGCTCCAATAATTTTGACAAGGAACGGAAAATGTTAAAACACAGGAAAGCAAAACAAAAGAAATTCAAAATCACTAATTTGGTTGTTTAGGGAAAACAATTTGGAATTGACATAAAGATAAGTGAATAAGGATTAATTAACGAGAGGCAATCATAGAGGAAATCAGGAACCCAATCTATTTTCTCAGCTTTTTTGGGAAAAAAATATAGCTTTCCCAATTTTCCAAAATTATGGAACTATCCAGTTCGTGCGGATAGAAGTGAGAATACGGTGTGCATTTAACAGAAGAAAACAAAAGGCGCGACTCATACCAAGAGAACTATTTATGAAAGAACCGAAAGTCATGTGCTATCTGCCTATCTGTATTAATTTTTTTATATAATCAAGGCTGCAAGATAAGTTAGGCCAGTGTGGGAGTCTACTGGGCTGGCTCGAGTGAGGCTTGATTTGTTGGCTCAATCTTGTGCGTTTTCACAACCCGAGCTTGTGCTCAAATATAGATGTTCAGATACTCACAATCTAACATGATCGTGTATCTTTTTTATGATACTTTATAGATGAATTAACCACTAATTCAATTCAAAATAGAAGTGGTATAAAAAACAAATGCAGTAATAATGATACTTTATCATTCTTAATATTAATAAAGATAGACATACATTGCCATAATAATTTTATAACATATTAATAATTTTAAATCATATTTCATTTTTACTGTGATAAAGAAAAAGAAAAACAACATTAGATAGTTGATAAAACTAATAATGACAGTGTTTGGAAATCCATCTAAAATGACTTCTAGATATGGAAGTTCATGTGAAGTGTTATGTATTTGGTGGTGAATTTTTAATGGACAGCTAAATTAGACCAGTAGAAGACCGTCATTGAGGAGCAGACAATCTTATAATTTTTGAATTCCTTCTTGCACTTTTAATAAAGTCACTTACGTGCATTTGTACCAAACTTATAGCAATACCTATAAACACTTGTTGAAAAGCCTATACTTCAAATGCTTAACTAATATAATCTATATTAATATATCACAGTTTTTCTTTTTCTTTTTGTTTTTACAATGAGTTCAAATGTTTAAAACGATCTTGACCTTGAGCTTGACTAAAAATGAAAAACTCAAGAAGCTTGAGTCGAGAACCATCTGCACTCTTGCTGGTATGCACAAAGTCACATATAGATATAAAATGCTAGAATTAAAAGACTTGGGATGGAAATCATTGTGGATTGGCCAGCCATCAATAATGGCCATATCTGCCTTCTTTTTCAATGTAGATACTTAATGTCTTGATAACACATTAACAGATGAATGATTAAGTCAGAAACTATTATTATGCAACGAAAGAAAGATAACAAGATTGGTAACCAAGAAGAGCAAAAAGAATAAATGGCATGGTTCAGAGGATTAAAGTAGTGGCTGAAATGTGTTATTAGGTTTTTTTCCCTTAAAAGAACCGATGGTTAATTTACACGAAAGCTATGGGTATGTTTGGTTGGCTTCCACAAGTAAGCCAACCTTCCCATTTCCTTCCCTTAATCACCAACCAAACATTACACTTCCCGATGCAATTCTCTACTAATGCACACATTTCCCAATACATCACATCAATCCCCTTTCACCAATCATCCCCAACCATTAAACAAACATACACTATATCTCTCTCTTCAGATAACTTCATGCCAATTCTGTCTCACTTTTTTTTGGTTCTTTCCAGGTGGGGAGTGTTTGTATGTGTGTGCGTGTTGGGGTGGGGGGATATGATTCCGATCTGGATTCAATGAATAACTCAACAATTTCCATAAGGAAACCTAACGAGACTCGAAGAGAAAAACAGCAAAAATATTAGCACCCCGTTTTATTATAGGAATTAGAAATTGTTTAAAATAATACATTAAGTTCCAAATTAGATGACCAAAAATAAACTAACCTGGAAGTCACAGTGAACTGTGAGACCTACGTTATCAAACTTGCTTCACAAGAACCGCTTTCTATCAGTTGGTTTCAAGATCTGGAATGAGCACATCAAACTCTCATCAACACTCATCATTGCACCAGCATTATCAAATTCACCACAGTAGTTCGGAGCAGAAAATATGGTAACTAGCTGCCTTTCAGCAAAAAATTCGTATCCATCTTCTACAACCTGCTCGAGAATGTATTCAATCAGAATTCAGAAATAGCAAAAGAGGAATTAAAACAATGAAACAGAAAAAACAAAATACCTGGTGAGCACGACAAACAAGGTCCATATCGTGCTGCATTAAAAACTCAGCCACCTTATCTGGACCAAATGTGTACGAGACTCCTCTATCATTCATTCCCCAACCTTTAATTTCTCTACTGGGATCAGACCAAAGTAAATCACAAAGCAAACCAGAGTCCGGAACATCAGTTGGACGAGGTAAATTTCTTATTTGGTCCAAGTTTGACAGGTCAGGAGAGAGACCACCATGCATGCAGAGAATTTTATCATCTATAAGAGCTGCCACAGGAAGGCAGTTAAAACAATCTGTAAATATTTTCCAGAGTCTAACATTGAACCGGCGTTTGCATTCATCATAGAATCCATATATCCTATTAATTGAAGCGCATTCATGATTTCCTCTTAGGAGAAAGAAATTCTCCGGATACTTGATTTTGTAGGCAAGAAGAAGGCAAATTGTTTCTAAACTCTGTTTTCCACGGTCCACATAATCCCCTAAAAACAAATAATTGGCTTCAGGAGGAAATCCCCCGTATTCGAATAGCCTTAACAGATCTCCATATTGCCCATGAATGTCACCTGGAATCACGGGAAAAAAATAATTAGTTACCCATTTTCTCAGGTTAAACTAGAACAGCAGTAAGAGAGAGCATAAAATCAAAACCAAGCTCTTTCATTTCTTAATTCAACAAGAAGAGAGCAGAGAGACTGCACAATGGATTTATTTGATTTCTCACCTACAAAAAATAATCCTGATTTATGGAAATAACATCTCCTACCCAAAAAAAAAAAAAAAACTCAGTAATGATGGGCAAGTTGAACTACCAGTAACACAGAAAACATTCATTTGTAGTTGGCTACGCGCTAGTGATTAATTCATAACCATATACTAAGAATAAATGCTGTTGCGACAGCTTTCCAAATGATTGAAGAAACTCATACATATAGTAACACTCACATAAAATTGACAGAAAAGAAATAACAAGTTTCCTGACCAGCCAAGCAGAGTCTCACAAACCATGATATATCACATCCACTTAAAAAAGTACATTAAAAACCATTTTAAAAACTGCCAAATGTAGAAATCCTAAAGCATGCTTTTATCACATCCAGTGTGTGATACGAAGACTAATTTGAGGATCCTAGAGGAGCTTCTCCTCATTACCCGAATGTAGCTCCACCACAGGTTATACCAATTGTGGGACAAAAGCCATTCAAAATTGTCAGAATACTATGTTTGCAAACCTTTTGTCATTTTAATATTTTACTAAATTAATAATTTCATAATAATTCTTTCATCGTTTACATATTATATTGTTTTCTTTTTGTAAATTATTGATTTATATAAATCTTTAGGACTAAATGAATATAAAAATCGATAATTCAAAAAATATATAATAAATAAAAGATTAAAAGTATAAGGATTTGTTGAATATTGATTATTTATAGATGATGGACTACTATGTACTTGAGACATCTTGATATACACTTCATCGCCAATGCCTTTAATTTGAAAAACCAATAAGTCATGTCCAATACTTGTTAACATTTATTGTTAAATTTAAGTATACGTCGAATTTTTGACTACATATAACTATCTTTCCAATTTATAACTAATGTATGTAATTTTCAGAAAAATAAAAATACATGTTCAAAAAGTAATTAAAATATAAAACTTGTCACAAATTACAACATTATTTGTTATTGACAACTAAATAGGTTTTTACAAATCCTTTTTATTATAAAGTTTTACTAAATAAAAAGAAAATTTAAAGAAGACAAAGGGCTGAGTGGGAAAATTCCTCCAATAAAGCCAAAAGGCCAAGGGCCATGCAATAAATACAAGTGCAACCCCCTACAAACCTTCTGTCAAAGTTCAATGTCCTTTTGCACTCAACATTTTCTTTTTTTTTTAAGCGCATATAGATCTAGCGCTTAACTAAAATTCCAGAAAAAAAAAAGGTAAAACATGTAGAGCAAATTTGTATTGTGATTCTTTGTTGGAGCCCAATTCAGTTATTCGCCTCCTTAACTATGCGGGGGGAAAGAAAGCTTCAAGCAGGGAAAGAAAAGCTTCAAGCGTGACGCACAGTTGTTCTTACACTTATAATAACAAGAGGTTTGCAACACACAATATTCCGGCAATTTTGAATGGCTTTCGCCATATTATGTCAAAAAGTCCTCAATTGTGACATCAGCAACAAATCTTGGCAATGCACATGGACTCACATCCATAAAATTTCATCATATGTATTCAAGGGAAAAAAACAAAGAAAGTGCCAACACAAATTTGAAATAAGATGAATTGCACTGTGCTAACTACTAACTCCCTCATTTTTAAGTAAGTAATTCCATTAGGATGCAGCTCAGAAATTACGTATTTGTTACATCATGCATTCTCTTACTATCAAATATCCAGCAGGGGAAACACTTTTCCGAAGCAAAACCAAATAACCAATTTATCATTTCGCTCACACAACTAAACAATTAAGCGCCGCCATCATATTCACACAGAAACCAAAAAGAAAACCATAACCCAACAATTTTCAACTGCCAGGACCGCATCATAACCAATTCCATAGTTTGAGCCACATTCAACCAAAAACAATGTCAAATTGCAAAATTCATAGCCCATATTCCCGTTAAAAAGGTCCAAATCTGGACCCTAGTTCATGAACTATCCGTAAAGTTCCAAACGAAAATCATGACATGTCCTAAAAGAGGCAGACATACAGAACCTGAGTCTAACATACAAACACAGTAAACTCAAATAATTAATCCGCAAAGTGAATAGGTCGAGAGGGGCATAGTAATACCGCAGATCTTAATAGGGGCTTCGAGCTCGAGGAGATTAGGCTGGGAGAGGAAGATTTCACGGGACGTCGTACAGAGAGCACGGATCTCATTCTCCGACAGCTGCACCTGACGAACAGTCCGTGCATTACGAAACTCCAACAGCCGATTGATGATGTCATCCAACAAGGCAGGCTCTATCCCCTGCCCATTCGCCGCCATATCTTTCTCCCTTTATTTTCCTTCAATTCCCAAGGTTCCAACCCTAAAACTCAGCCACAAATAGCAAACCCTAGATTCCCCCAAAAAAAATTCCAACATACAATAAATAAATTCGTCAGGGTTTCAATATGCTGTTCTTGGAAACAAGAAAGCCAGAAAAGAAAGAACGCTGGTTGGTTGAATACATTTAAATATCATTTTGGGCAGGGATAAAATAAAGATTTTTGTACAATTATAAAACAAAAAAAAAAAAAAATTGCAAGATGAGGTGGGAGGGTCTATTCCATGCCACTATCCAAGTGGGTTCATCACTATTGGATGAGCATATATAGTGTTTGGGTTTACGGGAGGGTCTATTCCATGCCACTACCCAAGTGGGTTCATCACCAAGTTGGGTGACATGGAATTTACCAAGGCGGAGAGGATTATTTTTCTAGGGGTGGCAATTCGAGTCGTGTTTGGGTTTACGGGTGTGTTGAGATACTATAGTTAGAGAAATGGTCGGAAATACCTCTACTTTTTGGAAAGAAAAGACACTGTTTACGCTCACATCACTTTTGTACTTTTTTTTTATTTTTTTACGCTCCAACATATTATTTGGTTAATTTTACGTTTTTTTCAGTTTTTTTGTTCATGTATTGCTTTACATGTTATATCTGTTGTTTCAATGTTGTTGATATTTGTTTCTTGATTGTTTCTATGTTGTTTCGATGTTTCAGTACAACTTTACTTATTTTTTACGTTTTCTTCTGTTCATACGTTGTTTTATATATTGTTTCTGGGTTGTTTTCTATAATGTTTTTAATGTTGTTCTGATGTTTCTTTGTTACTTCTATGTAGTTTTTAACGTCTCAATGCAGTTTTTACATATTTTTAAACTCTTTTTATTGATGTTGTGTTTTCTATATTATCTATGTTGCTTTTGGGTTGTTGTTTTCTTGTTTTTAATATTATTCTAATGTTTTTTGTTGTTTTTGAACGCGTTTTACCTATTTTTAAGTTATTTTTGTTCATGTGGTATTTTCTATATTTTTTCTTTTTGTATCTAAGTTGTTTCTATATAGTTTTCAATGTTGCTCTATTATTTATTAGTGGTTTCCATGTTTTCCACGTTTTCAATGCATGAGAATAAAAATTGAATCGTGTTATCCAAGTTTTGTGTTTTTCTATATTATTTTCAATATATTTTTTTCAATGTGTTGTTCTATGTGTATGTTTCTTGATTGTTAAGGGTTCGAGTATAAAGTTGATTATTTAATGGGAGACAACATTGTTTTTTAACTTAAATTTTATTAGATGAAACATGTTTGAAACACTCATGAAACAACAACGTAAAAAAGTCCGGAAAAATTGGCGGGACGTAAAAATGTCCAGAAAAGGCGGGAGCGTAAAAAAGTCAGGAAAAAACCTGAAAGCGTAAACAGGTGTCCTTTGTTCCGGAATGTTGGGCAATTGTTTCCAAAGCCCTATAATTACACAAATTTGACCAACTCAAATATAATCCATTTAATTATTTGGGTCATATTGTCAACCCCAACAGATTTATTTAATACACAAGAACTAACAACACGACTTTAAATGACCCGTATATTTTTCAAATTGAATAAACCATCTAGTTATTATGATAAAATGGGGATTTGGAGTTATTTATATATAGAATATTAAAAAAATAGTGAATTACAATCCAAATATGCAAATCGTAATTTGGCTTGATAATAAGCTTATCAAATTGTGCCTCCAAAGAAAATGGACAAACTCCAAATAAGTTGCACTCCTACAATATGTTAACATATAAATAAATAAAAAATGCAAAGGTTTAAGAGAAAGCACTAATTTATGATGCATTTATAAATTAAACGACAATTAATTAACTCACCAAATACCAAAATAGAATTAATTACAATTTTCTTGTTCAAACGGGTTAAGTCGATCATTTCAGGTCACAAACTGACCTATTTTATTATTCGGGTTAATTGGGTCTGACACGATTATGGCCTGAATAATAAATGCCTCGACCCTAACCCATTTATATATGTTAGGAAATTTATTTGTATAGATTTTGATGATGCCTAGAAAAGTTAGATTAGAAAGTTGGCACCCCATTTTATGTATGTATTTCAACTTTGTAATAGTTAGATAGATAGCTGAGCTCTCAAGCAGCCGAGTTGAATATGCAGAAGACTGACTGAAGAAGTGTAGAGAAGTTTCAGTTGTATCACTACTGAGTATCGAAGAAAACCTTCAGTCAAGTTAAGAAGTTGTGTCTTTCAGTAGACTTACAGCTGAGTCATCCAATAATCAAGGAGAAGACTCAATAAAGGGGTAAATTAGCTGAAGGACTCAGAGAAAGTTGAAGAAGTCTGTTGCTAAGAAAGTCAAAGACTTACCCAAAATGGTAAAGGACAAACCTACAACCTTAAAAGTTGTCTTGCTGAAAGAGTGCAAGAAGCTGGAGCCAATGAAACGTTTGCAGAAATCTGGTATAATTCAGGCACCTGCAGAGCTTTACTATGTTGAGGTTGGGTCAACATCAAAAGTTGCACGATAAGACAAGCCAACCAACAAGAAGTGAAGTTTGAAAATTATCTCTCTCTTCAACGGATACATTTTCAAATTCTCACTATAAAAGGCTGAGGAATTTATGAGAGAAGTACGAGACACAAGAGATATTTGAGCATTCATGCAAACAACTGCAATACTCTTTTTAAGCTAAAAGTTCAAATCCTTAGGCCTAAACATTCGAAGTGATTCTAACCAACACAATCCAGTGAAGGAAGGAAACCAACTTCAAAGTTGAAGAGGAAACCTGGTTGAAAAACAACAAGGGGTCTACACATCCAAGAAGTGAAGGAAGTGTAGTAAGGTTCAGGTTAGAACCTGGTTCAAATCCATCGGAGGGCTACGTGATCAAGTTCGAAGGGTTTGGAGAGCTGAATTAGTGAGGCATCTGCCTTACGAAGAGCTGAGTTCCTGGAGTGAAGACAGTTGTATGATCAATGCTTGCTCGAACTGTCTTTGTACTTTTGTAACATCCAAGTTGCACTAGTATATTCCTCCAGAAGTTGGAAAAGAGTGGAGTAGAGGAATTACCCCATCCTCGAAACACTATAAAATTCTTTATGTCATTTACTTTCATCATTTTATTTTCTGCATATTTATTACCGTTGATATATATATATATATATATATATATTTGTTCATTCAGCTGATAATAACTTAACCAAAAATAAGTGTTGAAAACCATATTTTAAAAAGGGTATAAGACTTCTGCTGTAAAAATCAAGTAAACTGATTTTCTAAAAAGCTCACTTCACTCAGTTGAGTTACTCTATTAATATCTCTCTCGAGTTTGTTGAGTGGTTAACTCTTTTGTTGAGGTTAAACCCAGCTTACTTGTATAAACTCTGATTTGATTTAAAAACGAAAAATTGGTTAAGTCTATTCAATCCCCTCTTCTAGATTTAACTGACACCCCTTGGAACCTACAAGTAGTATCAGAGCGGTTGGTTCAAAGAACCTTCTGCACTAGTTACTGAACTAGATCTCAATCTTTTCAAAAGAACAACACTTGAAAGTTTTTCAAAAATTTCTTCTAAAGTTATTATCATGGAAGCAAATCTATCTCGTATTCCCATGTTTACTGTCGAAGAGTTTGATGACTTGAAGATTCGTATGTAGGCTCATCTCTCAGCTTTGCACGATGAAATGTGGATTGTCATAAAAAATGGACCCATTAAAATCACCAAGGTGAATACAACTATAAGAGCTGCTGAGGATGCTGTTGAAAGACCTGCAATGGTGGAAAGCCTCGAAGCAAATGGACCAATGTAGACAGAAAAAGATATAACTTGGACAATGTGGCCAAGGATATTTTATATAAAACTCTTGACAAAGCAATGTTTAACAAGGTTAAATCTTGCAGTACTGCTAAGAAAATATGGGAAAATCTAACTCTTATTTACGAAGGCTCATTGCAAATAGAATAGAACAAATTGACAGTTGCAGTGCAGAAGTTCAAAAACTTCAAGATGATGGCTAGTGAATCACTGGATCAGCTGGATGCCAGATTCACAGAAATTACAAATGAGCTATCAGCTCTTGGAAAAGAATATATACAGAAGGAGATGTGTATGAAGATTCTCAGATCTCTCCCAGCTGAGTGGGAAAGGAAGGTGATGGCCCTCAGGCATTCAATGGACTTAACTAAAACCTCTAACCATGAGTTATTCTCAGATCTTAAACCATATGAATTCGAGCTCAAAAGGAAAGAGCGAGATGAGATACTTGTGCCCAAGACAGCTGCCTGTTGCCTGGAGAATCAAAGACTGTTGAATCCAAGGACATCACAGGCAAAGAGGAGATTGCCCTGATGGCTAAGAGTTTCAACAAGTTCTTCAATAAGAACTATAAGAGGAATAAGGGTGAATTTTCCAGAAGATACTGAGCTCCTTCCAAAGGAAAGGAAGAGAGAACCCCCAAGAGCTGAGAACAAGAAAGTTGAGGATTTGTGCTGGAATTGCAGACATCCATGTCACTTTGCAGTTGATTGCCTCTATCCACCAGTCAACAAGTACAAAAATGAAGAGGATAAGAAAGTCTTCATCAGGGAAAGAAGACAAGAGAGAAAAAAAGCCATGATGGCTGCAGAGACATATAAAACCATGTGTAAGGAGACAACTGAATCAGACAGCAGTGAAGCTGACTACTTTTGAGACCCTGAAGAAAAAGCATTGATTTGTCTCATGGCCAAGGAACAAGAAGATGATGTATATTCTAACTCATCTAGCTCAAATTCTGATGATAGTGATTATGACACACACATTTCATCACCCACATATCTTTATGAATCATTAGGAAAAATGATGAAAGATTTTGAGCACATAAAATCCTCACACCTACTTTTAAATGAGGAAAACAACCATCTCAAATGCCAAAACTCACACTTACTGAAGAGCTGAGTACTCTTAGTCAAATAGCTGATGAGAATAAAGAGTTAAAGGTTGAGATAGCTAAGGTCTAAAGGACTGGGCGAAAGAGAAAAGAGGGAACAATAATTGAAAAATGTGATTGTATCACTCAGTAAGTCATCTAAAATATTGGATGAATTGATGTTGATACAAAAAGAAATTGGAGACAAAGCAGGTTTAGGTTTTAATTCCTTTATCAATGCACAAACTCCAAGACTGGTGTTGGGGAAAGGATCCTCAAGCAATGGGGGAATCCAAAAGCCAAAAGCACCAAATATTGCACCCACACACAATCACAAACACTCATATGATGGCCTTGGTTATAAGGGAAAGGGTAAGAAGCTAGCTGAGTTTGTTGAGAGAGCTGTAAACAAAATTTAGAAAAACTCAACAACAGACACCAAATAGGAAATATTCTGTTAAATCCAAACACAACTACCAAAAGCCCCAGATCAAAAAAAAAATGGACTAAAGATCACAGATGTTGCCTATGTTGAATGGCTGAGTTTCAATATGTTGAGCATCAGCCAACAATGTGATAAAAGATACAATATTGGATTCAACATGGGTGTTTGTCAGATCAAGGATGTTGAAACCAATGAAGTTTTGCTATCTGGGATGAGAAAGAAGAACATATATGTAGTGGATTGGTCCACTACTACACCAAGCACATGTCTGTTAGCAAAGAGCACAGATGAATCTAGCTAGTTGTAGCCTGAATCATCTGAATTTCAAGACAATCAACAAGCTTGCAAGGAGTCATTTGGTTGAAGGATTGCCAGACTCAGTCTGCAAGAAAGAAAGTATATGTGATGCATGTAAGAAAGGAAAGCAGATCAAGTCATATTTCAAGGATAAGCGAAGTCTTTATTCAACAAGGATTTTGCATTTATTGCACATGATCTATTTGTACCAATTGAATCAGCTAGCTTAAGTGGAAAGAAATACACTCTAGTGGTGGTGGATGATTTCAAGATACACATGAACCATTTTTATGTATAAGAAAAATGAAACATTGTAGAAGCTTCCACAGCTGATGAAGGGAGTTCAAAATGAGAAGAGTCAAACCATTCAAGAAGCCCTAGTAGTAAGCAGAAAATGAAAAGTAGGCTCGCATAGTTTGTTATGTCAACTCCAAAATGAGTTGATAAGGTCTGATAGAGAAACTGAGTTTGACAATAGGATTATAACTCAGTATTACATAGAGAATGGTATTGCGCATGAGTTATCAGCTGCAAGAACTCCACAGCAGAATTGAGTGGCTGAAAGAAAGAACAGAACCCTTAGGAAGCTGCAAGGACCATGTTAGCTGAAGCTGGATTGCCTAAGAGATTTTGGGCTGAAGCCATTAACACTGCTTGTTATACTCAGAATAGGTGTATGATCGATAGGCAGCTGTCCAAAACCCCCTATGAAATTGGGACAGGCAGAAAACCTAATGTGGGATATTTTCATATCTTTGGAAGCAAGTTTTTATTCAAAATAATGGCAAGGATAATTTGAAAGCTTTTGTTGCTAAAACTGATGAAGGTATCTTTCTTGGATATTCAGCTTAGAGTAAAGCTTTCAGAGGGTTGAGCAAAAAGACTATGGTAACAGAAGAGTCTATCCATGTAGTCTTTGATGAACCTAATGTAAATGGAGAAGACATTGATGAGTTAACTGAGAAGATGAATAAGCCAACTATCCAGAAGAGTCTCTGTGCAGAAGCAAATCTCAGAAGAATCAATCCTGGTGAGGATGAGTTAGCTGAATCTCAAAGACATCTGGAAGGTCTGCAACTGAATGGTGATGATCAAGAAGATGTTGTTCAAGACAACTTAGTTGCAAGAACAACCAATCCAGCAGACTTACTCCAACCAGATGTGAGATGGCTGAGAGACCATCTACCTGAGTTAGTCATTGGTAATGTAAGAGGAGGAATAACAAGATCCAGGACTCAACGTGAAGTTATGTTCAGTAGTTTCATTTCTTAAATTGATCCAAAGAATGTGTCACAAGCGTTGGATGATACTCATTCGATTCTAGCTATGCAGGAAGGGCTGAATCAGTTTGAAAAGAACAAAGTTTGGGAATTGGTCCAAAGGCCTACTCACTAGAATGTTATTGGTACAAAGTGGGTATTCAAAAATAAGATGAATGAGGAAGGATTTTTGTGAGAAACAAAGCAAGATTGGTAGCCAAAGAGTATTGCCAAGAAGAAGGTATATATTTTGATGAGACCTTTGCACTTGTTGCCAGATTGGAAGCAATAAGGATGTTTCTTGCTTATGATGCACACAAGAACTTCACAGTCTATCAAATGGATGTGAAGATTGTATTTTTGAATGGACTTTTAGAAGAAGAAGTATATGTGGAACAACCTCCAGGTTTTGAGCAGAAAACTATTGGAGATAAGGTCTACAAGCTCAAGAAAGAATTGTATGGTTTGAAACAGGCACTAAGAGCATGGTATGATAAATTGTCTCAATTCCTAATAGACAATGGACTCACCAAAGACAAAGTTGATAGAACACTCTTCAGAATTCAAGATGGAGAGAGTATTTTGCTTATTCAAATATATTTGGATGACATCATCTTTGGATCCACAAACAAAGAGCTGTGTAATAAATTCTCAAACCTTATGCAAGGGAAGTTTGAGATGAGTATGATGTGAGAGTTGACTTTCTTCCTAGGTCTTCAAGTCAAGAAAATAAAGGATTGAACGTTCATAAGTCAAACCAAATACACCAGAGATTTAATGAAGAAATTTGGTGTGGAAGAGAAGTCAAAAATTCCCATGAATACTTCTATCGAGATGGATATGGATGCAGAAGGAAAGCCAACAGACCTGACATCACCTTTACAGTAGGTGTATGTGCAAGATTTTAGTCTGCTCCCAAAGAAAGTCATATGACTGTAGCTAAACAAATTCTGACATATTTGAAGGGTAAGCCAAGAAGTTGGCTTATAATATCCAAATGAAGGTGGATTCAAGTTGATTGGATACTCAGACTCAGACTATGCTAGGTAGAGTTGACAGAAAGAGTACATCTGGTACTTGTCAAATGCTTGGAAATAGATTAGTTTCTTGGTTCAACAAGAAACAAAATTCAATAGCTACATCTACAGCTGAGGCAGAATATATTGCTAAAGGCAATTGTTGTGCCCAAGTCTCATGGATGAGGCAACAGCTGAGAGATTATGACATTGAAGAGAAGGAAACTCCAATTATGTGTGATAACATAAGTGCTATTGCAATTACTCACAATCCAATATTGCACTAAAGAACAAAGCACATTGATGTCAGATATCAGTTTATAAGAGATCATGTTGAAAAGAAACACATCACATTGGAATATGTATCAACTGAGAAGTAGTTAGCTGATATATTCACAAAGCCTTTATGTGAATTAAGATTTGAAGAACTTAAGAATTAGCTTGGTCTAATTAAGTTGTGTTAATATGCTCGTAACATTCATTCAACAAAGTTAGAGTTGGGAGAATCGCATTAGAAGAGTTTTACTCAATCAAGCAGTAAAAATAGTCTTTGTAGTCGTTCATCGAATTAAGTTTGTTGAATAACCGAGTCTTAATCGCAATGTAGATAGAGATAGAGAGAAGCGAGTTAAGTCATAAATGAAGAAAGGCGACTTATGAACTAAGAGACAAAACGAGGTCCTTTGTATCAAAGTGGGAATGTTTGGCGAATGATGTCGGCATCATTAAATGCGCTCTGATAAAAAAACAAATGATAATAACTTATGATTGGCTATAAATGCTGCTCACATTAAATGCGACGTGATTAATGCTTTTTGCACATTTCAATCCTGACCGTTGATCACATTTTTTTTTGAATAAATGCGAAATTCTATATAAAAATGAAAAAAGAGTATTCCTGATCACAGGCTGATCAGGTAGCCAAAAGAAAGCCTAAAAACAATGTCAAAAAGAATGCGAAATGGTCACAAGCCGACCAAATGGCTGAATGGTTGGGGCCTCGTTAAAATATTTCAAGGTAAAACCCACCCTTGTGGGAAAAACCCATGAAAGGAAAAAGAGTACCCCAGGGCGTCCAGAAATGAAGAAGCAGCACGTGCTAACTAACAAACCCATAGGTGGATTGGCCAACATAGTCATCAGTAAGATAATCTATAAGCTCATGTGGTGGGATGCCCCACCATGTGCCGTACTCCATCTTCTTGCTCAATATATCCGCCACTCGATTGCCTTCCCAAAATATATGTGAGACCACGAAATCCATATGTGCAAGCAGGTGTAAAGTGTAACGCCAATTGCTTAGGTGGCGCCACGGGACCTCTGTAGATCTCTTCTCCAATAGGTTCACCACATACATCGAATCCGACTCCAGCCAAAGTTGCGTCCAACCCTTGCTAGAAGCATACTGTATTGCCCACATTGCAGCAATCAGCTCAGCCTCAAACGCGTATCCCGAACCACAATGATGTACAAAACATCCCCGAAAGAAACTTCTACAATTTCGGAAGACCCCTGAAGCAGTAAGTCTCCCTGGCGCCCCAGAGGAACTACCGTCTGTGTTGACCTTAATCCAGCCCGGGAGGGGTTTTTGCCAGTTAACCTCCACGATATTTGGAGCTTGTCTAGGTCGCCCTGGAACTCGGAGCCTATGCAGGATAAGGAGATCATGTTGGTCATTATGCATACAACCTCGATCCAATGATGATGATTCTACAACGAGTACTCTCAGATGGATTGTCGCAGCTTCGATAGTCCAGATTTTGCTATGAAATACTAGCTCATTCCGGATATGCCAAATGAGCCATATACAGGAAAGGATAGCCACACGCCAGAGGAAGGTAACCTGCTCACTAAATTGAAAATTCATTAGTCGTACCAGGAATTCATTAAAGCTATTGGCCTGAAATTGGTGAATGTTAAATGAGTTGAAAATCCATCGCCAGAGAGCCCCTGCAAAAACACATGAGACAAATAAATGATCAATCGATTCCGCAGATTCACAACAAAGAGTGCAAACCGAAGGGCCAGTAAAACTCCCCTCGGCTCGTAATAAATCCAAGACAGCTAATCGATTGTGGATAGCCCACCACGCCACCACCGATCGACATTCCGGGATGTTTTACGACCAAATCCAAGAACCCCATTTGACCACCAGGTAGTTAGGGCGCACGTGATCATAGGCAGCCTTAGATGTAACCGAACCGTCCTCCGAATTTAACCAAACACGTGTATCCCTAGAGTTAGGGGCAATAGGGATGCGTACGATAGCCCGGACCAGATCCAAATACGTCTCCACAAATGAGAAGGTGAAATGCCATTTCCCATCATAAAAGTAGTCTGGAATGCGATGTCGGAATAGGTATCTATATTCTTCTGGAATACCAATACGGTCTGCTATAGAATATCCTAGCCAGTTATCAATCCAAAATAATACCTCGAAATTAGCACGTGGGATCCAACGTGAATCCTCCAAGCAAGATGAAATGAAAGGTTTAATCCCGATCCAGGATAGAAGGTCATTCCCATCTACGACCAAAAATCGACGCTAAGTGTGGTGAAAATCACCGACTCCGAGTTCATGACCTTCCACCCATTTTCATCAAGAAAGTTGTATTAGACGCAACAATCGATCGAACGCCCAACCCCCTTCAGGTCAGGCGTACAACACTGTTCCGATTAACCATCACGAACCCTTAGAATTCACATTCCCGATCAAATGAAGTTACACATTGCCCTTTCCATTTGCTTGAGCAACGTGCAGGGCCATTTGTAAATCATCATGGTATGAACAAACGAGCTAGTAATCACCGAATTAACTAAGCAAACACGACCAGCAAGGGAAAGAGATGAACCTTTCCATCGTCTGAATTTAAGGATGATCTTATCAAAGACGGACTGAAGATCCGCAACCTTAGGGGCCCTTTGAAGATTGGGGCGCCTAAATAAACTGTAGGAAACGTCCCGGGCTGAATCCCCATGATTGTCTGCACTCTTCCACGAATATGAGATGAGACCCGGGTACCAAAATAAACTTTGGATTTACGAGGATTGAAACTTAGCCCGAAATATCTACATAAAGGTTGAGAATCTGGAGAAGAAATGGGCGTTTGCTGAAGAAGCTCCACACAAAATAACAATATCGTCGGCGTATAGGATAGATGATGGAAAGATTATGCGTTTGGGCGCGACAAACGTAGCAAGCCTATTATGCTCAACCGCAACATCTATAAATTTACTAAGGACCTCTTCTGCGATGCAAAACAGCAACGGGGATAAAGGATCACCTTGTCGAACTCCTCTAAAACAAGGGAAGTACCCTACCGGCGTCCCATTCAAAAGAACTGAAATTCTGGACGACCGAAGAATAACATCCACCCAGTGGATAAAGATCTTAGAGAAACCAAAGCGGCGCAAAACGTGAAGTAAGAAGTCCCATTTCAAGGTATCAAATGCCTTACGGATATCAATCTTCAAGATCATATTCATATCCAATCTACCATGCAAGACATTGAATCCTTCAGATACCAGTGCAATACAGTCATGAATCTGTCTTCCAGGGATAAATCCGAACTGAGTAGGTGATAAATATGTAATAATAATCGAACCTAAACGCGTAGCCAAAAATCTTAGTAATAATCTTGAAAAGAAAATTACTCATGACAATTGGGCGAAAGTTCTCAATAACATTAGCGTCCTTGGTCTTTGGGATTAGCGCCATAAAACTAGTGTTCAATCCTAGAGATAGTGACAAACTAATGAAGAAAAATCTGATCGCGGCGATCACCTCGACTGATATAACATCCCGAGAGTGGCAATAGAATATCCCATCAAACCGTCAGCCCTGGCGAGCTATCCAAATCCATATCAAATACCGCTTTCTTAATCTTTGTATCTGATGGAATGACAGTCAGGCTAGCATTATCGGCCGCCCCCACCCTTGGAGAAATCACCTGATCAATAGTGGAGTAATCCGGAGTGATACCCCTATTATCCGCAAAGAGCTCCTTGTAAAACAAAATAATATGATTCCCAAGCACCGTTTTATCATCCGTGTAAATGCCATCCACCATAAGACCCTAAATCCCCAATCGCCCACTGCGAATCTGGCTCTAACGATGAAAAAATACCGTGTTACGATCCCCATCCTTAAGCCATGCCGAGCGAGACCTTTGCTTAAGGAATTCAGATTGTAGTAGCAATGTCTGAGAGAGAAGTTTCTGGGCATCCAGCTCCTGATCCCGACGGGTAGCTGTATAACCCAAGCTCTCAATATCTGCCTGAATCTGATGAACCTGCTCCATCTGATAATCTACCCTATGATTCACATCTCCAAAAACATCCCTGTTCCAAACCTTAATCTCCTGCCTCAACCTCTTTAGCTTCCACATAACGCACAACAGGGGGTTGGGCGCCATTGAGGGGGTTGGGCGCCATTGATGGCGCAGACCAAGAGGTATTAACTAAGTCCCGAAACGTGTCATGATGTACCCACATACGCTGAAACCAAAATGGCACCGGACCCCTGCTAATGGAAGATGAGCAAGAAACCAAGATGGGGTGGTGATCAGAACCAATGCGTGGAAGCACTAAGCCCTTAACGACCTGCCAAAAAGAGAAAAATTGACAAGTTGCTAGGGTCGATTCAACTTAGCTTGGAGGAGAGATAGAGGCCTTCGGGGAGAGCACCAAGTAAATGATTTCCCCGTAGTCGGCACTGAAAACAAACCATCCTCCTCCAGGAAATCCCTGAAATCTTGACAAGAGGCTTGGGATAAAGTATCACTTCCAGAGCGCTCATGATGTCCCAATACCGCATTAAAATCCCCAATAAGAAGCAGATCAGTAAGACCCAAATTCCTCAAATCCATCCAGAGCGCGCGGCGAGTAGTGTGATCACACAAACCATGAGTAAAACCAACATGAAAAACCATGGAACCAAATTGAACTTGAAGAACAATACATTGAGTTGAAGACCAAACCTGATTAAGGACAGAGATGCCAGCATCACAGAAGACCCAAATGTCTGGACGTTCGTTAGCCCAGAAACTCTACGCCACAAACATCAATCCCAAAGAATTCCAATAAGCCTCCGAAATCGAAGAAATGTCCACCTTAGGCTCACAAATAGCTAAAATTGAAGGTTTGTGTTTTTGACATAACGCCTTAAGAACATTGCGACATGCAATGTTCCCAATCCCCCGAATGTTCCAGAAGATGCAATTCATTGAGATGGTGGGGGGGGTGGTGCCCGTGATTATCGCACGGTAAAAACTGGAGTATGATGTGCTGTAGAATCTGACGAATTGGCCACCTCATCTGCATAATCTGCCCATCTTTTTGAAGCTGCAAAATCAAGCTCATTTGGCCCTGGGCATTCTGGTTCAATATCAATGTCATGAATTGCTGGAGATGGACCCTTGTTGACACTCTGGATTAGCCTGGACTTAGCAGAGTCTAGAGAGTGGTCCCAGAAGGCACGAGTGAGGGCCCGAATAAACTTCCAACGGATCTTTGGCAATAATAGGCGGTATATTCGAGACATGTCCAGTGTTGGAGGTGGAGGCCCTGGGTATTGATTCCCTTGCTGGATAATCGGATTAAGAACCTGCTGACTGTTTATCGGGAATGTCATCTGAAGCAAGAACCGCAAAATTATTACTCGTGTGTATATCAGAAGGACAAATGACTATTGCACCAGCGAGGGAACCTGCATGCATAGCCGAACCCGTGTTTCCTATTGAGTCATCAACGGTCTTGCCCTTGTCCTGCTGAACAGGACGGTAAACCTTTCGAACTCTGGAACGCCCTCGCTGCATCGAATTTGGACGGATATTGGCTGCCTGTGAACGTCCCTGATCAGGTGACACGTGCCTTTCTGTACCCAACGTGCCTACGTTGGTAAGACGGCAAGAGGCTGTCGAATGTCCCGTTATGCTACACCTCAAACAAAACTCCGGGAGTTTCTCATAAGTGACTGTCACAAAGGAGCACTGGCCAATGCGTTCCACCATGATATGATCTTCCAACGACTTTGAAAGATCAATATCCACCAGAACCCAAACGAAATGGCCCAAAGAACCATCCACTGAGCGATGATCAATTTGTAATGGATTCCCAAGAGCACTGGCAATCCCCAGGATGGTATTGGGGTCCCAGTATTCCAAACTAAGTTCAAAAATGCGTACCCAAACGCTGGCCACGGAGGTTTGTACCTTGTAAGGGTTAAAGTCCGGAACCCATGGAGATAGACGGATAGTACCAGGGTTAAGCGTCCAATTAGTGTGTTGCTGAGCCCGAGATCGATCCTGCGCATTAAACAATTTGACACAAAAAATCCCTTGCCCAAGGGAATTAATTTCCAGTCATTCTTAATACCCCATAATTCAGATAGGCGTTTATGCAAAATCATGGTCGCCCATGGCTTGTTACCTTTTCCCAAAATAACCCTTCCAATCAAAGAGTAGAAAAATTCTGCGAGTCGTTGTTGGTAAATGTGTTCATCAATTGTAACGGAATAGTAATCACCTTTTCTAACCGGTTTTGGGATAGACTTAGTTTTACCAGAAACCACTGTGGAAAACAGATTAACATTACCTGGGGCCTGAGTAGTAGAATCCAGATGATTGGTACCTGCAACTATTTTAGCAAAAGAATATCCAAAATTGGGGTTAGCAATTGGAGTATGAGTCGAATGTCGCAAGTTCGTTTCATAATCGGATGACGTTGGAGCAGAATTTCCAGCCGTCTATGGCTCGTTCTTGGAATCTGAAATGGGATGTGGGCCTGTGTGCGGGGGACCATGCGGATGGTGGACAGTGGCCCAGGGGTCATCACTCCCCTGGGGAGGGGCGGCCTGGGATGGATAGGTTACCGCCGGCCCCCATAGCGATGGGAGGGGGCCGCCCCCCCATGGCTGGAAGCGGCCATAGGGGTGAGGAGATGCGCCCCCCTAATATGTGCGTCTATCAAAGGCCAGGAGCGCCCCTGCCGCAGCCTTCCGTGATCAAGGACAACAGCGACATCAAAGGTCTCCGCTGCAGGTGCGTGGTTGGATGACGAGTAACCTGGGTGTTGCTCATGCAGCTGCTGCACGGGCGGAGGTTGTGTTGCAGCAGGTGTATACGATGAAGACCTCGTATTACTCGACGACAAATATTGTTCCGGCAGAACTAACCTTAGGTGCATAGGGGCTAGGCCTGGGAGTGACGGTCGCTTGGGAACGAAAGAGGATTACCATGAAGTCGATGTCAAAGGAGATCCCATCGTAATAGCAGCCATGATCGGACTGTCTGCAGCAGGAGACAGCGTGTGCCTTGTCGATGGATTCAGAGGACGAACAGGCGGGGGTAAATAGTTCGAAGTCATCCCATGAAAGTCGTATGGCAACGTCATGACGAGCACTGCCGACGCGGACACCGGCGACGATGCCGATGACTGTGGCTGAGACGATCGGGACGGATCACATTGCAAACTCTAAAAATCCCAAAATTGTCTGTTCGTATCTCATATATAACCAAATTCACTTTCTCTCTCTTCTCACATACTCTCAAACTTTCGAAAAACTCTAAGTATTCTCTCTACGAAAATCCTCTCACAGTTCTTCAAGTTATTTCACAAAATCATCAATGACACCAAAGAGATCCGCCCTCGACTTTGCTAAACTCGCTGAAAAGGTGTACTCCGATGCACTAGTGGACTTTGAAGGCCTTGTCAAGCAATCTGATGACAATGAAAAGGCTAGAAAAATTGATGGGCACCTTGAAAAGTCTGGTTTGAAGAAGTTTCTTTCGATGGAGATGGCCTAGACCTTTCAAGAGGAGGTTGCGATGTTTTATGTGAACGTTGTTGTTCACGATGATGGCATTCTGATACGAATTGTACGAAGGACCCATTGAATATATCGATTCAAGAACCCAACGTATACAAGTAGGCAGCGGATATTCCAGATCGATGATCTAGTTTGATCTTACCTAGAGCTTTATAACCTTGACCCGTTGGCTATATGGTCAGCCAAGAACCTTGGTATGATGAACACCACAAGATATTGCTCAAGTATCTTGATAAGTTCTTAAACAATTGAAAACTCTACAAAGAGAATTTCAACTCACAAAGGCAAATGCCAATTTCAATATATCAATCAATTCTCCATTCTTACATGGGCTGCCATGTTTTTATAGTTACAATATGATGCTTCAATGTTAATCCCGAATTGGCTTTTCATGGGATTTGAAGAGACATTCTTGACCCCTTTTTCTAGTCTTACAATATAGAAAATGACTCCCCCATGTGAAGAGACACTCTAGACCACCTTTACTAGACTTGGAAAATGATTATTAGACTAGACAACCTTTCTAGACTTGGAAAATGACTACTAGACTTACTTTATTGAATAATCATACTTGATTAACTTAACTAAGACACTTTGACTAACAAAATGCTGAAAATTGACCATTTTAAGCAAAATGAAACATCACTCCTCTTGGGCTTGAGGTGTTGGACGAAAATCATGGCCCATAAACTCCAAATTAAGTCTTCAATTCAGTTCCATGCTTGAGCCCAACTTATTAGATGCATTCTGGCCCAACAACTTGAATAACATTCATTACTTGGCCTTCTATTGAGCTCCCTTGCACATTTTCTTTAATTTCAGCAACAAGAGTCATCAAAGCTTGCTTAATTTGTTTAGCTCTTGCTTGTGATTGGCCCTCCATGAATCATCATCGGTTCTTTATTTCCTTGAGTTGTAATCTGCGGATGACCTTCATCATTCCCTTCTTCTTCGAAAGGATTCGTCCTCGAATCTGATTCTGCATTAAAAGGAGATAGATCAGACACATTAAAAGTAGCACTCACATTATACTCACCTGGAAGATCAATCTTGTAGGCATTGTCATTGATCTTTGCAATCACTTGAAATGGCCCATCACCCCTTGGTTGTAGCTTGGACTTTCGCTTTGTTGGAAACCTTTCTTTTCTCAAGTGCAGCCACACCCAATCTCCTGGTTCAAATATTACTTGCTTTCGACCCTTGTTGGCTTGTTTAACATATCGCTCGGTTTGCTTCTCAATATTAAGTTTCACCTTTTCATGCAACTTCTTTACCAATTCATTAGCTTTTCCATCAAGACTTGCTTGCTCTTCAACAGGGATAGGAACAAGATCAAGTGGACTCAATGGATTAAATCCATAAGCAACTTCAAAAGGAGTAAAGTTAGTAGCAGAATGCACACTTCTATTATATGCAAACTCAACAAATGGCAAACAATCTTCCCAATTCTTTAAGTTCTTTTGGATCAAAGTTCGAAGTAGTTGAGACAAAGTTCTATTTACTACTTCAGTTTGCCCATCAGTTTGTGGGTGGCAAGTAGTAGAAAATAGAAGTTTAGTTCCCAATTTGCTCCATAACACACGCCAAAAGTGACTTAAAAATTTTGCATCTCTATCACTCACAATTGTTCTTGGAACTCCATGCAAACGCACAATTTCTCTAAAGAACAAATCAGCAACATGAGTAGCATCATCACTTTTATGACAAGGAATGAAATGTGCCATTTTAGAAAATCTATCAACAACCACAAACACAGAATCTCTACCCTTACTTGTTCTAGGTAAACCCAAAACAAAGTCCATAGATATGTCCACCCAAGGTTCATTTGGAATAGGTAAAGGTTTATACATTCCATGAGGTTGTGATTTTGATTTAGCATGTTTACAAGTTATGCACTTTTCACAAATTCTCTCAACATCAACACGCATACAAGGCCAAAAGAAATGATCACGTAGGACTTCCAAGGTTTTATGCACACCAAAGTGTCCCATTAAACCTCCCCCATGTGCTTCTCTAACAAGTAACTCTCGAATAGAACATTTAGGGATGCAAAGTTTGTTTTCACGAAATAGGTATCCTTCATGTTTATAGAACTTTCCAAATGCAAAGATGCTCACAAGCTATATAAATAGAAGAGAAATCAGAATCATTGTCATACATTTCCTTTATTGACTCAAAAACAAGAAGCTTAGAACCCAATGTAGTGATTAAGGCATGCCTCCGAGATAATGCATCAGCTACAATGTTTTCTTTCCCCTTTTTATATTTAATCACGTAAGGAAATGATTCAATGAACTCCACCCATTTGATATGTCGCTTGTTCAACTTACCTTGGCCCTTGAGATATTTTAAAGACTCATGATCAGTATGAATTACAAACTCCTTTGGCCACAAGTAGTGCTGCCAAGTTTCCAATGCTCTCACCAAAGCATAGAGCTCTTTATCATACGTCGGATAGTTCAATTGTGCTCCTTTCAACTTCTCGCTAAAGTACGCAATTGGTCTTCCCTCCCGCATCAAAAAGCACCTACACCCACTCCGGATGCATCACATTCAAGCTCAAATGATTTATCAAAATTAGGTAATGCAAGAATAGGTGCATGTTAGTTTTTCTTTAAGGAGTTCAAATGCATGTTGCTGTTTTTCTCCCCAATGAAAACCAACTTCCTTTTTGATTATTTCATTCAATGGTGCAGCAATGGTGCTAAAATTCTTTACAAACTTCCTATAGAAGCTTGCAAGACCATGAAAACTTCTCACTTGAGCAATGCTTTTAGGAATTGGCCAATCTAAAATAGCATTGACTTTTTTCCTTTTCCATTTCAATTCCATTAGCACTTACTACAAATCCAAGAAAAACAACTTTGTCCATGCAAAAAGAACACTTTTTCAGATTAGCATGCAAAGACTCTCTTCTTAAAGTGTTTAACACTTCACGCACATGATCAAGATGTTCCTCTAAGCTTTTGCTATAGATAAGGATGTCATCAAAATAAACTACCACAAACTTGCCGATAAAGTTACGCAAAACATGGTTCATTAATCTCATGAAAGTGCTTGGAGCATTAGTTAAACCAAAAGGCATTACTAACCACTCATATAAACCATACTTTGTTTTAAAGGCGTTTTCCATTCATCACCTTCTTTAATTCGAATTTGATGATATCCACTCTTTAAATCAATTTTAGTGAAGACTACAGACCATGTAATTCATCAAGCATATCATCTAACCTAGGAATAGGATAGCGATACTTTACAAAGTGATTTTGTTGATGGCACGACAATCTGCATACACATTCTCCACGCTCCATCTTTTTTTGGTACCACGATCACCGTACGGCAAAGGACTCATGCTTTCTCTAATTTTACCCTTTGTCAACAACTCCTCCACTTGCATTTGAATTTCTTTTGTCTCTTCCGGGTTGGCTCAGTATGCTGGTCGGTTTGGAAGCACCGCTCCGGGGATGAAATCAATTTGATGTTCAATTCCTCTTAGTGGTGGCAATCCATTTGGCTCTTCTTCCTGAAAGACATCATTATATTCTGCAAAAGAGAAATAAAAGAACTTGGCAAAGATGGTGTTAGCTCATTAGTGTTCAAATAGGACTCCTTAAACACCATTACTAACACACTCTTTTCTTCAACTAATGCCCTTTTTAACTCACTTGCTTTTGCATAGAAATTCAGCCTTTTTTTTTGCCCTCTACCTTTTCTCCCTCATTCACACTCAATTCATTCCTCTTATCATTATCTCCACTCTTTTTTCACTCGAATTTTGCCCCTCTTCCTTACTCTTTCTTTTTTTCTCGGCCTCTCGTATTTTTCTTGCTTGGGACATTTTGATTTGATCTTCTTGCACTTGTTGTGGAGTCAAAGAAACAAGCTGGATATTTTTATTACGATGTTTGAGTGTGCATCGATTAAGAAAACTATCATATGTCACCCTTCTATCGAATTGCCATGGTCTCCCCAATAGAATATGGCTAGCATGCATTGGTACCACATCACATAGAACATCATCCTTGTAATTGCCAATTGAAAATGATACCAAAACTTGCTTAGTCACACGAATTTCTCCACAATCATTAAGCCATTGCAGCTTGTATGGATTGGGGTGCTTCGTGGTAGCTAAATTCAGTTTTTCCACCATTTCACAACTAGCAACATTAGCACAACTACCTCCATCAACAATTAACATGCACACCTTACCTTGAACTAAACACCTTGTGTGGAAGATGTTCTCCCTTTGTTGTTCAGCTTCTTCCATCTTTGTTTGCATGTTTAGAGCTCTTCTAACAACCAAAAGCTCTCCATGTTCGGGTATGGTCTCTTCAAGTTGTTCCTCTTCATGTTCACTTTCAGATTCTATCTCTCCATTATCCTTCATGATCATCACTCTCTTGTTTGGACATTGAGATGCAATATGTCCAAACCCTTGACAACGAAAACATTTGATATCTCGATTTCGAGAATTGGAGTTGAGACCCTTTCCCTTATCAACCTCATTGTACTTGGTTTTGAACGCCTCAGTTTGAGTTTTAGAGGTTGTTCCAACACTTGCTTTCAACATTCCTTCTTTCATCTTGTTGGAAGACTGAAAATTTGATACGTAACTCTTTTGAAATGAACCCTTCTTCTTGAGTTGCCTTTCCACCTTTATGGCTGTATGCACCATGTCTTCAAGCTCCACATAGTGTTGTAATTCCACTATGTTAGCAATCTCCCTATTCAGCCCGCTTAGGAATCTTGCCATGGTAGCCTCCTATCTTCATCAATATTGGCCCTAATCATTGAAATCTCCATCTCCTTGTAATACTCATCCACCGATCTACTACCTTGAGTCATTGTTTGGAGTTTTTGATACAAGTCACAAAATAATGAGATGGTACAAATCTCCTACGCATGGTTGTCTTCATTTCAGCCCAAGTAGTGATCGATCTTTCTCCGTAACGCCGATTTGTGGTTAATTGATCCCACCAAACTAATGCATAGTCGGTGAACTCAATTGCAGCAAGCTTTACCTTCTTTTCCTCGGAGTAATTGTGGCATTCGAAAATAAGATCCACCTTTCTCTCCCACTCCAAATATGCTTCGGGATCACTTCTTCCATGGAATGCGGGGATATTCAATTTGATGTTCCCTAAATCCCGATCAACTTCATTATTTTGCCTTCTCCCACCTCGTCTATTTCCATGGTGTTGCGGCCCCATTTCTTCTTCCTCCTCGATTCCCACTCCTCATTACGTCTCCATTGATTTGGTTGAGGAATCTCACGCCTCTAGCTGGGTTGTTCAAGCCTCTCCAAACGATCCGTTATATTTTCAAGAATTGCTGTAAATCTTGCAAATTGTTGTTGCATAGCCTCAATAGTGAAATCTTTTTCTCCAACCTTGCTGCCCAAGTATCCTCCATGATATATTCCTCACAAAACACTCGTGTATCACTTAAGATGATTCACTCAATTGGCTTTTACCTCCCCTCTAATGATCTCACCACTCAATGCCTTTTACCACTCAAATTCTCATATGTAGGCTCAATAAGAATAAGAACAAATCAAGACAAGCAATTCCAAGTCACGTTCAACAAATGATATGCCCGTGTACAAAAAGAACAATAAGTATTTTTTCTAAGAAACAAGATACAATTTTCTTTTGGTGGTGGAGTTTTTAGGATCCAACAACAAGATTTTTTTTTTTTTTTTGTATGTACTTCTCAAGATTGAATGGAGAAGGAATTCAGATTTTTTTTTCTGTTTTTTTTTTCGTTTTTTTTTTCTCTTTTGTTTTTTGAAACTAGAAGGTAGAATATGGATAATGATAGGAAATCAGATCAATACCAGATTGCTCTGATACCAAACTGATACGAATTGTACGAAGGACCCATTGAATATATCGATTCAAGAACCCAACGTATACAAGTAGGCAGCGGATATTCCAGATCGATGATCTAGTTTGATCTTACCTAGAGCTTTATAACCTTGACCCGTTGGCTATATGGTCAGCCAAGAACCTTGGTATGATGAACACCACAAGATATTGCTCAAGTATCTTGATAAGTTCTTAAACAATTGAAAACTCTACAAAGAGAATTTCAACTCACAAAGGCAAATGCCAATTTCAATATATCAATCAATTCTCCATTCTTACATGGGCTGCCATGTTTTTATAGTTACAATATGATGCTTCAATGTTAATCCCGAATTGGCTTTTCATGGGATTTGAAGAGACATTCTTGACCCCTTTTTCTAGTCTTACAATATAGAAAATGACTCCCCCATGTGAAGAGACACTCTAGACCACCTTTACTAGACTTGGAAAATGATTATTAGACTAGACAACCTTTCTAGACTTGGAAAATGACTACTAGACTTACTTTATTGAATAATCATACTTGATTAACTTAACTAAGACACTTTGACTAACAAAATGCTGAAAATTGACCATTTTAAGCAAAATGAAACATCACTCCTCTTGGGCTTGAGGTGTTGGACGAAAATCATGGCCCATAAACTCCAAATTAAGTCTTCAATTCAGTTCCATGCTTGAGCCCAACTTATTAGATGCATTCGCCCAACAACTTGAATAACATTCATTACTTGGCCTTCTATTGAGCTCCCTTGCACATTTTCTTTAATTTCAGCAACAAGAGTCATCAAAGCTTGCTTAATTTGTTTAGCTCTTGCTCTCGTGATTGGCCCTCCATGAATCATCATCGGTTCTTTATTTCCTTGAGTTGTAACTGCGGGATGACCTTCATCACATTCACTCTTTAGTGAATGAGAAAGATGCCAAGTTAGCTGCAAATGACTTGACAAAGCTGCTATACCTACCCAACAACAAACTCATAGAACTTAAGGATTATGAGTTCGACTATATGAAAATCTGGAAGGAGATTGCGAAAAGGGAGGTAGCTGATAAATTGAATCCCTTAGCTACCAGGAAAGTCATCAAGGAAGAATACCACAAGCTCATGGACGTGGTAGCCAAGTGCGTGGACATCAAGTTTGGGTCATACAATCAGTTGTCCCAGACTAAGCTGACCATGGGGCTGCAATCATGGAGGAGCTAGAGGTAAACTGAAGCGAATTCATCTTTGATAAGCTATGACAAAATGTCCAAAATGTCAAGCTGGATGAAGGGAAGTTCGTGAATACCCTGGCTATGGGCTAGTCCTGGGGTATTTGCTGGAGAAGAAGGGTGTGCCCCTTCGCAAAAAGAAGCCCTTCCATGTAAATAAATGGTTGTTTAGGGCGAACCTATCAGCTGCCCAGAAAAAGGCGCATGCTAAGAAGGTAGGCGCATCTGAGGGGGAATTAGCTGAGCATGTTCCCGAAGAGACAACAGCCCCTGTTACAGTTCCCTCTCCTGAACCTGTTGTTGTCTCCCCAAAGGTAACAAAGAAAAAAAGGACAAATGCACCCCGGAAGGCAGCTGCCAAGAAGCAGAAGACTCAAGCCTCTCTTGGCTTGAGGGACGAAGAGGAGTCAGTTGCCAATGCTGCTGATAAGCCTACAGCTGCATCTCCTGTAGCAGAGTCATCCATTTGAGTTGTGGCTGAAGGATCCGATAGGGAAGAAGAGGAAGCCCCCTAGAGAGGCGCTCCAAGAGACAGCTTGTGAAGAAGTTTGCTGTAGCAGACACAACTGTTGTTATTGTGCCCCCAACAACTAAGAAAGTTAAGGAAGTTGTCGATGACACTACTGCACCTGAAACTAAAAAAGCATCAGCTGAGACAATTGCTGGAGGTGGTGACTCTATTTTACCCCAAGCTGAGGAGGAACCAGCTGCCCAAGACCCTATTGCCTCTAAAGAACCAGGATTCCCATCATATCCTGAGATCGAGGCCAGGCTGCGTTTATGGAGATTATGGAAGTTGAGCACCAACAGAGTCTAATTCATCGGACCCAATATGATCGAAGAAGAAGAATACCTTCTTGAATCTTAGACAATTCATCTGTAGCGTGTGCTCTAAATGAATTATACCTCACCACTGTTTTTTATGAGAAGAAGGAGGTTGAAAAGTTAAAGGCTCTAGAGAAAACTAAGGGTCCCGTGCCACATGTTTTCCCCTTCAAAGATGCCAATATAACAGAATGTGCCTTCAGCAGTGGTAGCATCAGTGTTGTTGAACCCATGAGGAAACTAATGCAGTCGAAGCTGCTCAGCGAGAAAAGCGATGAAGGAATCCCATGAGCTACATGAGCAATCTAGGCTCAAGGGTATTGGAGAATCCTCTCTTTTTATCTCTCGAACCCCTATGATTGAAGAAGTGGTGAGGGATCTCGATGCAGTCACCTCACCAGCTCACTCAGAGGGACAAGAAACTAGGGAGGATGGCGATGATACTAGGGTTGCAGATGTTGCGGAGGGAAACCCAATGGAACCATGCCCTACGGATATTGTTTAGACAACTAAGGAATTAACTGAATATTCAAAAGAAATAGCCAAGTCCAAACAGAGCTGCGAGCCAGGGTAAAGAGAGAAGTATTCCCGAAGAAGAAATGGGAACTTTCTCGGAACCTATTGGCATGTTCGAGATGCTTCAATTCCTATTCGTCGAAGAAATCCCATTTGAAGTCGATAATGCGGAGGAAGCTGCTCGATAGAATGTGCAAGTTGACCCAACTGACTTGCATGTTCTAGCGGAGTCAAGAATCATCCCATTTGGCCATGATTTTGAGTCTCTCCTTCTTGAGGATTCAAGTCCAGAAACAGCAGACTTTAGACGTGCCTTTCGAGCCACTGAGCTGAATGATAGGATTGACAATCATGATGCCACAATCACTAGGGACATCCGCGGAGTAGTGATGAGCATCAGGGAATGGGCTCGGCAGACTAAGGCTCTCCGCAGGAGCAAGTTAGCTACTTCAGACAGCTATTTTCCAAGTTGCTGGTCTGGGGAGCTGAACAAGTTACCTTCCAGCAGAGACAACGGGACAACATAGACCTAATGGGAAAAAGCCATAAGCTGATATGGAGCTGTCGAAAGTATCCATGGAAAAGAAGATGGAGCACATGGAAACATCTTTGAAGGCTGAAATTCTTTCTATGAAGAATCATTTGTATTCACTCAGCTCCAACCAAAAATAAAAGACTCCATTACTCATAAGAAGCTCGACTCCCTCCTGAAGTCAACTTATTTTCCTTCAAGTCTCTCAGTTGGTGATGATGCCAAAAACAAATAAGATAAGTCAGAGAAGACCCCTATGAAGACCATTCTGAAATCTAAAGGCACCACCTCACTTCTCTCTCAGATGCCTCAAGACTTGTCAGCTGAAGAGAAAGCTGAGTTAACTTTCCATAATAAAAAAGCTGAGATTGAAAAGTTGTACAAGAGTCAAGAGGATAGAATTGAAAAGCTTAAAGTCTAATTCGGAGGTCCCCTAGAAGGTCTACTCCCAGATGAAGACAGAAAAGAAGCCACTTCCCCTCTTGGTCCGTTAGAGGAAAGATCTAATGAATAGTTTGCGACTCTTCAATCAAAAGGTTATTATGAGGGAATGGACTTACCAACTGCATGTGATTTGTACTGGGAAAAAGGGCTAAGAGACATTGAATTAACCAAGAAGCAGTCGACTCAAGTAAAATCATCAAAGAGTTAGCAGATTTCAAGGGTACAACCCGACCGAAACCCACGAGAGGAGAAGGCTGCGCGGTGAGACGAGGAAGAGGTTCAGTGCGGTGGGAGAGCGAAGCTCTCCACTAAGAAGACCAACTGGAATCATGTCTATAAATCCTCTGAAAAAGGAATCTATCTATTGGATGAGCTTCAATGAAGCCAAGAATAGAGAAGTTGCTCGCACAGCTAAAGAACTTCAAGGAAAATACAAAGAAGATGCTGAAAGGATTCAAAGGCTGGAAGATGAGAAGCTGAATGCGAAGCTGAAAAGAGACTATGAGAGAAGGAAAAGGAAAGATAAGGAGGAAATGAGAAAGAAAGCTAAAGAAGATCGCCTCAGGAGAGAAAAAGATGAAGAAAAGACAAGGCAACAAAGGCGTTAGAAGATAGCTGCCAGATAATTTTATTGTATTTTTATCTTTTTTTGTAAATACACAAAAACTAATATAAGTGCTGAATGATTCATTTAATAAAATGATACATTCTTTCAACCATTCTGTTTTTAGCACTTTGTATTGTAATTTAAATTTTGACATCATCAAAAAGGAGGAAATTGTTAGGAAATTTATTCGATAGATTTTGATGATGCATAGAAAACTTAGATTCGAGAGTTGGCACCCTATTTTCTGTATGTATTTAAACTTTGTAATAGTTAGATAGATAGTTGAGTTCTCAAGCAGCCGAGTGGAAGATGCAGAAGACTGACTGAAGCAGTGCAGAGAAGTTTCAACTGTGAAGCAGCTGAGTATCGAAGAAAACCTTTATTCAAGTTAAGAAGCTGTGTCTTTCAGTAGACTTACAGCTGAGTCATCCAATAATCAAGGAGAAGACTTAATAAAGGGGTAAAGCAGCTGAAGGACTCAGAGAAATCTAAAGAAGTCCGTTGCTAAGAAAAGTCAAAGATTTACCCAAAATGGTAAGGGACAAACTTGCAACCTTAAAAGCCGTCTTAATGAAAGAGTGCAAGAAGCTGGAGCTAATTAAACGTCTACAGAAACCTGGTACGATTCAGGCACCTGCAGAGCATTAATGCTAAGGTTGGGTCAACATCAAAAGCGGCACAACAAGATGAGCCAACGAACAAGAAGTGAAGTTTGAAAATTATCTAACGAACGCATTTTCATACTCTCACTATAAAAGACTGATGAAATTTCTGAGATAAGTACAAGACACAAGAGATATTTGAGCATTAAAACAAGCAACTGCAATACTCTCTCTAAGCTAAAAGTTGAAATCCTAAGGCCTAAACATTCAAAGTGATTCTAACCAACACAATTCAGTGAAGGAAGGAAACCAACTTCAAAGTTGAAGACGAAACCTGGCTAAAGAACAATAAGGGGTCTGCACATCCACGAAGTGAAGGAAGTGCAGTAAGGTTCAAGTTAGAACTTGTTTCAAATCTATCGGAGTGCTACGTGATCATGTCCGAAAGGTTTGGAGAGCTGAAGTAGTGAGATAGCTACCTTACGAAGAGCTGAGTCCCAGGAGTGAAGCCAGCTGTGTGATCAAGGCTTGCTCGGACTGTACTTTATACTTTTGTAACAGCCAAGTTGCACTGGTATATTCCTCCAAGAGTTGGAAAAGAGTAGGGTAGAGGAATTACCCATCCTCGAACCACTATATAATTTGTTGGGAAATTATTTTGTAGATTTTGATGAATGCCATGTAAAACTTAGATTAGAATGTTGGCACCCCATTTTCCTTGTAATTCTCATTGTAATAGTAGGGCTGAATGAGCTGAGTCAAGTCAGCTATGCCTGGAAATACAAGAAGTCAACTGAAGAAGTGAAGTGAAGACTCTGCTGAGGAACAGCTGAGTATGGCCAAGATAGAAGATCAAGGACTCGACCGAAGACGTAGCAATGGTGAGGGACAATTTGTGTGAAGAAGAGTCGATTAAGTCAACTCAAGAAGCCAAGTCAAAAGTTGAAGTGACAGATGAGTCTTTCAATGATTGGAGCAGACTCAAGTCACCTGGGGAAAAAGGCAGCTGCAAAAGAAGTTAACTTTTTTTGAGTAAGTTCGAATATAATATATATATATATATATATATATAAATGAAAAAAGAGTATTCCTGATCACAGGCTGATCAGGTAACCAAAAATAAGCCTGGAAATAATGTCAAAAACCAAATGAAATGGTCACAAGCCGACCAAATGGCTGAATGGTTGGGGCCTCATTAAAACCTTCCAAGGTAAAATCCACCCTTGTGGGAAAAACCCTTGGAAGGAAAAAGAGTACCCCTAGGAAAGAGTAGGCGCCTAAAAATGGGAAAAGAAACCTGAAGCAGTGGCGCACTAAGTAACAAACCTATAGTTGGATTGGCCAACATAGTCATCGGTGAGGCAGTGTAGGAGCTCCGTGGGCGGGACGCCCCACCATGTGCCGCACTCCGTCTTCTTGCTCAGCATGTCCGCAACCCGATTGCCTTCCCGAAAAATATGTGAGACTACGAGATCCATGTGCTCGAGAAGGTGTAGTGTGTGGCGCCAGTAGCTAAGATGGCGCCACGGGACTTCCGTCAATCTTTTCTCCAGCAAGTTCACAACATACATTGAGTCCGACTCCAGCCAAAGTTGTGTCTAGCCCTTAGCAAAAGCATATTGAATCGCCCACATTGCTGCAACCAATTCAGCTTGAAACGCATACCCTGATCCACAATGATGAACAAAACACCCTCGAAAGAAATCTTTACAATTCCGGAAGACCCCGGACGTTGTGAGATTTCCCGGCGCCCCTGAAGCGCTGCCATCCATGTTAACCTTGATCCAACCCGGGAGGGGTTTTTGCCAATGAACCTCCACGATCCTCGGAGCTTGTCTAGCTCTTCCAGGAACTCGCAGTCCGTGCAAGATAAACAAGTCATGTTGATCATTGTGCATGCATCCCCGATCCAAAGATGATGATTCTACGATGAGAACCTGTAGATGAATGATCGCCGCCTCCAGTGTCCAGATTTTGTGTTGAAAAATCAGCTCGTTTCGGATATGCCATATGAGCCAGATGCATGAAAGTATCACCACACGCCAAAGGAAAACAACCTGGTCACTAAAATGAAAAGACATTAACTGCACCAGTAACTCATTGAAACTATATGTCTGAAAAGGGTGAACTTGGAAAGCATGGAAGATCCATCGCTATATATTTCCTGCAAAAGCACAAGAGACAAATAAATGATCAACGATTCTTCCGATTATCTACAAAGAACACAAACCGAAGGGCCAGTAAAACGTCCCCTAGCTCGTAATGAATCATGAACAACCAGTCGGTTGTGTATGGCCCTCCATGCTACCACCGATCTCCGTTCCGGGATATGTTGCGACCAAATCCAAGAACCCCATTTAACTACCGGGCGCTGGGGGCGTATATGATTGTAAGCCGCCTTCGAGGTAACCAAACCATCCTCTAAGTTCAACCAAACACGAGTATCCTGGGAATCCGGCGCGATCGGGACACGCACAATTGCACGGACCAGCTCCAGATAGGCCTCCATGAAAGAGAAAGTGAAGTGCCAGGACCCATCATACAAGTAAACAGAAATGCGTTGATGAAATAAGTATATCCTCTGGGATGCCAATTCTGCCAGCTATAGTGTAGCCCAACCAATTATCAATCCAGAATAAAACCTCAGAATTAGCACCTGGGATCCAACGAGCATCATCCAAGCAATCAGAAATGCGGGGTTTAATCCCAGCCCAAATTGAAGAAGGAATAAAGGACCGCCGAATCTCCCCATCCCTTGTAAAGTACCGTTGTCTGAGGGTTCTGTAAACCACCGAGTCCGAGTTCAAAACCTTCCAACCCAATTTCATCAAGAAAGCCATGTTAGCAACCACAATCGAGCGCACGCCCAGTCCCCCCTCGGCTCTAGGCGTGCAGCATCTAGTCCAATTGACCACCACCTTCCCCTTAGAGTTCACATCCCCCGTCCAAATGAAGTTGCACATGGCTCTTTCCATTTGCTTGAGCAGCGTACCAGGCCATTTATAAACCATCATGGTGTGCAAAAAAGAACTAGTAATCACCGAGTTAACAAGACAAACTCTACCAGCAAGGGAAAGAGACGAACCTTTCCATCTTCTGAATTTGAGAATTATCTTGTCAAAGACAGGCTATAAATCCACAACCTTGGGAGCGCCCTTAAATATAGGAGCGCCTAAATAGACAGTAGGAACGCCCCTGGATGGATCCCCAAAATATGTTGCACCCTCCCACGGACATATGACAAAACCTGCGAACCAAAGTAAACTTTGGATTTTTGTGGATTAAACACTTGACCCGAGATATCTGCATAATGAGTGAGAATCTGAAGCAAGACCCGGGCATTGGTAGAAGAAGCCCCACACATAATGACAATATCATCCGCGTATAAGATGGACGATGGAAAGATAATACCCCTTGGTGCCGTGAAGGGAAATAATCAAGACCGATTCATCGCCACTTCAATAATCGAGACTGATTCATCCCCTTGTCTGACTTCTCTGATACAGGGAAAGTAACCTACCGGTGTCCCATTCAGCAGCACTGATATCCTGGACGACCGAAGAACTTCCTCAACCCAATGCACAAAGACCTCTGAGAAACCAAAACGGCGCAAGACGTATAGTAAAAAATCCCACCTCAATGTGTCAAATGCCTTTTGGATATTGATTTTCAGGATCATATTCGAATCCGTGCGACCTTGTAAAATATTGAACCCTCCAGATACCATGGCAATACAATCATGAATCTATCTGCCGGGGATAAAACCAAACTGCGTCGGAGATAAATAGTCTGCAATAATCGAACCCAAACGTGTAGCTAATATCTTCGTGATGATCTTGAAAAGGAAATTGCTCATAACAATCGGGCGAAAGTTTTCGATGACATTCGCATCCTTAGTCTTAGGGATGAGAGCCATAAAACTGGCATTCAAGCCCAGAGGTAGTGACGAACTACTGAAGAAGAAGCGAATAGCTGCAGTCACCTCGGCGGAGATGACATCCCAGAAATGGCGATAAAAATCCCATTGAACCCATCTGGCCCCGAAGAACTATCTGAATCCATATCAAAAACCGCTTCCTTAATCTTTGAGTCCGAGGGAATGGCTGTTAGACTGGCATTATCCTGCGCCCCAACCCTTGGAGTAATAGCCTGGTCGATTAAAGAGTAATCTGAGGTGGAACGCCCATTATCCGCAAAGAGATCCTTGTAGAAAGAAATGATGTGATCCCCAAGGATCGCAACATCATCATTGTAACTGCCTGCCACCGTAAGTCCCTGTATCCCCTCGCGTCCCGAACGAACCTGGGTGCGCCAATGAAAAAATGCTGTATTACGATCCCCGTCCTTAAGCCATGCAGTACGGGCCTTTTGCTTAAGGAATTCGGATTGGAATTGCAGCGTCTGGGAGAGCCTGAGTTGGGCGTCCAGCTCCTTATCCCGAAGAGCAGCAGAATAACCCAAGGTCTTAATGTCTGCCTGAATCTGACGCACTTGCTCCAGTCTTTGATAACCTGTCGCAACCATTTGAGCTTCCACATGACACGCAGCAAGGGGTTGGGCGTGTCACATGGGGAAACCCAAGAAGTGGTAACCAAATCCCGGAATGAATGATGATGCACCCACATATGCTGAAAACGGAACGGAACTGGCCCCCTGCCAGTTGAAGAAGAACAAGAAACCAAAATGGGGTGGTGGTCGGATCCAATGCGTGGAAGAACTACACCCTTGACAGCTTGCCAAAAAGAAAAGAATTGGCAAGTTGCAAGGGCTCGATCCAACTTAGCCTAAAGTAAAGAAAGAGGCCTGTGGGGGGAGCACCAAGTAAATGAATTCCCTGTAGTCGGCACCACAAACAAACCAGCATCCTCCATGAAGTCCCTGAAATCCTGACAAAAGGCTTGGGAGAGGGTATCATTGCGCGAGCGCTCATGATGTCCCAAGACCGCGTTAAAATCCCCAACAATCAACAGATCAGTAAGACCCAAATTCTTCAAATCCAACCAAAGCGCACGTCGTGCAATGTAATCACATAAACCATGAGCAAAAGCAATATGAAAAACCAAAGCACCAAATTGAACTTGCAAGACAATACATTGGGTAGAAGACCAAACCTGGTTAAGTATCGAGACAGTGGAGGCGCAAAAAACCCAAATATCCGCTCGTCCATTTCCCCGAAGACTTCTCTTCCATACCAAATTTCTTCATTAAATCTCTGGTGTATTTTGTCTGACTTATGAAGGTTCCATCCTTCAGCTGTTTCACTTGGAGTCCAAGGAAGAATGTCAGCTCTCCCATCATGCTCATTTCAAATTTGCTTTGCATAAGATTTGAGAATTTATCACACAGCTCTTTGTTTGTGGATCCAAAGATGATGTCATCCACATATATTTGAACAAGCAGTATACTCTTCCCATCTTGAATTCTGAAGAGTGTTCTATCCACTTTGCCTTTTGTGAATCCATTCTCAGTCAGGAATTGTGATAATATATCATACCATGCTCTGGGTGCCTGTTTCAATCCATATAAAGCTTTCTTGAGTTTGTATACCTTATCTCCAAGAGTCTTCTGCTCAAATCCTAGAGGTTGTTCAACATATACTTCTTCTTCCAATAACCCATTAAGGAATGCACTCTTTACATCCATTTGATATACAATAAAGTTCTTGTGAGCTGCATAGGCAAGAAACATCCTTATAGCTTCCAATCTTGCTATAGGAGCAAAAGTTTCATCAAAATCTATTCCTTCTTCTTGGCAATACCCTTTGGCTACCAATCTTGCTTTGTTTCTCACCACATAACCTTCCTCATTCATCTTGTTTCTGAACACCCATTTAGTGCCAATAACGTTTTGATGGGTAGGTCTTTGAACCAATTTCCACACTTTATTCCTTTCAAACTGATTCAGCTCTTCTTGCATGGCTTGAATCCAATGTGTGTCATCCAAAGCTTGTGACACATCTTTTGGCTCTATTTGTGAGATAAAGCAAGTGAACATAGCTTCTTGTTGGGTTCTGGATCTGGTTTTTACACCTTCTCTTACATCTCCAATGATTAGTTACGGTGGATGGTCTCTCGGCCATCTTACATCGGTTGGAGTAAGTTAGGCGGATTCGATCGTCTTGCGGTTGTGTTATTTTGATCGCTCTCTCATCATCACTTAGCAGCAGATTTTCCAAATGTCTTTGAGACTCGGCTATCTCATCTTCATCCGGACTTATAATTCCGGCTTTAGCTTCAACATATGGACTCTTACGCATCGTTGGTTGATTCAAATTATCGGTGACTCTTCAATGTCTTCTCCATTTACATTGGGTTCATCAAACACCACATGGATGGATTCTTCGTAACCATTGTCCTCTTGTTGAGCACTCTCAGGCTTTGCTTTCACCAATATTCTAAGAGGATACCTTCATCAGCTTTAGCATCAAAAGCCTTTAAATTATCTTTGTCATTGTTATGGATAAAGCATTTGCATCCAAATATTCTAAAATATGCAACATTTGGCTTTCTCCTGTCCAAATTTCATAGGAGTCTTTGTCAATCGTCTTTTATCATGCATCTATTTTGAGTATAGCATCTTTGTGTTTATTGCTTGACCCAAAATCTTTTAGGCAACCCTACTTGACTATCATGGTCCTTGCTTTGCTTCTTTGAGAGTTCTATTCCTTCTTTCGCAACTCCATTCTGTTTGTGGAGTCCTTGCTTTGTAGATAATTCATGACCAATACCATTTTCAATACAGTACTGAGTTATTATACCATTGACAAACTCAGTTCCTCTGTCAGATCTTATTTTGATAATGGTTTGACTCTTCTCATTTTGGATTCTCTTCATCAACTGTGGTAGTTTCTGCAGAGTTTCTTTCTTCTTACACATGAATATTGTCCATGTATATCTTGAGTAGTCATCTACTACCACCAAGGTGTATTTCTTCCCACTTATCTTTGGTGGTTCAATGGACCAAATAGATCCATATGTAGCGGTGCAATATTCTTGTTGAAGATGGACATGTCTTTTTTTTGAATGATGATTTTATCTGTTTTCCCATCTGGCATGCATCACATATACTCTCCTTCTTGTATACTGAGTCTGGAAGTCCTTCCACAAGATTACTTCTTGCAAGTTTGTTAATAGTTTTGAAGTTCAGGTGACTTAGCTTCTTGTGCCACAGCCAACTTGATTGATTTGTGCTCTTTGCTAGACAAGTGCTTGGTGTTGCGATTGACCAATCGCCACATACATGTTCTTTTGTCTGCATCCTTGCAACACTATTTCATTAGTTTCAGTGTCCTTGATTTGGCATACACCCATATTGAATCCAAACATTGTAGCCTTTGTCACGAGTTGACTTATGCTTAGCAAGTTGAAATTGAGGCCTTCAACATATGCAACATCTGTAATTTCTAATCCATTTTTCTTGATGGATCCAATGCCTCTTATTTCTCCTGGAGCTTCATTTCCTCCAAATATGACTTTTGCACCTCTAACCTCTTTGAATTTTGATAGATTTCTCTTGTTTCCTATCATGTGTCTGGAACAACCACTATCCATGTACCAGGTTCCTTGGCACTCAGCTGCTCCTTGATCCTGCAATCAAGGAAATTAGGTTTTAGGTACCCATACTTGCCTGGGTCCTGAGGGGTTAGTATTGTAAGATGATCCAACCAACCTATAGCCACATGATTTGACTCTAATAGGTTGCCATCTATCGGTGCCATAATCATAATTAATTTTGGCAAATTGCTTGGGGGTTCTAGGTTCATACAGCTGTCTCTTTTGTCTGTATGCCTGTGCATGTGTTTTAGCAATTGCCTTCTTTGGGTAGTCGTGATATCTTTGAGTGTAGTGCCTAGGTGCATATGTGTGCTGATGATAGCTCTTATGCCTTTGGAATGGCCTTTGCTGAGTTCTAGGCCTTTGCCACTTAGGCTTATATTCCATAGATCTTTGCTGATAGTTCACATTATTCCAATCAGCTTGGCTTGGGTACTTTCTACCATTCCCATCATATGTGTTTCTTTTATAGACCTTCTGGGGTTTTTGGTAGCTCTGTTTCTTCTTTACAGAGTATCTTCTGTTTGGAGTTTGCTGAGGAACTCGGCTGGATTTCTTCTCAGTTGTCCTCTCAACACACTCAACTGGCTATTTTCCTTTTCCTTTATAACCAAGGCCAGTTTGCTTGTGATTGTACTTTGGAATCAATGTGTGTGCACCATTTGGAGTTTTGGTTTTTGGAGATGCTTCATTACTTGAAGATCCTTTTTCCAAAATCACTTATGGAGATTGACATAGTATAGAGGAGTTAAATCCTAAGCCTGTCTTATCTCCGCATTCTCTTTGACTCATAATAAGATCATCCAAGGATTTAGATGCCTTAGTGAATGAGGCAATCACATTTTTGAGGTCATTCTCCCTCTTTTCTATAGCAACTATCTCTGCTATTAACTTAGCATTTTCAGCCTTTAGACTTTTATTCTCATCAGCTATTTGACTTAGAGTACTCATCTCCGTAGTCAGCTGTGAGTTTTGGCTCTTGAGTAGGCTGTTTTCCTCATTTAGTAGTGTGTGTGAGGATTTAATGTATTCAAAGTCTTTCATCATTTTGCCTAATGAATCATAAAGATCAGTGTGTGATGAAGTGTGTGTGTCACAATCAATATCACTAGTATCTGAGTGTGATGAGTTAGAGTGTACCTCATCTTCTTGTTCAGGTTGGTTTTGTTCTTTAGCCATTAGACAGATCAAGGCTTCTTCTTCAGAGTCACTTGAGTAGTCAGCTTCACTACTCTCCGAGTCTGCTATGTCTTTTGACTTGACTGTCTCAGTAGTTTCTGCAGCCAACATTGCCTTTCTCTTTTCCTGTCTTCTTTCTCTGAAGACTTTTCTTTCCTCTTCATTCCTGTATTTGTTGACTACAAGATATGGGCATTCAATGGCATAGTGACCGGGTTGCCTGCAGTTCCAGCCAACATAGACTTCTTAGAATCTTCATACACATTTCCTTTTGTGTATATTCTTTTCCAAGTGTAGATAGCTCATTGGTAATTTCTGTGAACCGAGCATCCAGTTGATCCAAGGTTTCTCCTGCTAACATCTTAAAGTTTTCAAATTTTTGTACAACAACAGATAGTTTATTTTCCTTGATTTGCTCTGAGCCTTCACAAATCAAGGTTAGCTTGTCCCAGATTTCTTTTGCCGTTTTGCATGATTTGACTTTGTTGAACATGGCTCTGTCTAAGGTTTTGTAACGAATGTCCTTGGCCACATTGTCCAAGTTATATCTTTTCCTGTCATCATTTGTCCATTCAGCTCTTGGTTTTTCAACCATCGCTGGTCTGGGAGCAACATCCTCTTCTCCTTCAGCTGTAGCTCTCCTTGCAGTTGTGTTCACTTTTAAGATTTGGAGTGGCCCATCTTCTATTACTATCCACATTTCATCGTGTAATGCTGATAGATGAGCCTGCATACGAATTTTCCAATCATCAAATTCTTCAATTGTGAACATAGGGATGCGTGTCAAATTTGCTTCCATGATAATAACTTTGCTAAATAAAAGAGTTTTGGAAGATCAAGTGCTAAAACAACCTTTGAAAAATTTGGAGATCTAGTTCAGTGACCAGTGCGGAAGGCTCAATGAACCAACCGCTCTGATACCACTTCTAGGTCCCAAGGGGTGTGAGTGTAAGGTTTAGAAGGGGGGGTTGAATAAACCTTACCAATTTTTCGATTTAGTCCTTTTAAAACGTTCAGAGTTGATATTTCACAGCTGAGTCCTTGATGGATAGCTAAGTTAGTTAATCAATAGAGTTAGTCACTCAACAAACTCGACTGAGCTATTGATAGAATAACTCAGTTGTTTTGACTAAAGACTTAACTCGACTGTGATATATTTTCAGCGGAAGACTTAACACCCTTGAATTTGGTTAAGTTTGTTTTAATACTTGGTTTTAGCACTTTGTTGATTATCAATTGGATAGCAAATTTATCAGCAAATATTAAAGTAATATGCAGAAATTAAAGTGCTGAAATGTAAATGACACAATAAGTTTTTATAGAGGTTCGAAGATGGGGTAATTCTTCTACTCCTCTCTTCTCCAACTCCTGGAGGAATCCACTAAGTATTGATCAATATACAAAGTGGTTAACAGTCCAGATTCAAGTCTTGATCACACAACCGACTTGATCCTTTGGGACTCGATCAGAGATGCCTTGGTCACACACAACCAAATTCTCGTGCGACTCGGCTTCTTCATAGGGGCGGTGCCTTGCTACTACAGCCCACTTGCTCAAGCTTCTTGGATTTGATCACGAAGCCCTCCAAAAACTTGAGACTGGTTCGACCTTGAACCTTCCTACAATCCTCCGTGGAATGTAGACCCCTTGATTCTTCAAATGTTTCCTCTTCAACTGATTGAAGTCGTCTTTCCTTCACAGGTGAGTGTTGGATTGATTTCCTTCGTAATGTAGGCTTGAGGATTGAACTTGAATAACTTGAGAGTAATTTTTGGTTATAGTTCGTATGTTAGCTTGAATGTTCGTGGTTCAGGTTCCCTTCTCTCAGAGTGATTCCATGACCTTTTATAGTGATCTTTCAAAAATCGGCCCGTTGAAGAGATAGGCTTATTTTTAAAAGATACTTGTGGTCGTTGGCTTGTCTTGTTACGATCTTTGGAATTGACATTTCCTCGTATGAATGATTCTTGACTTTTTCGAGTTCGACACACAGTGCGATGCTTCCCATTGGTTTATTCCTTTTGCACGCTTCGGGATCGAGCACTTTAAGAAAGGCGATATGGAAGTATTACTTGTTTAAGAAATTTTTTTGACTTACGTCAGGCAAATGATCTCTTTCGATTATCTCGACTTGATTGCATTTTCTTAACTTCCCCGTGACTTGAGTCGACTTCCAATCATTGGATGACTCTTCATCACTTCAACTTGAGACTTGGTCATGTCTTGAGTTGACTTGATCGATACTTCACTCAAATTGTATCTCATCTCACCGCACCTTGATCGTCTTCTCTTCTTTGCCACACTCAGCTGCCTCGCAGCGGAGTCTTCCTTCAAGTCTCCATTTGTCTTCTTGCATGTTCAGGCATAACTGACTTGACTCAGCTCGACTAGCCCTATCTATTACAATGCAATTTACAACAAAAATGGGGTGCCAACTTTCTATTCTAAGTTTTACATGGCATTCATCAAAATCTAAAAATAATTTCCCAACACAAACAAATGATCAACAGATTCCGCGTCAGCACAACAAAGACCGCAGACCGAGGGGCCTGTGAAGGAATCCTGCGGTCGCAGAACATACAAAACCGCAAGTCGATTATGTATGGCGTGCCAAGCCACAATCGAACGTCTTTCCGGAATGTGAGGCGACCAAATCCAGGAACCCCATTGAACCACAGGGGCGTGGGGGCGCAGATAGGAGTAAGCCGCCTTTGAGGTGATGATCCCATCGTCAGAATGTAGCCATGCCCGCGTATCCAATGAAGCTGGAGCAATGGGGACTCTAACAATATCTCGGACCATATCCAAATATACCTCTATGAACGATAAAGTGAAATGCCAAGTCCCGTTGTAAAAGTAATCCGAAATGCGCTGCCGAAACAAGTGCCTGTACTCCTGCTGGATACCAATCCTATTGGCAATGGTGTAACCCAACCAATTGTCCAGCTAGAATGAAATGCCAGAATTGCAACCGGGGATCCAGCATCAATCCTCCAAGAATCTTGAGATCCCGGGCTGAACACCTCCCTAGATGGAGGAAGGGATGAACGAACGGTGTGGAGATCTATCTGAAGTCAGAAAACGCTTTCTGAGGGTGCTGTAAACCAAAGAGTTTGAAGTCATAATCTTCCAACCCATCTTCATAAGGAAAGCATTGTTGGCGATGGAGCGGACGCCCAAGCCTCCTTCCGCCCGTGGCATACAACAACGACTCCAATTCACCACCACTGATCCTTTAGAGTTCACATTACCAGTCTAGATGAAGTTACGCATGGCCTTTTCCATTTGTCGTAACATTGTTCTAGGCCACTTGTAAACCATCATCGTATACACGAAGGAACTGGTAATCACCGAATTCACCAAATAAATGCGGCCAGCAATAGACAAAGAGGTCCTTTTCCACCTTCTAAACTTAAAAATAATCTTATCGAAGATCGGTTAAAGATCAACCACTTTAGGCGCACCCTTGAAGATAGGGGTGCCTAGATAGACCATAGGGAAATCGCCCATATGCATCCCTGTAATTGTCTGAATATGACCCCGCACATAATTAGAAACCCGACTGCCAAAATAAGCTTTAGATTTATTAGGATTGAAAACCTGCCCCGAAATGTTCGCATAGAGATTGAGCATCTGAATGATGGTACGTGCATTGCTCGTGGAGGCCCCACAAATAATCACAATATCATCTGCATATATAATAGACGATGGGAAATTCACCTGTTTAGGTGCCCGGAAAGCCTGAAGCTGGTTTCTATTGACCGCCTCCTCAACTAATCTACTCAGAATGTCTTCCGCGATGCAAAAGAGCAGAGGAGATAACGGATCCCCCTGTCTAACCCCTCGAAAGCAAGAGAAGTAACCCACAGACGACCCATTCAGAAGGACTGAAATTCTGGAAGATTGCAGTATAATCTCAATCTAGTGAATGAACACTTCAGAGAAACCAAATCAACGTAAAACGTGTATCAGAAAGCCCCAATTAACCGTATCAAATGCCTTTCGGATATGAATTTTAAAATCATGTTGGCATCATTCTGTCCCTGCAAGATATTGAACCCTTCCGAAACCAAAGAAATACAGTCGTGAATCTGCCTGCCCGGGATAAATCCAAACTGAGTAGGAGACAAGTAGGAAGAAATGATAGAGCCTAGACGAGTCACCAAAATCTTTGTGATGATCTTAAAAAGGAAGTTACTCATCACGATCGGCCGAAAGTCCTCCACCGCATTAGCCTCCTTAGTCTTTGGGATGAGTGCCATAAAGCTGGCATTCAATCCCGCCGGAAAGGATGTCGTGACGAAGAAATAACGGACGACTGCCACCACCTCATCTGACACAACGTCCCAGAAATGCTGATAGAATCTCCCACTAAAACCATCCGGTCCCGGAGCACTATCCAATCCCATATCAAATGCCGCCTCTTTTACCTCAGAATCCGAAAGAATACCCGTCAAGAGCGCATTATCAATCGTGCTAACTGTAGGGGAAATCAGCTGGTCGACCAAAGAGTAATCCGAACTGGTTTGCCCCGTGTCCGCAAAAAGGTCCGTATAGAAATAAATAATATGATTTCCAAGATCCACCGGATCGTCTGTGTAACTACCATCAACCATCAAACCCTGTATCCCTGAACGCCCACTTCGAATCTGAAAGCGGCGATGAAAAAATGTTGTGTTGCGGTCCCCATCCTTTAACCAAGCTGAGCGGGCTTTCTGCTATAGAAAATCATACTGCATAAGCAACGTGCAAGACAACACTCTTTGCGCCTGAAATTCCATCTCCCTGAGTGCCTCCGTGAAACCCTCGGATTCAATATCTGCTTGAATCTGACGGACCCTTTCCATCTGATAATCCACCTGACGATTAACATCCCCAAATACTTCTTTATTCCAAACCTTAATCGTCTGTCGCAACCTCTTGAGCTTCCACATGAACGCTGCAAAGGGTTGGGTGATGCGCACGGGAGTGCCCAAGAGGTAGTAACAATACTCCAGAAAGAATTGTGATGAATCCACATGCGCTGAAACCGAAAAGGAGACGGACCCCTGCTAATGGAAGAAGAACAAGAGACCAGAATGGGGTGGTGATCGAAACCAACGCGCGGAAGGACTAAACCCTTAACAACTTGCCAAAAAGAGAAAAATTGACCAGTTGCTAGGGCTCGATCCAACTTAGCCTGAAGAAGAGAAAGAGGCATACGGGGGGAGCACCAAGTAAATGAGTTCCCCGTAGTCGGCACAGCAAATAATCCTGCATCCTCCAAGAAATCCCTGAAGTCCTTACAAGAGGACTGGGATAAAGTGCCAGTGCTAGAACACTCATGATGTCCCAACACAGCATTGAAATCCCCAACAAGCAGCAGATCAGTAAGATCCAAATTCCTCAGCTCCAACCAAAAGGCACGACGGGCAACATGATCACACAAACCATGAGCGAAACCAACATGGAAAACCATAGAGCCAAATTGAACTTGCAAAATAAGACACTGAGAAGAAGACCAAACCTGGTTTTGGATAGAAATACTCGCATCGCATAGGACCCAAATATCCGGGCGTCCGTTTGCCCGGAAGCTCTGAGCAGCGAACCTGAGCCCCAAGCTACTCAAGTAAGAATCCAAAATGGACGAAATGTCCACCTTAGGCTCGCAAATGGCTAAAATAGAAGGTTTATGTTTTTGACATAGAGCCTTAAGAACATTACGAGATGCAATGTTCCCAATCCCCCGGATATTCTAGAAGATGCAATTCATTGAGACGGTGGGGGAGGTAGCGCCCGTGTCGATCGCACGGTGAAAACAGGCGTGTGGTGCATTGTGGAGTCTGATGATTGAGAGTTACCAACTTCATCTACATAATTTGCCCATCTATTGGAAGCTGCAATGTCCATTTCATGTGGCTCTGGGCGCTCTGGTTCGATAGTAATGTCATGGACCGGGGGCGATGGGCCCGACGCAACACTCTGGAGAATTCTCGATTTCGCCGAGTTCAAGGAGCTATCCCGAAAAGCATGGCTAAGAGCTCGAATGGGCTTCCCCAAAGGATACTGAACCGTAATAGGCATAATGGTGGAAACCATGCCGGTGTTGGAAGTAGTGGCCTTGGGAGAGGACTCCCTAGCTAGGTAATCTGCCTGGAAATCTGTAGGTTGCTGATCCTGGGAGTCGACTGAATCAAGAGCCGCAAAGGTGTTACTAAGGTGGATATCCATAGAGCAAGTGACTATTGCGCGGGTAGGAGATCATGCACGCATAGCCGAACCCGTATTTCCCATTGAGTCCTCAATGGCCTTGCCCTTGTCCTGTTGCACAGGATGATAAATCTTACGAACCCTGGAGCGCCATCGCTGCACTGAATTAGGGCGAGAAGCTGACGCCCGTGAACGTCCCTTGGCAGGTGAAGCACGTCTTTCCGTTGCCAAAGTGCCCGCATTGTGAAGACGACAAGAAGCTGTCGGATGTCCCGTAACACTACACCTCAAACAAAATGTAGGGAGATTCTCATAGCTAACTGACACAAAGGAACACTTGCTAGTACGTTGCACCATGATGTGTTCCTCTAACGGCTTAGAAAGATCGATGTTTACCAAATCCCGAACGAAGTGACACAGAGAACCATCAAGTGAACGCTGATCAATTTGTAGGGGATTTCCAAGAGCACTGGCAATCCCCAAGATGTTATTGGGGTCCCAATATTCCAAACTCGAGCTCGAAGATTCGATCCCAAACGCTGGCCACAGAGGTTTGCACTTTGTATGGGTTGAAATCCTGCACCCACGGAGATAGATGGATAGTCCCCGGGTTGAGCGTCCAGTTGGTACGTTGCTGAGCTCGGGATCGATCCTGCGCATTAAATAACTTGACACAAAAAAATCCCTTGCCCAAGGGAATTAGTTTCCAATCGTCTTTAATACCCCATAATTCTAATAGGCGTTTATGCAAAAGCATAGTTGCCCATGGTTTGTTACCTTTTCCCAAAATAACCCTTCCAATTAAAGAATAAGAAAATTCCGCAAGGCGTTGTTGATATATGTTATCATCTATCATCACGGAATAATAATCTCTCTTTCTAACCGGTTTAGGGATAGAATGGGATTTACCAGAAACCATTTGGGAAAATGATGTGAAGTTACCTGGGGCCTGAGAGGTGGAATCCATATGATGAGTACCTGTGACAATTTTAGCAAAAGTATGTCCCAAATTGGGTTGAATATTGGGAATATGAGCCAAATGTCGTAGGTTAGTTTCATAATTGGCTGTCGTTGGCGGAGAAATTCCATCTGAGGGTAGTTCCTGGGATCAGAAATAGGATGTGGGCCCGTGGACAGGGTGCCATGTGGTTTACATACTGAGGCCCAAGGGTCATCACCCCCCTGGGAGAGGGCTTCCCTGGTGGGAAGGGCAGCCACCGGCCCCTCAAGAAGTCCCTTAGAGGGGGGCCCCCATGGCAAGAGGAGGCCATGGGGGTAAAGGTAGCAGCAGCGGTTGCTGCCATGGGGGCTGTGCCCTCCGTCCCTTGTTCCACATGCGCAGGAGGTTTGCGCTGCAAGTAACAATCAGAAAGGACAAGGCCTGAGCTGTGATGATGTGGAGCTGTGGACGATCATGGGACACCCTTGGAGGGGATGATGTCCGATAGGATGCCAAAGGTGGAGAGGGAGACACGCCCCCCATCGCCGATGGGAAAGTCGCTGCGCACAACGGATGAGACCTGGACCTGGGGAGAAATATTTGAAACCCTAGGACATTGATTATCGAAGGAGCATAAGTGTTAGAACCAAATTGCACCATTGATGGAGTAAAAGTCACAGGCGTTGCCGGAGGGACACCGGAGGGGCACTGCGCATCGTTTGACTGATTCGTGCGTGTTAAGAGCGGGTGGGTATGATGCGCAACCTGTGGAGGTGGGTTGAAGTTCGAAGTGTAGCCATACCATGGCAGGTCTGCCATGAGGACGGCCGAAGAAGATGATCGGAAGGAGCAACCGGCGTCGTGGGTTGAAAAGAGAGAGAATTTTTTGGTCCTTATTATTTCCTTTCTTGAAATTTAATCAAAGTAGCGGTAGCAGGCATTTTTATTTTATTTTATTTTTTTCAGGTTTTAATTTAATGATTTACAGAGATATCAAATGTCTTGGTGCAGAAGAAGATTTTAATTGACGTAATTTATTCGTGATTTTGATTTTGTTTTGGATGGTAAGATATATTGTTGGTAATTGCTCCTATTTTCATGGGATTTGATTGTTTGCTTTGGACTAATATACCCCTATATCTATTTAATTAGGTTTTTTTATATATTTTATGCAATTTTAATATTAGCCATTGAAATTTGTTGATCTATGGTTCAGATTTGGTCCTACGTACTTACATAAGGCATGAGTATCATATAACCCTCCCCCTATATATATATATATATTGCATATGTAAATGTAAATATCCAAGAAAGTGGCACATAAACAATTTGTAGTACATGGACTATATTGGTCATCTAAGTAGTGAGAGGCTCGGGTATTACATCCTCCCCTCCTTATAAAAATTTTGTCCACGAAATTTTACTTACCGAAACAGCTAAGGGTACTTTGCTCTCATCTCATCTTCTCTTTTCCATGTAGCTTCATCTATAGATTGATTCCTCTAAAATACTTTAACTAAGGGGATTTTTCCTTATTCCTGAGTTTCTTTACTTCTCGCAACAAAATCATCATAGGTATCTCTTCATACCTCAAGTCGGCTTTTAATTCTATTGGTTTGTGTTTCAAAATATGAGATGGATTTGCAACGTATTTTCTTAACATAGAAACGTGAAATATGTCATGTACTTTAGACATTTATGTAGGTAAGTCGAGTCTATAAACAACATCACCAATTCTTTCTGTGATATGGAATGGACCAATATATCTACGACTGAGTTTTCCTTTCCTTCCAAATCGCATTACCCCTTTCATCGGTGCCACCTTAAGAAATACTCGGTCTCCTATAGAAAATTCTAACATTTTTCTTCTTTGATCTGAGTAACTTTTCTATCGGCTCTGAGCAGTCTCTCCATCCTCTGTCGAATTTGCATCACAACCTTTGTTATTCTTGAATCATGTCCGAGCTTAAAAGCTTTCTTTCACCCATCTCGTCCCAGTGGACTGGCGATCTACATTTTCTATCGTACAATGTTTCATAGGGAGCCATCCTGATTGTAGCTTGATAGCTATTATTATATGAGAATTCTATCAAAGGTAGGTATTTACTCCATTGTCCTTAAAAATCTAGAACACAAGCTCTAAGCATATCTTCTAAAGTTTGTATCGTTCGTTCCGATTGTCCATTGGTCTGAGGGTGATAAGTAGTACTAAATGACAATCGTGTCCCTAGTGCCTTCTGTAAACTCCTCCAAAAAGTAGATAAAAATCTAGAGCCTCTGTCTGACACAATGGATAGTGGCACACCATGAAGTCTAACCACCTTCTATATATAAAGTTGTGCATATTGGTCCATGGAATAAGTTGAGAAAATAGGAATAAAATTAGCAGATTTAATCTATCTACGATCACCCAAATAGCATCATGTCCCTTGACAGTTTTGGACAAACTTGTCACAAAATCCATGGTGATTCTTTCCCATTTCCATTCTGGAATAGGTAAAGATTACAACGTTCCAGCTGACCCTTTGTGTTCTGCCTTTATTTGTTGACAAGTTAAAAAATTGTTCCACGTATTGCACGATATCCTTTTTCATACCTGGCCACCAGTAATGCATCTTCATATCTCTGTACATTTTGGTAGCTCTTGGATGTATAGAATATGGTGCCGAATGTGCTTCTGCTAAAACATTCTCTCGGAGATTTTTCTTGTTGGGCACGTATAATCATTCTTTAAATCGCAGTACTACATTCTCAGATATTTTGAAATCAGAAGACATTGCAGAGGCAATATCGTTCTTCACTTTGGCATAGTAATCATCACATTGTTGTTCCTGTTGAATTCGATCAAGTAGCGTCGGCCAGAGTGTTAATGATGCCAACTTAGCTTCAATGGACCCCAGTGATACCACCTCTAAATTCATTTTCTGGAGGTCCATTATCTCTGGTTTCCGAATGTGAACCGCAATTGCATTGCTTTGTGTTGATTTTCGGCTCAACGCATCTTCTATAACATTGGCTTTACCATGGTGATAATTGATTACACAATCATAGTCCTTCACTAGCTCCAACCACCGTTGTTGTCGCATATTTAATTCCTTCTGTGTGAAGAAGTATTTTAAACTCTTGTGAACTAAGTAGATCTCACATTGTTCCCCGTATAGGTAATGTCTCCATATCTTTAGAGCAAATACAACTGGAACAAGCTCTAAATCATGTGTAGGATAGTTCTTTTCATAATCCTTCAATTGTCTAGACGCATACACAATCACCTTACCGTTTTGCATCAATACACATCCTAGACCATTCTTCGACGTGTCACTATAAACTACAAAACCTCCGGTACTTGATGGGATTGATAGAATAGGTGCTGAAGTCAATCTATTTTTCATTTCTTGAAAGCTTTGTTCCCTTGCCTCCGTCCATTTGAATGCAACACTTTTTATGGTCCATTGTGTTAAAGGCGAAGCAATCCTGGAGAATCCTTCCACAAAGCAGCGATAGTAGCCAGCTGAACCCAGAAAACTACATACTTTTAAAGGATTTGTAGGTTGGGCCAACTATTGATAGCCTCGACTTTACTTGGATCAACCGAGATTCCTACTCTGGACACAACATGTCCCAAGAATACTACTCGATCTAACCAAAATTCACATTTCTTAAATTTAGCATATAATTGCTTTGCTTTCAGAACCTCTAATACCATTCTCAAATGTTCAACATGCTCCTCTTTTGATCTATAGTAGATCAAGATATCATCGATAAAGACATTAACAAATTTATATAGAAAATCTTAAAATACCCGATTCATCAAGCCCATGAAGGCCGCCAGGGGCATTCTTTAACCCAAATGACATCACCAAGAATTCATAATGTCTATATCTTGTACTAAACGTTGTCTTGGGTATATCATCTTCTTTTGATTTCAGCTGATGGTACCCGGATTGCAAGTTGGTCATCGAAAATACTAGTGCACCTTGAAGTTGATCAAACAAATCAGCAATTCGAGGTAATGGGTATTTATTATTAATTGTAACTTTGTTCGATTCTCGATAGTCGATACACAATCTCATCGTAGCATCCTTCTTTCGTACGATCAGGACTGCCGCACCCCATGGCGAGAAGCTAGGTTTGATGAAGCCTTTATCTAACAACTCCTGCAATTGTATCTTCAATTCTTTCAGTTCCAATAGAGCCATACGGTATATAGCTTTAGAGATTGGAGATGTCCCTAGAAGTAGGTCAATAACAAACTCGATCTCGCGGTCGGGTGGTAATCCGGGAAGATCATCTGGAAATACATTGGGATATTCTCTCACTATTGGAACTTCATCAAGGGCTGGTTGGTGTTGTTCGTCGATGCTCATGACACTTACTAGGTATCCTTCACAGCCAGCGTCCAGTATACATTGCGCCTTTAGTGCTGATATCATTGGAAATCTAAAATGGGTCGTGATTTCAACGAAAGTAAATAAATCTTCTCTCGGGGGTTGAAAGGTCAATGCCTTTTTCTTACAATTGATTGTAGCACCATACTTTGATAACCAATCCATACCCAAAATGATATCATAATCGTTCATTGCTAACACAATTCGATCGACATAAAGTTCTCTATTCTCAATTGGAATAGCACAAGCTTTTAAAATTTGATTAGTTTGTTTGGAATCTCCCGAGGGAATCGTTACATTATAACCCACTTTAGCTACACAGGTGTCCTACCTAGTCTCCTCACATACTCAGTGGATGCAAATGAATGTGTCGCTCCTGAATCAAATAATGCAAATGTTGGGGTGTCAAAGATAAGAAGCTTACCAGTCACCACTGATGGGTTCTCCTTTGCGTCTGCTATGGTGATAGTAAATGCTCTAGCTGACACATTCTTTTGTCCAGTAGCATTCACACTATTTGGGCACAAGTTAGCAACATGTTCTATCATTCCACACGTAAAACATCTTCTAGTCTCTATCGGACAATTTTCAGTATGTTAAGTCTTACATCTTTGACAAAAAGGTAGTGGTATAGGTGCCCTATCTTGATCGACTCTTTGACGCTTAATTTGTTCCCACTGTTGTTGTCCTTGACGTGGTTGAAAGTTAGGTTTATGTTACTGCTGAACTTGGAAAACTCTCTTCTTTTGACTTCCGACCCATCTCTGTCCCTGTCCCTATTTGAATTGACGTCTAGCTTCCTGGGCACGAAAAATCCTTAATTCGGCTTGTTCTACCACCAATGCTCTCTTAGCAACCTATGAATAGGTTACTCCTTGAATTCCTGCCATGCCGACATCTCTATATAGTTCCGGCCTCAGGCTTTCAAGGAATCTCTTTACTTTAGTGCATCAGTGCTGACCATATGAGTGGCAAACCTGGACAATTCTTCAAATTTGCAAATGTAATTCCCGACCGTCATAGTTCCTTGGCGTAGTTGTATGAACTCGTTCATCTTCATTACACGAACAAGAGCCATGAAGTATTTGTTTCTAAATAGTTCTTTAAATCTTTCCGAGGTCATTGTCGCAACATCTTCTATGCTCCTCATCATATCCCACCAATGTCCCACACTCCCACAAAGCATAAACGAAGCACATATTATTTTTTCTTCTTCTGGGTCCCTGCTGTACAAGAACATATTCTCTAGGGTTCACAACCAATCTTCTGCTACTGTGAGATCTATTGCATCTTCAACTTGATCCGCCCTTTGTTGATTCATTTATGCTCTTTGTTCTCCAGCTATATCCCTATGATGGATGAGTTGTTGAATTTGTTCAGATTATCGCTGGATGAGCTCCGTAAGCCAATTTATGACATTATCTCGATCACCAACTGGTATAGGTGTCTCCCCTCCATGGTTTTTATCCCCACCACTACTCTCACCTCTAGTTTTTACCATGACTGAAACACTGTCTTAGGATAACCTAATAACACATGGACAATATAATTTCATGAAACAAAAAAGGCATCAGACAAAATAAAACTTACTGGCAATTCTATGCTCCACGAGTTTTGAGTTCATGTACATGGATAGTCTACAGGACATGTAGCCAAGCTCTGATACCACTCTGTGGCACCCACCCCTATTATACTACTAGAAAATATATAAATAGTACAACTCGACCATTAACTCTATTTAAAAAGTGTAATTTTTTTTCCTGTGCCAATTTAATAAATAGACAACAATGAAATAAACCCTGTATACCACAACAAAGTTTTTACCATTTAAAAGCAAAAGGGCAGTCAACCCTGCCTGCATGTAAACACGATGATTACATATAAAAGTCTAGAACTCAAACCAGCACACTATTTACGTATATTATAATAGAGTTTCAAAAGTTATAAACAATACGAGTTCTTAAATATAATACAACAGAAGCAAAACCAAAATGAACCCAAACACAAGCCCGACAGGTCGTCATCCATATCCACGATCCTCAAAACCTGAAAAAGCTTCAGGACTGCACAATAAGCCAAAGACCCAGGCATTCTCATGCTCACCTGCAATGCATGAACTACATGAGCTAAAGCTCAGCAAGTTAAAATCATGCATGTCCAAAGAATAGTGATGCCTTTACAACATGTAATGCTAACATGCAAAATCCATGAATCAAAATACTTTATTCAAATTATTTTCTTTCACTTGAGCCCCTGACCCAATTACTATGCACCGGAAAGAGCCCTGCATACAACAATAATAAAATGACCAATAATATCATTATGATGGTACGTGTGGTCCATCCTCCTGCGGTCCATTTAAGGGTCCCCCACTTGCGTCCCATGTTTCCCACTCCGTAGGGTCATAACATAGGTACCCACAAGTGGCCCATCCTCTTGTGACCTACCGAGGGTCCATATCCCATCTAACCCTGTGTTCACCAGGAAGTACCCCACTTGCTATACCTACACATATATCATAAAGTACGTCCAACATGCCTCGGTGTGCTAGCAGTAGTCAACAAATATCTATTTTCTTCCAGAAAATATTTTTCGTGCATGCAAATATCCTCTTGTAATATGCATGCATGTGCAAATGTTGTGAATGGCATATTCAATGGCTCACCAAGCACCATATTGCAACATCATGCAAGCCAATTATGCCACATATAATACCCACATATATTCAATAAGATACCACAGTCACATATAATACAATTAATTCAAACAATACTATGTTCATGCATTACAGTTGCAGATGAATTTTTACTAGATATGTAATGATATAAGGTATGAGCTTATATTAGTCATTTAACAAGTGTATTAGATATGTTATATCTAATCTTATCAAGGACTTTTAGTCTTAATTTAACTAAGTAATAACTAAACTTTGAAATATACCATATAGGCCTAATCAAGTTTCCTTCCTTTTAAATCTATTCTAACTTTAACCACTAGCTTGTAGCTCAAGTGGTATCACCAACCCTTTATGAGGGTGTTAACCAGGGTTCGAACCCTGTATCTTTCAGTTTATTTGAAATTCTTCAACCAGTACTACCAGCTTATTAAAGAAAATATATTCTAACTTTATCTATTTGTATACTAATGTAGCCATTATAGTGAATCCGTAGATATAAACATTAAATTTCTTCTTAAAGTTCATATAGCTCACAGAATTGATGGCAATTTCAATTCTAACATTTACTTGCAATTTAAAGGTTATATTAATGTTAATATATTTATAAATTCTAGTATATCATGTATTTATTGTAATTTATTTTACTCTTTAATCAAGAATTGCAAGCAAGTGTTATGAATCAGATCAATTAATGATTTGAGACTGCGAAGGTTTTTCATTCCGATATTTCAATAAGAAATAAACCACTTAAATAAAAATTCATAGTGATAGAATCTTAATTCAATAAGCTTATCAATAACCATTAATAGCCCTATCCTTTCACTTAATTTACACTTAATTCACAATATATACAATAGATGTAGAGCAATTCTAACATTACATTAACATCACCTGATTTGTTTCATCCAAGTAATTTTTCACCCGCTTAAATCGCATATAGGCTCTCCCTTCTTCTTGTTGTTTTTTTTTTCTATTTTGTTTTGCGTATAACGTTATTTTCCATGATGTACATGTTGAATTTACAATATCAATCTTGCAGAACACCTATGGCGGAACAACTACAGGGAGTTCAAAAATTCTCTCTCTTTCTCTAACGACCGTCGGCAACATCTCGTGACTTTTCGGTTGTCTTATCCAGCAACTCCTATGGCGGAGCCTCCCTTGTACGGTTATACCTCAAATTTCACACCTTCCTCACATACTAGACAACACAATAGATCACCCACGGAGAAGCACACGAATGTCATGGCGTCAAACTCTGGTATCCCTCCGCTTGCAGTGGGGAACTCCAGCGCGTAGATGAGGCCGCGCCCTCATGCCTCTGTAATTTCTTCTCCGTCGCAAGCCACCATCCACGATCCCAAAACCCTAATCCCTTCGACAGTTTGGGTTTCTGATGATGGGGTTAAATCTACAACTTATGGAGTTTCTTCACGCCATACTCATCCCCTATGTTTTGGTCTCCCATCAAATTTCATCCCACATGAGAAGGTGGCCCCCGCTGCTGCATCATTGTCTCCGTCTTCAATGATGATGGATGTTGTTGGGCTAATTCCAGCGGCCCAATATTTGCCACAACTTACACCTAACATGGCTACGTCTAACTACAAGTTGCTGCATGGTGGTGGTCCCCTCAAGGTGAGTCATCCTTCCACTCCATGCAAGATTGGGTCTGCTGCAAGTACACATGCTGACGTGGCCACTAAGGCTGTTAATGGTCCCCTTCTAATTGGAAACCCGGCGATCATGGAGGTTTGCTCAGGGGGGGTGCCCCCATCACATATGGCCCCTGCCTCCTTTACCCCCATGTCAGCCCTTCACCATGGGGGGGCCGACCCCTCCAACTCTCTTGAGGGGCCGGCGGCCACTCTGTCTTCTAGAGTGGTCCCCTCCCAGGGGGGTGATGACCCCTGGGCCACAATCTCCCATCCTCAAGGCATCTCTCCTGCATGCCCTTCCAGGAATGCTGCTCAACCAGATGCAGACTACGCCAACAAGAATTCCATCCAGGTATTGATCCCGCGACATTTGGCTCATGAATCAAACACTAATAATCCCATGGCCAATTCTTATGCGAAAATGGTTTCGGGAAATCCCCATCCTTTAGATACTACTCTCCCACAGGTCACAGGTACTCACCATGTCATGGATTCTACTACGCAAGCCCAAGGTAATTTTAAAATATTTTCCCATGTGGTTTCGGGTACAACCAGCTCTATCCCTAAGCTGGTAAAAAAGCGATTATTATTCAGTCACTATTGATGAAAATGTTTACCAACAGCGCATCGCTGAATTTTCTTATTCATTGATTGAAAGAGTGCTTTTAGGGAAAGGAAATAAGCCATGGGCGACTATGCTGTTGCATAAACGCCTATCTGAATTGTGGGGAATTAAAACTGATTGGAAACTAATCCCCTTGGGTAAGGGATTTTTTGGTGTTAAGTTTTCCAATGCGCAGGATCGTGCTTGAGCTCATGTTCGTATTAACTGGGCGCTCAATATGGGAACTATTCGACTCTCTCCATGGGTTCCAGACTTCAATCCATACAAAGTGCATACGTCTTTGGCTAGTGTTTGGGTTCATATCTTCGAGCTAGGTCTGGAATACTGGGATCCTAATAGAGTGGGTCCGTGCTCCTTCGTGTCGTTAAGCTATGAAAAATTGCCGACTGTACGAAGTGCAGTATAACGGACATTCGACGGCTTCTTGCCGGTTTACTCCAACAGGAAAACCAGCTACGGACAGGCATCCCTCGCCTGATCAGGGACGCCCCAGGACTTCAACAGGACGTCAGCAGTCAGTGCAGCGTGGTCGTTCAAGGGTCCGTAAAATTTATCGTCCTGTGCAGTAGGACAAGGGCAATGCCGTTGATGACTCAATGGGAATACAGATTCGACTATGTGTGCAGGATCCCCTACCTGTGCAATAGTCACTTGCCCTACTGATATACATACGAGTAACACTTTTGAAGCTCTTGTTTAAGAGGATACCCCAGATCAGCCGTCAGCTGATTCTCACTCTGATTATCCAGCTAGGGAACCAGTCCCCAAAGCTTCGACTTCCAACATGGGACCGGTGTCCACCATTATGCCTATTACGGTTCAGCATCCGTTGGGAAAGCCTATTCGGGCTCTTACTCGCGCCTTCCGGGATAGCTCTATGGTCTCAGTTAAATCCAGATTAATCCAGAGTGTCACCAATGGTCCATCACCAGCAATTCATGACATCACTATTGAATTGGATCGCCCAGGGCCACATGAAATGGACTTTGCTGCATCTAAAAGATGGGCAAACTATGAAGATGAAGTGGGATAGTCTCAATCGTTGAAATCGGCTTCAAAACATACTCCGGTCTTCACCGTGCATTCGTCACAGGCGCCACCTCCCCCACCACCTCAATGAATTGCATCTTCTGGAACATCCGGGGGATTGGGAATGTTGCTTCTCACAATGTTCTTAAGGCTTTATGTCAAAAGCATAAACCTTCTATTTTGGCTATCTGTGAACCTAAGGTGGACATTTCGGCGATTTTGGATTCTTATTGGAATAGCTTGGGTTTGACTTTCGTGGCTCAAAACTTTCGGGGAAATGGACGGGTGGATATTTGGGTATTTCGCGATGCTGGTATCTCCGTTCTTAACCAAGTTTGGTCCTCTGCCCAATGTATTGTTTTACAAGTTCAATTTGGTTCTATGGTTTTTCATGTTGCTTTTGCTCATGGGTTTTGTGATCATACTGCTCGGCGTGCTCTTTGGTTGGAGTTGAGGAGTCTGGGTCTTATGGATTTGCTGCTTATTAGGGATTTCAATGCGATTTTAGGACATCATGAGCGCTCAGGCAGTAGTACTTTGTCCCAAGCCTCTTGTCAGGATTTCAGGGATTTCGTGGAGGATGCTAGTTTGCTTGCAGTACCGACTACGGGGAATTTATTTACTTGGTGCTCCCCCCGAAGGCCTCTATCACTACTTCAGGCTAAGTTGGACCGAGCTCTAGCAACTTGTCAATTTTTCTCTTTTTGGCAAGTTGTCAAGGGCTTAGTCCTTCCAAGCATTGGATCAGATCACTACCCCATTTTGGTTTCTTGTTCTTCTTCCATTAACAGGGGACCGGTTCCGTTCCATTTTCAGCATATGTGGGTTCATCATGATTCATTCTGGGATTTGATTACCGCTTCTTGGGTTTCTCCATGCGACACGCCCAACCCCTTGCTGCGTGTCATGTGGAAGCTCAAACGGTTGCGACAGGTTATTAAAGACTGGAACAGAGAGGTGTTTGGGGACGTTAACCGTAGGTTGGAATTTCAGATGGAGCAAGTTCGTCAGATTCAGGCAGACATCGAGACTTTAGGTTATACCGCTGCTCTCAGGGATAGTGAGCTGGACGCCCAAATGAGGCTCTCTCAGACGCTGCTATTACAATCTGAATTCCTTAAGCAAAAGACGCGTTCTGTGTGGCTTAAGGATGGGGATCATAATATGGCATTTGTTCATTGGCACAGCCAGATTTGTATGGGGTGCACAGGGATCCAGGGGCTTCTAGTGGCGGACAGCTACACGGAGGATACATCGGTCCTTGGGGATCATATCATTTCTTTCTATAAGGAGCTCTTCGCAGATACTGGGGATTCTGACTCGGATTACTCTTTACTCGACCAGGTCATTTCGCCAAGGGTTGGGGCGCATGATAATGCAAGCCTTACAGCCATTCCCTCGGATTCAAAGATTAAGGAAACGATTTTGATATGGATTCAAATAGTTCTCCGGGGCCAGACGGGTTCAATGGGATTTTTTACCGCCATTTCTTGGATGTCATTTCCGTCGAGGTGATTGCTATTGTTCACTTTTTATTCAGTAGCTCGTCACTACCTTTGGGCTTGAATGCCAGCTTTATGGTGCTCATCCCAAAGACTAAGGATGCTAATGTCATTGAAAACTTTTGCCCGATTGTTATGAGCAATTTTCTGTTTAAGATTATCACGAAAATATTGGCTATGCGTTTGGGTTTGATTATTGCTGCCTATTTATCTCCGACGTAGTTTGGGTTTATCCCGGGAAGGCAGATTCATGATTGTATTGCCATAGTCTCTGAAGGGTGCAACGTCTTGTAGGGCCGCACATATTCGAATATGATCTTGAAAATTGATATCCGAAAGGCGTTTGATACATTGAAGTGGGATTTCTTACTACACGTCTTGCGCCGCTTTGGTTTCTCAAAGGTTTTTGTTCGTTGGGTTGATGTTGTTCTTCGGTTGTCCAGGATATTGTGATGTTAAATGGGACGCCGGTAGGTTACTTTCCCTGTTTTTGAGGAGTCAGACAAGGGGACCCTTTATCCCCATTATTGTTTGCATTGCGGAGGAAGTACTGAGCCGGTTTATTGAAGTGGCGGTGGATCAGGCTCGCTTATCTCCGTTCACAGCGCCCAGGGGCATTACCTTCCCATCATCCATCTTATACACGGATGGTATTGTTATTATGTGTGGGGCTTCTTCAGATTCTCACTCTTTATGCAGATATCTCGGGTGAAGTGTTTAATCCGTAGAAATCTAAAGTTTACTTTGGTTCGCGGGTTTCATCATATATCCGTGGGAGGGTGCAAAATATCATGGGGATCCACCCTGGGATGTTACCCACAGTATACCTAGGCGCTCCAATCTTCAAGGGCGCTCCGAAGGTGGCAGACTTACAGCCCGTCTTTGATAAGATTATCCTCAAATTCAGAAGATGGAAAGGTTCTTCCCTTTCCCTTGCTGGTAGAGTTTTCCTTGTTAACTCGATGATTACTAGCTCTTTTGTGCACACCATGATGGTTTACAAATGGCCCGGTACACTGCTTAAGCAAATGGAAAGGGCCATGCGTAATTTCATCTGGACGGGGGATGTGAATACTAAGGGAAAAGTGGTGGTGAATTGGAATAAGTGCTGCACACTTAGGAATGAAGGGGGCCTAGGCGTCCGCTCGATTGTGGTGGTTAACACGACTTTTTGGATGAAATTAGGTTGGAAAGTCGCGAACTTGGACTCGGTGATCTTCAGAATCCTGAGGCACCGTTACTTTACAAGGTATGGGGATCAGTGTAAATATGGGATCAATTTGGTGAGCCCTCACCACTTGAAATGACCCATTCTCTCTATAGTTGACTTTGCACTATGCCCGTTGACCAGCCATTTTCCGGCCATTCCAACGCCGGATTCTTACCTGAAAATGTAATTCCCCCTCAGCCGACTTCAACCACGCTCACCAAGACCGGAAATAGTGCGGAAACGCGTCGTCGATTTTCCGCAAAACCGTGATTCGCGCACATTTTCAGGCGAAAATTTCGAACCTTCACCGACGCCAATTCCGACCACCAAAATGGACGTGCCACCCCAGGTTTTGCTCGACCAAATTGTGCCCGAATCAAAAAACCCAAATTGGGGATCCGAAAATCAATTTCCGGACTTTGGATGCCCGATTGACCACCAAAACGGCCGATTTGGACTTTGTCAAAGAAGGAAATATTGCTCAGGAGGTCGAAACGAGTGGACCTAGCCCATCCAATTATAGTGACGCCACCGCTCCGGCAGATCACTATTCATCGCCGGTCGGGCCCGCACGCATCCGTATGCTGCCACAACTTCTTCTTTTCCTCCATTTTCATTTTCCACTGCCCTCATTCAACCCCGGGTACTTGCTTACATCCGAATCGCCCACAAATTTCTATTCGCCCGACATCACTAATGCGTTGGGACTCGCTCCGGGAATCGGTTTATCTCAAGGTGCGCAAACTCCGGCCTCCACTCCTAAATGTCCTACACAACGAGTCGATCACGGGTCCAAGGTCACAGACATCATCCGCATGCCAATATGGTCTCTCGCAACTCTTCCCCACATGGCGTTCATGACGTTCTATCCTCGATCACCCACAAGTCCATGCATACTTGCAACATTCGGCTCTTCCCAAACTCATACCCACGTGTGGAAACAACCTTTGCGCAAATGGTTTCTGGTAAATCCTCTGACATTGCATCTCCTCAGCATGGCCCAGGTAACCCTCCATCTTTTGCTAAAATTGTTTCTGGTCCCTCTAATCCTATCCCCGAGCCCATTAAAAAAGGTGAATATTATTCTGAGGTTATGGATGAAAATGTTTATCAACAACGACTTGCTGAATTTCGATATGCTTTAATTGGTCGTGTTATGCTCAGCAAAGGTAATAAACCGTGGCCAATTATGCCTCTTCATAAACGGCTTTCTGAATTATGGGGTGTTAAAAATGATTGGAAGTTGATACCGTTGGGTAAAGGTTACTTCTGTGTTAAATTTAACAACACTTCTGATCGTTCCCGTGCTCAAGCGCGGGCTACTTGGTCTCTCAATCCTGGTTCCATCCGTTTATCTCCCTGGGTTCCAGATTTCAACCCCTACAAGGTTAATACTTCGACGACTTCTGTTTGGGTGAGAATATTTGAGTTGAGTATCGAATACTGGGACCCCAGTTACATTATGGGATTGGCCAAGGCCATTGGCACCCCAGTTCAAGTTGATGAACGGTCTCTGGATGGTTCTCTTGGACATTTTGTCCGCGTTTTGGTTGATGTGGACCTTACTAAACCTCTACAGGATCATATTATGGTTGAAAGAAAGGGTCACTGTTCGTTTGTTTCTATCGGGTATGAAAAGCTTCCTTTATTTTGTGGAACCTGTGGTATTACGACATTCGGCTGCGTCTTGCCGACGATTAGGAAATAATGTCAATTTGCAGGAGCCACAGGGACGACCCACTCCTCAACGTGGTCGCTCCCGAACTCGTCAGGTTTATCGTCCGGCTCATAACCCATCGGATAAGGGCAAGACTGTGGATAACTTAGTGGATAATAAGACTTTGTCTATGCGCCCGAGCTCCCCTTCTTGTGCCATCGTTACCGTTTCCCCGGATATTACTCTGATAATACTTTTTCTCGCTTTGGACTCGAGGATCCTTCTATTCATACTTCGGATGATATGCCACCTCCGGTGGTTAAACGTACATCCTGTCCCCAAACCTCCGGTTCTTCGCGGTGACCAATCATTTTCCGCCTCTGATATTCATCATAGGCCTATCACGGTGCAGTACCCATTGGAAAAACCCATTCGTCCGTTGTATAGGGCTATCCGTGCTAAATCTGTTGATGCCAAACATAGGCTACTTCAATCGGTAACGCAGGGTAACAAGCCATCTGTTCATCAATTGGAGATTGAGGATGATGAACATGGATCCAAAAATTTAAACAAGGCTGCCCAGAAATGTTGGGCTGATTATGTGGATGATGATAATATTTCTGGGGTTGATACATCTGCGCCCACACACTCCGGATCTCCTACTCGGATCACCTCACCTGATCCTTCCCAATGAATTGCTTCTATTGGAACATTCGGGGGATTGGTAACATTGCTTCGCGCAATATTCTTAAGAAGCTATGTAATAATCACAAACCTTCTTTGGTTGCTATTGCAGAACCTAAAGTTGACTTGCATTCTATCTCTGATTCTTATTGGGCCAGTCTTGGTTTACAGTTTGTGGCTCAGAACTTTCGGGTATCGGGGAAGTCGGATATCTGGATCTTCAGACGGTCGGATATAACGATTCTTCAAAGAGTTTTTATTTCTGACCAATGTATTGTTCTTAAGGTCCAATTCTCCAATTACATCTTTCATGTGGGGTTTGTTCATGCTATATGCAATCACGTGATTCGTAGACAACTTTGGTCAGATATTATTTCTCTGGGTTGTGATGATCTGGTTTTGATGGGGGACTTTAATGCTATTCTCGGGAACCATGAGCGTACAGGTCAGGGGGTCGCCTTGATGGCGTCTTGCCAGGATTTTCGGGATTTTTATGACAATGCGGGGTTGATGGCTATCCCCACGATAGGCAACTTCTTTACTTGGTGCAGCACGCGTCCTCATCAGACTCTCATTCAAGCTCGACTTGACCGTGTTATAGCTAGTCCTAGGTTTGTTAATCTTTGGCAGAGGACTAAGGCTTTTGTTCTCCCTCGCACTTGCTCGGACCATCATCCTCTTTTGCTTTCGTGTGAGACTTCGGCTCATAAGGGCCCATCTCCTTTTCGTTTTCAACGTATGTGGACTAAACATCCTGGTTTTCAATCGGTTGTTACTTCTTCTTGGGAATCAAATTGCGCAGTCACTAACCCTTTGATTCGATTGATGATAAAATTGAAAAGATTGCGCCACAGCTTCGTTTCTTGGAATTCAGAGGTTTTTGGGGATGTCAATCGTGGGGTGGATGATAAATTAGATAAGTTGAGACAGATTCAGTCGGACATCGAGACTCTGGGGTATAGTATAGCCCGTCGGGACCTGGAGCTTGAAGCCCAAAATTTGCTTAATCAAGCGTTGCTTCTACAATCTGAATTTCTTCGCCAGAAATCTCGGGCCGCTTGGTTGGTTGATGGAGACCGCAACACTTCTTTTTTCCACCGTTGTTGTCAGACTAAGGCCGCTCGGGCTGGTATTCACGGTCTGATGATCAATGGTACGCTTTCCACGGACCCATCCCTCATCCATAGTCACATTATCCAGTTCTTCCAGGACTTATTCACGGCGCCTATTGGTCCTATTCCGGATTTTTCTTCTATTGATCAAGTTATTAATCCAAAGTGGTAATGGATGTGGAGAACAATTGCTTAACCTCTTCACCTATGGATTTAGAGATTCGAGATGCGGTTTTCGATCTAGGTCTTGACAGTTCCCCATGCCCAGATGGATTTAATGGCTCTTTCTATCAGAGTTGTTGGGATATTATCTCTAATAACGTCATTATTGGCGCCACTTCTTCCATCGGTTCTTGATGGACTCAATTCCAGCTTTATGGTTCTCATTCCTAAAAGCAAAGATGCGAATATTGTTGATAATTTCAGGCCCATTGTCATGAGCAATTTCATCTTCAAAATTATCACTAAGATATTGGCTACTCGGTTTGCCCGTATCGTTAGACGTATTTTGTCTCCTACACAATTTGGTTTTATTCCGGGTCGTCACATTCATGATTGTATTGCTCTAGTCTCGGAAGGCTTTAACATTCTTCATAATCGGAGTGACAGTAACATGATCCTGAAAATCGATATCCGTAAGGCCTTTGACACTCTCAGCGGGATTTTCTTTTATATGTGTTACCAGAGATTTGGCTTCTCTGAGAAATTTGTTGCGTGGATATCTGTCATTTTGAACTCGGCCCGTATCTCGGTTCTTCTTAATGGCTCTCCAGTCGGATACTTTGCTTGCACAAGAGGGTGCGTCGGGGTGATCCACTTTCACCCCTTCTTTTTGCATTGCCGAAGAAGTCCTGGGAAACTTATCTCTCATCTAGTGTCATCCCATCTTCTCAAAGCCTTTCATGGCTCCGCGTAATATTGTGTTTCCGTCCTCCATGCTTTATGCGCGATGATATTGTCATCCTTTGTGCGGCAACCTCTGGCAATGCACGTTATATTTTTGATACTCTTGGTCATTATGCCTCTCTTTCTGGCCAGGTGTTCAATCTTATCAAATCGAAGGTATTTTTCGGTACTCGGGTCTCGCATTATATTAGACATCGCATTCAGATGATCATGGGCTTATCGGTTGGATCCTTTCCTACTAATTATCTTGGGGTTCCTATATTCAAGGGTGCCCCCAAACATGGTGTGTTGCGGCCTTTGTTTGATAAGATTATGGTTAAGTTTAAGCGTTGGAAAGGTTCTTCTCTCTCCTTGGCAGGTCGTGTCTGCTTGGTTAACTCTATTATTGCCAGCTCCTTGGTTCACAGCATGCTCATTTACAAATGGCCTATCGCGGTTAAGCGATTAGAGAAAGCTATGCGTAACTTCATTTGGATCGTGATATTAATCGGGGTTCTCGTGGTTAATTGGGCGCGTTGTTGCTCTCCTAAGAATGAGGGCGGTCTTGGCGTCCGATCCTCATTTCTCGCAAATCGAGCCTTTATTATGAAGATGGGCTGAAACTTCTCACATCGGATTCCATTGTCTTTGATACTCTCCATCGCCGTTTTTGATGGACAATGGTTCGATTAGGCGCTCATTCTTGCCTTCTTCTATCTGGGCGGGGCTGCGTCCAACTGTGGAGGATTGTCAAACTGATTCGAGATGGATTCCTGGGGCTCACTCTTCGGTTAATTTTTGGACAGATAACTGGCTTGGCTACGTCATTGCGGATCGGATTGGCATCCCGCATGAATTTCGGGCTAACTTTCGTAATCCCATATCGGACTTCTTTTTTGATAACAAATGGCATCTCACTATGTCGTTTGTGGAGGCTTACTTGGATATTGTTCGGGATATTGTTCGTTGTCCGATTGCTCCAGATTCTTTGGATAAACGAGTGTGGACTCGCTGCGGATGGGACAGTGACTTCTAAGTCAGATATGCATTTATTCGACCGTCCTTTCCTTTCTCATTAAATGGGGATCTTGGATATGGTCCCCTACATTCCGCAGAGGCGCACGGTTGTGGTCTCGCGGGCGATATTCGGACGTCGACAATCATGGACGTTCACCACCCCAAAGGATTCATCGGTCCTATCCTTTGTCTCTCAGTAACTCTCATTCGAATCGATCGATCACATTTTTGTTTTTGCAATTTTGCAGAGCTCTTTGGGACTGGATTGCGGGTTCATTTGCGGTGGCTTTTCGTAACGTCTATAGCTTCAACGATTTTATGGTTCATTTAATGGAATTTCATTTCGATCAGATTGCTTTTCTCTGGAGGGTGGCGATTGTTTCTTGCATATGGCTTATTTGGCACATCGAAATGACGTGATCTTTAATCACAAACATTGGACTACGATGCGGCGCTTGTTCGATTGAGAGCCATGATTATTGAGTGCCCGCTTGACAAAGGGTGCATGCGTAATACCCGGGAGGATCTTCTTTGTCTACACCGCCGAAGGTTAGTGGACGCCCTCCTAAGGCCCCTCGCATTATCCCGGTGCCTTGGTTTCTTCCCTTCCGGCCGGATTAAAGTCAACATAGATGGTAGTGCTATCGGAGCTCCGGTCGTATCACGGCGGCGGGCATTTTCCGCACCTATCGAGGATTTTTTCGTGGGTGTTTCGTGGAGCAAAGTGTGGAACGGGCTTTGCTTTTGAGGCTGAATCGTAGCTGCCATGACCGCAATCTTCTATGCTTTTCGCAAGGGTTGGACTAATATTTGGCCGAATCGGACTCTACATATGTTGTTGGCCTTCTTAGATCTCGGACGGGCTCCATCCCGGCGGTACCGCTTAATCAATGGCGTTATTCTCTCTTTCTCGCTCTCCCGGATGCATGTTGTGGTTTCTCACATCTATCGAGAAGGCAACCGTGTTGCGGACCATCTCGAAAGTTCACGTGTGACTCCTCTTGGTGGGATGCCCCCAATGGATATTATCTCCTCGCTGAGATGACTATGTCGGACGCCTGATATAGATTTGTTAGTTAATTTGTGCTTTGTTGTTTTGGTTTGGTTGTATGGCTTTCACTTTTCTCATCGGGTACTCTTTTTTCCTACTAAGGGTTTTCCCCACAAGGGTGGGTTTTACCTTGGTAGGTTTTTAACGAGGCCCCAAACATTGGGCTACCTGGTCGGCTTGTGACCAGGATTTTTCATTTCTTTCTACTTTACAAGGTATGGGGCGATTCGGCGGTCCTTTCTTCCTTCTTTAATTTGGGCTGGCAAGGTTCTTGCATTTCGGCTTGCTTGGAGGACTCTCATTGGATCCCAAGGGCCAATTCCGAGGTATTATTTTGGATTGATAATTGGCTGAGCTATTCTATAGCAGACAGAATTGGCATCCCAGAGGACTATATATACTTATTTCATCAGCGCATTTCAGACTATTTTTATGGCGGAACCTGGCACTTTACCTTCTCGTTTGTGGAGGCTTATCTGGATATGGTCCGGGCTATAGTTCGCGTTCCTATAGCGCTGAATTCCAGAGATACACGAGTCTGGTTGAACTCTGAGGATGGTTTGGTTACATCAAAGGCAACATATAATCACATCCGTCCCCATCATCCCACAGTCAAGTGGGGTTCTTGGATTTCGTCACAACACATCCCGGAACGGATATTGGTGGTGGCGTGGTGCACTATTTATAACTGACCGGCTGTCCTGGATTTATTACGAGCTAGGGGAAGTTTTATTGGCCCTTCGGTTTGTGTTCTTTGTCGGGATTCGGCAGAATCGGTTGACCATTTATTTGTCTCTTGTTTCTTTGCAGGAGTTCTCTGGCGATGGATCTTTGATTCATTCAAGGTTCAACCTTTTGAGGCATATAGTTTCAATGAATTACTGGTGCGGTTAATGACTTTTCATTTCAGTGACCAGGTTACTTTCCTTTGGCGTGTGGCTATACTTTCTTGCATATGGCTCATATGGCATATCCACAACGAGTTGGTTTTTCACAACAAAGTATGGACTTTGGATGCGGCAAATATTCGCCTTCGAGTACTCATTGTAGAATCATCATCATTGGATCGAGGATGCATGCACAACGACCAGCAAGACCTATTTATCCTGCGCAACCTGCGAGTTCCAGGGAGGGCTAGAAAAGCACCAAAGATTGTGGAGGTTAACTGGCTAAAACCACTCCCGGGTTGGATCAAGGTTAATACGGATGGAAGCGCATCAGGGGCGCCGGGCACTCTCACTGATTCAGGAGTCTTCCGGAAATGTAGGGGTTTCTTTCGAGGGTGCTTTGTTCATCATTGTGGTTCGGGATATGCGTTTGAGGCTGAATTGATCGCAGCAATGTGGGCAATTCAATATGCTTTTGCTAAGGGTTGGACAAAACTTTGGCTGGAGTCGGACTCGTCGTATGTGGTGAACTTGCTGGAGAAAAGACCGACGGAAGTCCCATGGAGCCATCTTAGCTATTGGCGCCACACACTTTACCTTCTCGCATACATGGATCTTGTAGTCTCACATATTTTTCGGGAAGGCAATCGGGTTGCCGACATGCTGAGCAAGAAGACTAAGGGAGGCACATGGTGGGGCATCCCGCCCGCAGAGCTTCTGCAGTATCTCACTGATGACTATGTTGGCCAATCCAACTATAGGTTTGTTACTTAATGCGCACTGCTTCAGGTTTCTTTTCCAATTTTTTGGGCGCCTGTTTCTTTCCTGGGGGTACTCTTTTTCCTTTCAAGGGTTTTTCCCACAAGGGTGGATTTTACCTTGGGAGGTTTTAACGAGGCCCCAACCATTCAGCCATATGGTCGGCTTGTGACCATTTTGTTCTTGACAGTATTTCCAGGAACCTTTTCGTTTATGACATTATTTACAGGCTTATATTTGGTTACCTGATCAGCCTGTGATCAGGACAACTCTATTTTCTTTTTTTATAATATTTCACATTCATTCAAAAATAATATCAATCTTGTAACGGGACATGATTACAACAACTATCTCAACTCATCGCCATCTCATGAAATTTTTCATGCAAGTGGAAAAACCAATTTTTTAATAAGTTGGGAGTAGTGGTTGGAGAGAATGAGATAAATTTCAAAGAAATTGAAAGATGCAGAGTTTGAACCCTGGTTAACACCCTTATAAAGTCTGAGCAATACCACTTGAGCTACAAGTTGGTGGTACTACAAGTGGAAAACCTATGATGATTATGTTTTGGAATTTCATCTTATTTATCCTTCGTATGAAGGTTGCGTCAGGAAGGGCATCCGGCGTAAAACTTTGCCACTTTGCTTTTTTTTTGTGTGAATTTATAGTATCAACTAATATTAGATAATGACACTATAAACTTCACGCAACTGACCCCACATAATAGGATAAGGTGCAGTTGATGATGATGGTGATGATTATTTTGCGTATTTATTTTTACTTAGGCTGAAAGGAATTCATTTGCACATATTTAAATCCTACTTTTGTTTGTGAGGCGGTTATTAGCATTTATATAAGTCAATCTTTTTTTTTCTTACTTATCCCTATGCTGACTATGTGTGAAATTGTGAGAGAAGCAATGTTGATCACTTAAATTCTTCTACCTATATGCCAACGTGTATATAATAGCTATTATTAGTCTGCCACCTATATTTAGGAATATTACAATATGGTACCCATATATATCATAGAGATTAATATATATATATATATATATATATATATATTTAATAAGATGAGAGTACTGGTTGGAGGGGAGGGGATAAATTTCAAAGAAAACGAAGGATATCGGGTTTGAACCCCAGTCATTACCTTTACAAAGGGTGAGCGATACCACTTGAGCTACAAACTTGAAGTATAGAGGTTATATTTATATTATGATATGCAAATGCAAATATCCAAGAAAGTGGCACATAAACAACTTGTAGTACATGGACTATAATGGCCATCTGAGTAGTGAAATGCTCAGGTATTACAAATAGAATCTATCATATAACTAGAAAAGGATAAAACTCCTGTCAGACGGTCTAATGGGTCAAAATTCGTTAGACGGATCAAAAAAATCGACCTGGTAAAAATTTTATTTTATTAGCAGAGACCCGTATGAGCAGTCTCTTTGAAAAGTATTAGTACGTAGTTCACTTGAAAGTATTAGTTTTTGTAATATTGGACATGAAATAATATCATGAGAGTGCTAAAAAGAGTTTAAACACAACACTGACTTAAACATTAGAACTCATCCCAATCAACACCTCTCGACTATGTTCTCTCTCATTGCGCCGCGGTCCATAACAGTTCGATCTTCTTGATATTTTTTGGCAACCGTATTCAGCCATGACGATGTCCTCTTTTCATGGCCTAACTTCAAATTATGATGTTCTCCCTCCTAAACCTCGATCGCGTAAGTCCTCTTCTCCAAGCTTCAACGAACAACCCCGGAGTGTTATTGTGCCTTGACCGGAATCGAATTCCATGGGGTATTCTAGTAGGTTTTCTTCCCCGACAGCCGTCGATGTAATACCTGAGCCTCTCACCACTCACCTGGTCAATATATTTCATGTATTTCATGTTTGCTATGTGTTGTTTACATTTATAATAATGATAATGATGATGGTGGGAAAAAGAGGATAAAACTACAATTCGAAAATAAGGTACGAGCTTCTCAGGCAGGACGCCCCACCATGTACCATAATCCGTCTTCTTTCTCAACATGTCTGCCACTCGATTGCCTTCCCGGAAGATGTGAGAGACCACCCAATCCATATGCGCAAGAAGATGTAAGGTGTATCGCCAAGTGCTAAGGTGGCGCCAAGGTACCTCAGACGATCTCTTATCCACCAAATCCATCTGGTCGGCTTGTGACCATTTTGTTTTCATTTCTGACAATGTTTTCAGGCTTATGTTTGGTTACCCGATCAGCCTGTGATCAGGACAACTCTTTTTTCATTTATATATATATATATATATTTCAACTTATTCAAAAAAACGACACCATTGGAACAAATAATAATATATTTGGTTAAGATATGATAAATAGAATCAACATAATCATTGTAATATATATGAACAGAACTGACGTATAGAGATACTGATATTAGTTGTAATCAAATACTATTTATAATTTTGATAAAATACATATATTATATATAGATAGAGTGATAGGATAGACTCACTTTTGGTATAAAGTAGGAATATCATTTATAAAATTTTCCTAATTTTTACACATATAAAATAGGAATACCATTTATATTATTTTCCTAATTTATATACATATAAAGTAGGAATACCATTTACGATATTTTCTTATAATATTTTCCTAATTTATATAATTACAACGATTTTCTTATAATATTTTCCTAATCTAAGCATTTATAATAATTACCATTTATAATGTTTACAATTGTTTCCTAATAGATATACCACATTAGAAAGGACCAAAAGGAAATACGTTCCAGCTTTATTCTCCGCGCCACCATAGCCCCATCGTCTACCATACAACCTCGATGAAGTTTCTCTTCAACGCCATGATCCCTCAATTGCCTCCCCTATTTCATTCTCAACTCCTAAGGAACTAAGATGTATATATATCCATGTTAGGCGACGAGGACGGCGAGCTCTGAAGTTCAATAGGGATATTGCATCAAATCATTCTACTATTTTTCAAGCAAAGTTTCGAGTATAGGACTACACTGTGTGCAATCTATGTCTAGGAAAATTCTCTCTCTACGATAATTCTTGCCGTGCACAACCGTCGACCTGCCCTCGTGAATTTTCTCCGGTCGTCTCCTCCGGCCGCTCTTCGATCCACCGCCGCGCACAACACAGGAGGGGCAGTAGCTGCACATCGCGCAGGCCCATGCATCATCCGTGTCGTGCAGCAATCGGATCTCTCTCTCCGTCTTTGGCATTCCGTCGGACTTTCTCCCCTCCAAGACCACCCCACGCTCATCTACAACCCTCCACACTCTCGCCGCTGGGCTCGTCCCGTCGGACTCCTACTTGCAGTGCAAGCTTTCTTCTCCTGCGCACGAGAATGAAGGCAAAGGGGGCGCGTCCCCCGCATCCGCTACAGCAGCAGATGTTGCTACCTTCACCCCTATGGCCGCCTATTTCCATGGGGGGGCCGACCCCTCTAACGGGCCGACGACTGTCATATCCTCTAGGACAACCCTCTCCCAGGGGGGTGATGTCCCCTGGGCCAATCTCTGCCATCTTCAGCGCCAAACAACAGACTGCCCTCCCACAGATACTTCTCAACATGCTGGAAGCTCTGCCATCATGGGCCCTCACCAAGTATCGAAACCTCGACATTCGGCTCATGATAATAATGCTCAATCCAATTTTGGCCACTCATTTGCCAAAATTGTTTTAGGTACCCATCCCTGCATGGATTCAAATACGCAGGCACAAGGTAATTTCAAAACATTTTCCCATGCAGTTTCTGGCAAATCCAATCCTATCCCTAAGCCGGTTAGAAAGGGTGATTATTACTCAATCACTATTGATGAAAATGTGTATCAACAATATCTCGTTGAATTCTCATATTCGTTAATTGGTAGGGTTATTTTAGGAAAAGGAAACAAACCATGGGCGACAATACTTTTGCATAAACGCCTTTCTGAATTATGGGGTATTAACACTGACTGGAAGCTAATTCCCTTGGGTAAGGGATTTTTTTGTGTTAAGTTTTCTAATGCGCAGGATCGTGCTCGAGCTCATGCTCGTGTTAACTGGGCGCTCAATCCGGGTACTATCAGTCTCTCTCCATGGGTCTCGGATTTCAATCCCTACAAAGTGCACACTTCGATAGCAAGTGTTTGGATTCGCATCTACGAGCTTGGTTTGGAATACTGGGATCCTAATACCATCTTGGGGATAGCCAGTGCGATTGGGAACCCGATTCAAATAGACCATCAATCGTTAGAGGGTTCCTTGGGTCATTTCATCGCGGTCTTGGCGGATATCGATCTGTCTAAGCCCTTAGAGAATCACATTATAGTTGAATGGGTGGGTCAGTGCTCATTTGTGTCAGTTACGTATGAAAAATTGCCAGAATTTTGTTCAAAGTGTGGTATTACGGGACACTCGGCGACTTCTTGCCGTTTCATTCCAGTAGAGAAACCTACTATGGAAAGACGAGTTTCTCCAGATCAGGGACGTGCAGGGACGTCAGCACTCGGTACAACGGGGACATTCACGGGTTCGTAAAATTTATCGTCCTATGCAGCAGGACAAGGGTAAGGCCATTGATGACTCAATGGGTACGGCCTCTACCACACGCGTTGGATCTCCTCCCCGCGCAATTGTCACTAGCTCTATGGATATCCGCCTTGGTAACACATTTGAGGCGCTTGGCTCAGACGACTCCCAGGATTCAAATTCCATAGATTTTTAGCCCAATTATCCAGCTAGGGAGTCTTCTCCCAAGGCCACCACTTCCAACACCGGCACGGTTTCCACCATTATTCCTATTATGGTTCAGTATCCTTTGGGAAAGCCAATTTGAGCTCTCAGCCGTGCCTTCTGGGACAGCTACTTGGACTCGGCGAAATCTAGAATTCTCAGGAGTGTGGTGTCGGGTTCATCACCACAGGTCCATGACATAACTATCGAATAGGAGCATACAGAGCCACATGAAATGAACATTGCAGCATCTAAGAGATGGGCAGATTATGCAGAAGAAGTTGGTAATTCTCAATCGTCAGACTCCACAACACACCACACGCCTGTTTTTACCGTGCGATCGACACGGGCGCCACCTCCACCGCCTCTCAATGAATTGCATCTTTTGGAATATCCCGGGGATTGGGAACATTGCATCTCGTAATGTTCTTAAGGATTTATGTCACAAACATAAACCTTCTATTTTAGCCATTTGTGAACCTAAGGTGGACATTCATCCATTTCGGATTCTTACTAGAGTAGCTTGGGGCTCAGTTTTGCTGCTCAGAGCTTCCAGGTGAACGGTCGCCCAGATATTTGGGTCCTATGCGACGCGACCATTTCTGTCCTTAATCAGGTTTGGTCTTCTTCTCAGTGTATTATTTTGCAACCAATTTGGTTCTATGGTTTTCCATGTTGGTTTTGCTCATGGTTTGTGTGATCATGTTGCCCGTCGTGCCCTTTGGTTGGAGCTGAGGAATTTGGGTCTTACTGATCTGCTGCTGATTGGGGATTTCAATGCTGTGTTGGGACATCATGAGTGTTCTGGCATGGGTACTTTATCCCAGGCTTCTTGTAAGGACTTCAGGGATTTCTTGGAGGATGCAGGGTTATTTGCTGTGCTGACTTCGGGGAATTTGTTTACTTGGTGCTCCCCCCGTAGGCCTCTAGCTCTTCTTTAGGCTAAACTGGATCGAGCCACGCAATGGTCAATTTTTCGCTCTTTGGCAAGTTGTTAAGGGTTTAGTCTGCGCCGCGATTGTTCGATCACCATCCCATTTTGGTCTCTTGTTCTTCTTCCATTATCAAGGGCCCATCACCTTTTCGGTTCCAGCGCATTTGGATTCATTATGTTTCATTCCGGGATATTGTCACTACCTCTTGGGCGCTCCCGTGCGCGTCGCCTAACCCTTTGCAGCGTGTTATGTGGAAGCTCAAAAGGTAGAGACAGACGATTAAGGTATGGAATAAGGAGGTATTTGGGGATGTTAACCGTCAGGTGGATTATCAGATGGAAAGGGTCCAACAGATTCAATCAGATATCAAATCCGAGGGTTTCACGGAGGAACTCAGAGAAAGGGAACTGGAGGTGCAGAGGGAGCTTTCTCGCGCGTTGCTCATGCAGTCTGATTTTCTTCAGCAGAAGGCTTGCTCCACTTGGTTAGAAGATGGGGACCGCAATACGGCATTCTTTCATCGCCACGCGCCCATTAGAAATGGCCGTTCAGGGATTCAGGGACTGATGGTTGATGGCACATACACAGAGGATCCGGTGGCCCTTGGAAATCATATTATTTCATTTTATACGGATCTTTTCACAGATACAGGGCATACCAACGTGGATTACATCTTGGTTGATCAGTTGATTTCACCTACGGTTACCACAATCGATAATGCGCTCTTGACGGCCATTCCTTCAGAGTCCGAGATTAAAGAGGCAGTGTTTGATATGGGTCTGGATAGTGCTCCGCGGCCGGACGGTTTTAGTGGGAGATTTTATCAACATTTCTGGGACGTGGTGTCAGATGAGGTGTTGGCGGCCGTCCGTTATTTCTTTGTCACGGCCTCCTTTCTGGCGGGACTGAACGCCAGTTTCATGGCACTCATCCCAAAGACTAAGGTGGCTAATGCGGTGGAGGATTTTCGACCGATCATCATGAGTAATTTTCTTTTTAAGATTATCATGAAGATTTTGGCTACTCCTTTGGGCTCTATCATTTCTTCTTTCATGTCTCCGACTCAGTTTGGATTTATCTCGGGCAGGCATATTCATGACTGCATCGCGTTGGTTTCGGAAGGGTTTAATATTTTGCAGGGGCGGAATGATACCAACATGATCTTAAAAATTGATATCCGCAAGGCTTTTGATACGATTAATTGGGGATTTCTGATTCATGCGTTACGTCGCTTTGGTTTCTCCGAAGTGTTCATCCACTGGATAGAGATTATCCTTCATTCTTCCAGAATTTCGGTCCTTCTAAATGGGTCGCTTGTGGGTTATTTCTCTTGTTTTCGAGGGGTTAGGCAGGGGGATCCGTTATCACCCCTACTCTTTTGCATCGCATAAGACGTTCAGAGTAGATTAGTGGAGGAAGCGGTGAAGAGGAACCACCTTCACGCGTTTATGGCGCCTAAGCAGGTGATCTTCCCTTCGTCAATTATGTATGCGGACGATATTGTGATTATGTGTGGGGCCTCCACAAGCAATGCACGTTCCATTATTCAGGTACTCAATCTTTATGCGGACATTTCGGGGCAGATTTTCAATCCGAATAAATTTAAAGTTTATTTTGGCAGCCGGGTTTCTAATTATGTACGAGGGCGTATCAGACGATGATAGGGATACATATGGGCGCCTTCCCTACGGTCTATCTAGGTGCCCCAATCTTCAATGGTGCACCTAAAGTGGCGGATCTTCAGCCAGTGTTCGATAAGATTATCTTTAAATTCAGGAGGTGGAAGGGGTCTTTGTTATCTATTGCTGGTCGCATTTGTTTGGTGAATTCGGTGATTACCAGCTCCTTCGTGCATACTATGATGGTTTACAAGTGGCCTAGAACATTGCTTCGGCAAATGGAAAAGGCCATGCGTAATTTCATTTGGACTGGGAATGTGAACTCTAAGGGTTCAGTGGTGGTCAACTGGAGTCGTTGTTGTATGCCACGGGCAGAAGGAGGCTTGGGCGTCCGTTCCATAGTTTTTTTTTAATAAGAATCGAAATATAATAGAAAAAAATGAAAAATCCTGGTCACAAGCCGACTAGGTAGCCCAATGTTTGGGGCCTCGTTAAAAACCTACCAAGGTAAAACCCACCCTTGTGGGGAAAACCCTTAGTAGGAAAAGAGTACCCAAAGAGAAAAGTGAAAGCCATACAACCAAACCAAAACAACATAGCACAAATTAACTAACAAATCTATATTGTGTACAGATATAGTCATCTCAGAAGCGGAGATAATATCCATTGGGGGCATCCCACCAAGAGGAGTCACACGTGAACTTGCTTTCAGATGGTCCGCAACACGGTTGCCTTCTCGATAGATATGAGAAACCACAACATGCATCCGGGAAAGCGAAAGAGAGAATAACGCCATTGATTAAGCGACGCCACGGGATGGAGCCCGCCCGAGATCTAAGAAGGCCAACAACATATGTAGAGTCCGATTCGGCCAAATATTAGTCCAACCCTTGCGAAAAGCATAGGAGATTGCGGTCATGGCAAGAACTTGATTCGGCCTCAAAAGCAAAGCCCGTTCATCGCTCCACGAAACACCCACGAAAAATCCTCGATAGGTACGGAAAATGCCCGCCGCCGTGATACGACCTGGAGCTCCGATAGCACTACCATCTACGTTGACTTTAATCCAGGCCAGGAGGGGAAGAAACCAAGTCACTGGGATAATGCGAGGGGCCTTAGGAGGGCGTCCACTAACCTTCAAAGGTGTAGACAAAGAAGATCCTCCGGGTATTCTCGCATGCACCCTTTATCAAGCGAAGCAGACTCAATAATCATGGCTCTCAATCGAACAAGCGCCGCATCGTAGTCCAATGTTTGTGATTAAAGATCACGTCATTTTCGATGTGCCAAATAAGCCATATGCAAGAAACAATCGCCACCCTCCAGAGAAAAGCGATCTGCACACTGAAATGAAATTCCATTAAATGAACCATAAAATCGTTGAAGCTATAGACGTTACGAAAAGCCACCGCAAATGAACCCGCAATCCAGTCCCAAAGAGCTCCTGCAAAATTGCAAGAAACAAAAATGTGATCGATCGATTCCGAATGAGAGTTACAGAGACAGCAAGCAGTAGGACCGATAAATCCTTTGGGACGGTGAACATCCATGACTGTCAGACGTCCGAATATCGCCCGCTAGACCACAACCGTGCGCCTCTCTGGAATGTAGGGGGACCATATCCAAGATCCCCATTTAACAGAAGGAAAGGACGGTCGAATAAATGCATATGCTGACTTAGAAGTCACTGTCCCATCCACAGAGCGAGTCCACACTCGTTTATCCAAAGAATCTGGAGCAATCGGACAACGAACAATATCCCGAACAATATCCAAGTAAGCCTCCACAAACGACATAGTGAGATGCAATTTGTTATCAAAAAAGAAGTCCGATATGGGATTACGAAAGTTAGCCCGAAATTCATGCGGGATGCCAATCCGATCCGCAATGACGTAGCCAAGCCGCTTATCTCATGTCCAAAAATTAACCGAAGAGTGAGCCCCAGAATCCATCTCGAATCGCTTGACAATCCTCCACATTGGACGTAGCCCCGCCGGATAGAAGAAGGCAAGAATGAGCGCCTAATAGAACCATTGTCCATCAAAAAACGGCGACGGAGAGTATCAAAGACAATGGAATCCGATGTGAGAAGTTTCCAGCCCATCTTCATAATAAAGGCTCGATTTGCAGAAATGAGGGATCGGACGCCAAGACCGCCCTCGTTCTTAGGAGAGCAACAACGCGTCAATTAACCACGTGAGAACCCTTCGATTAATATCACCAAATTCAAATGAAGTTACGCATAGCTTTCTCTAATCGCTTAAGCGGTAGCGATAGGCCATTTGTAAATGAGCATACTTTGTGAACCAAGGAGCTGGCAATAATAGAGTTAACCAAGCGGAGCACACGACCTGCCAAAGAGAGAGAAGAACCTTTCCAACGCTTAAACTTAACCATAATCTTATCAAACAAAGGCCGCAAGACACCATGTTTGGGGGCACCCTTGAATATAGGAACCCCAAGATAATTAGTAGGAAAGGATCCAACCGATAAGCCCATGATCGTCAATGCGATGTCTAATATAATGCGAGACCCCATCAAAACACCTTCGATTTGACAGATTGAACACCTGGCCGTAAAGAGAGGCATAATGACCAAGAGTATCAAAAATATAACGTGCATTGCCGAGGTTGCCGCAGAGGATGACAATATCATCTGCATAAAGCATGGAGGACGGAAACACAATATTACGTGGAGCTATGAAAGGCTTCAAGATGGGATGACACCGGATGAGAGATAAGTTTCCCAGGACTTCTTCGGCAATGCAAAAAGAAGGGGTGAAAGAGGATCACCCCCGACGCACCCCTCTTGTGCAAGCAAAGTATCCGATCGAGAGCCATTAAGAAGAACCGAGATACGGGCCGAGTTCAAAATGACAGATATCCACGCAACAAATTTCTCGGAGAAGCCAAATCTCTCAGAATAACACATATAATAGAAAGTCCCAGGAGAGTGTCAAAGGCCTTACGGATATCGATTTTCGAGGATCATGTTATTTGTCACTCCGATTATGAAGAATGTTAAAGCCTTCCGAGACTAGAGCAATACAATCATGAATGTGACGACCTTAATAAAACCAAATTGTGAAGGAGACAAAATACGTCCTAACGATACGGCAAACCGAGTAGCCAATATCTTAGTGATAATTTTGAAGATGAAATTGCTCATGACAATGGGCCTCAAATTATCAACGATGATTCGCATCTTTGCTTTTAGGAATGAGAACCATAAAGTGAATTGAGTCCATCCGCGCAGAACCGGACGGAAGAAGTGGCGCATGCCAGAATGACGCCATTAGATATAATATCCCAACAACTCGATAGAAAGAGCCATTAAATCCATCCGGGCCTGGGGAATCACAATACCAAGATCAAAAACCGCATCTCGAATCTCTAAATCCATAGGTAAAGAGGTTAAGCAATTGTTTTCCACATCCATCACCACCGGATTAATAACTCGATCAATAGAAGAAAAATCCGGAATAGGACCAATAGGCGCCGTGAATAAGTCCTGGAAGAATCGATAATGTGACTATGGATGAGGGACGGGTCCGTGGAAAGCGTACCATTGATCATCGGATCGTGAATACCAGCCCGAGCGGCCTTAGTCCGACAACAATGCGGTGGAAAAAAGAAGTGTTGCGGTCTCCATCAACCAACCAAGCGGCCCGAGATTTCATTGGCGAAGAAATTCAGATTGTAGAAGCAACGCTGATTAAGCAAATTTTGGGCTTCAAGCTCCAGGTCCCGACGGGCTATACTATACCCCAAAGTCTCTGTCCGATCAACTGCCTCAACTTTTCTAATTTATCATCCACCCCACGATTGACATCCCCAAAACCTCTGAATTCCAAGAATGAAGCACAGGCGCAATCTTTTCAATTTTATCATCAATCGAATCAAAGGGTTAGTGATCGCAATTTGATTCCCAAGAAGAAGTAACAACCGATCGAAAAACCAGGATGTTTAGTCCACATTCGTTGAAAACGGTGCGAAAAGGAGATGGGCCCTTATGAGCCAAGTCTCACACAAAAGCAAAAGAGGATGATGGTCCGAGCAAGTGCGTAGAACAAAAGCCTTAGTCCTCTGCCAAAGATTAACAAACCTAGGGCTAGCTATAACACGGTCAAGCCGAGCTTGAATGAGAGTTTGATGAGGACGCGTGCTGCACCAAGTAAAGAAGTTGCCTATCATGGGGATAGCCATCAACCCCGCATTGTCATAAAAATCCCGAAAATCATGGCAAGACGCCATCAAGGTGACCCCCCTCGACCAGGCTCATGGTTCCCGAGAATAGCATTAAAGTCCCCCATCAAAACCAGATCATCACAACCCCGGAGAAATAATATCGACCAAAGTCGTCTACGAATCACGTGATTGCATATAGCATGAACAAACCCCACATGAAAGATGTAATTGGAGAATTGGACCTTAAGAATAATACATTGGTCGAAAATAAAAACCGTCAAGAATCGTTATATCCGACCGTCTCAAGATCCGGATATCGACTTCCCGATACTCGAAAGTTCTGAGTCACAAACTGTAAACCAAGAGCCAACAATGACTTCCTTATGAAGATGGGTTGGAAGATTATGACTTCAAACTCTTTGGTTTACACCTCTAAACCGCTTTTTCACTTCGGAGGGTTTTCCAAGCCGTTCGTACATCCCCTCTTCCATATGGAGGGGTTCACTGGATCTCGAGATTTTTGGAGGACTGCCGCTGGATTCCCGGATGCAACTCTGGCATTTTATTTTGGCTGGATAATTGGCTGGGTTACACCATTGCAGATAGGATTGGCATCCCGCAGGAGTACAAATATTTATTTCGTCAGCGCATCTCGGATTACTTTTACTTGGATATGGTTCGAGATATTGTTAGAATCCCCATTGCCCCGGATTCGACGGATGCGTGGGCCATACATTCTGATGATGGGACCGTTTCCTCGAAGGCGGCTTACTCATATCTGCGCCCTCACTCCCCGGTGGTTCAATGGGGTTCCTGGATTTGGTCACCTCACATTCCGGAGAGACGTTTGATTGTGACTTGGCGCGCCATTCACAATCGACTGGCGGTTTTGGATGTTCTGCGACCACGGGGTTCCTTTACAGGCCCCTCAGTTTGTGTTCTTTGTTGTACCAACGCGGAATTTGTTGATCATTTATTTGTCTCATGTGCTTTTGCAGGGGCCCTATGGAAGTGGATTTTCGATTCTTTTGATATTCACTACTTTAGGGCTTATAGTTTTAATGAATTCCTGCTGCGTTTAATGGGTTTTTATTTCGGTGAGCGGTGTTTCTTTTCTTTGGCGGGTTCTTGTCAGTATTATCGGCATTTGGCTCATCCGCGGATCGAAATGACTTGACCTTTCACTACAAGATCTGGACACTAGAGGCGGCCATCCTACGCCTTCGTGTACTTATTCTTGAGTCATCTTCCTTGGACAGAGGTTGCATGCATAATGACCAAAGGGACCTTCTCATTCTTCATCGGCTACGGGTCCCTGGGCGCCCAAGACAGGCTCCAAAGATCGTTCAGGTTAATTGGCAGAAACCATTGCCGGGATGGATTAAAGTGAACACCGACGGCAGTGCATCTGGCTCGCCCGGGAGTCTCACTGCTTCCAGAGTTTTTCGCAATTGCAGAGGGTTCTTTCACGGATGTTTTGTTGAAAGATGTGGTTCGGGTTTTGCTTTTGAGGCGGAGTTGATGGCAGCAATGCGGGCCATCTACTACACTTCTGCAAGGGGCTGGAATCACCTATGGTTGGAGTCGGACTCGATTTATGTGGTGGAAATGCTACAGAAGAGATCCACGGAGGTTCCTTGGCGATATCTGAGCAGGTGGTGATACACTCTGCACCTCCTTTCTCAGATGAACTTTGTGGTTTCGCACATCTTCAGGGAAGGCAACCGGGCAGCGGATATCCTTAGCAAGACTTCGCACGAGGATACGTGGTGGGGGTGCCCCCAGCGGCCATTATCTCGTCCCTCACTCAGGATTATGTTGGCGAGGCAAATTATAGGTTTGTTAGCTAGTGCGATTGGTCTTCTAGTTTTATCTGTTTTGGATGTTTTTTTCTCATGGGGGGTACTCTTTTTCCTTCCAAGGGTTTTTCCCATAAGGGTGGGTTTTACCTTGGAAGGTTTTAACGAGGCCCTAACCATTCAGCCATATGGTCGGCTTGTGACCATTTCATTAGTTTTTTGACTTTGTTCCCAGGCTTTACTTCTTTGGTTACCTGATCAGCCTGTGATCAGGACTACTCTTTTTCATTTTTTATATATATTCGCATTTATTCAAAAAAATAATTGTTTCCTAATATAAGAAGTAAAAAGAGCGGGAAAATTATTGTTTTGGACTTCTGCTATTATATATATGAGTAGGCGGTCTCCTGTAGGACCGTCTTACGGATCCTATTCCGTAAGACGGATCCACCCGCCAGACCAACTCGCCCGCCCAGCCCCCAGCCCCTCCGCCCAGCCCAGCCCTCCGCCCCCAACCCAGCCCACCTGTTATTTTTAAAAAAAAAATCAGCATCAGCTCTTGGGGGGAATTGAACCCACGACCTAAACAGACTTAAAGTGGTGTTCTACCACTACACCACTAGTGCTTATTATGCAATTTCAGAATAACAATATATATAAACCCATTCATAAATACGCCTGGTAATTAAAAAAAATAAAAATGCCTATAAATGTAAAAGGCTAAGAATCGAACCCAAGTCCTCTCTCTTCCTCCCTCATTGCCGTCCGTCGGTGTTAGCACCTCTTTTCCGGTGGTTCCATGGTGGAGCCACTCTTTCATGGACTCACGTCCAATTTCGTCCCTCATGTGCGATCTCAATCGAACCTTCCCTCACCATCCAACGCTGCCCACGTGCCAGCCGGATTAATCCCTCTGGAATTTTACCTTATGTCATCGTCGTCGACATCTGTTGCTGTCAATTCCATGCCATTACGCAACCATCAACCCCTACCTGCGTACCCTACTGCGCTACGGCCCTCTGCGCAGCGCGCCTCTGCGCATCCTAGTGCCCATGCGCAGGCCACCTCCTCCGCGCATCCCAGCGCCCACGTGAAGGCTAGCTCCTCCGTGCAACCTAGCGCCCATGCGCAGGACAACCCCCTGTGCAGCTCAGCCCTCCGTGCAGCCCGCAGCCCAGCCCTCCGCATCCCTACGTGCAGCACGCAATGAACAGCGACCAGACCTCCTCGCGATCAACTACTGATGATGCTAGTTTTTGGCATAAGGGAGCAACAAGGGGGGGCCCATGCAAGCCAAGTATATTGGGGGGGCGCCCACTCTTCCCCCCATGTCCGCTGCCTGCCATAGGGGGGGCGGCCCCCTTATGCCACCTTATGGGGGGGCGGTTGCAACTTCCTCCACCAAGGCCGCCCCCCAAGGGGGGTGATGACCCCTGGGCCGCCGTCTGCCGTCTGCATGGGATTCCGAGCACAGGCCCCCGTCTGAATGCTGTTGCCAAGAATACATCCCAGATTGCTGGGAACTCTCCTCCTAAGACTTCTATTTATGAAACGAACCCTCGACATTCGGCTCATAATACTAATGCTCAATCCAATTTTGGCCACTCTTTTGCTAAAATTATTTCAGGTACCCACCACGATATGTATTCAACTACGCAGGGCCATGGTAATTTCAAAACATTTTCACATGCGGTTTCTGGTAAATCCAATTCTATCCCTAAGCCGGTTAGAAAAAGCGATTATTATTCAATCACTATTGATGAAAATGTTTATCAACAACGCCTCGCCGAATCCTCTTATTCATTAATTGGAAGGGTGAATTTAGGAAAAGGAAATAAGCCTTGGGCGACAATGCTTTTGCATAAACGCCTATCTGAATTATGGGGATTTAAAACTGACTGGAAACTAATCCCCTTTGGTAAGGGATTTTTTTGTGTTAAGTTTTCTAATGCGCAGGATCGTGCTCGAGCTCATGCTCGTATTAATTGGGCGCTCAATCCGGGAACTATTCGTCTCTCTCCATGGGTCCTGAATTTCAATCCGTACAAAGTGCACACATCAATGGCAAGTGTTTGGGTTCAAATCTTCGAGCTTGGTTTCGAATACTGGGATCTTAATACTATCTTGGGGATTGCAAGTGCGATTGGGAACCCGATACAAATAGACCATCGTTCGATGGATGGTTCTCTGGGTCACTTCATCTGGGTGTTAGTGGATATTGATCTGTCAAAACCATTGGAGGATCACATCATGGTGGAACGAGTGGGTCAGTGCTCCTTCATGTCGTTATGGTATGAAAAATTGCCGGAATTTTGTTCGAAGTGCAGTATTATGGGACATTCGACGACTTCTTGTCGTTTTACTCCAGCAGAGAAATCAACTACAGAAAGGCGGGCCTCTCCTGATCAAGGACGGCCAAGGACTTCAACGGTCCGTAAAATTTATCGTCCTGTGTAGCAGGATAAGGGCAAGGCCGTTGATGACTCAATGGGAAATACGGATTCGGCTATGCGTGCAGGATCTCCTACCTGTGTAATAGTCACTTACCCTTCTGATATACATACGAGTAACACATTTGAGGCTCTTGTTTCAGATGACACTCCCGATCAGCCGTCAGCAGATTCTCACTCCGATTATCCAGCAAGGGAATCAGTCCCCAAAGCCTCTACTTCCAACACGAGACCCGTGTCCACTATTCTACCTCTTACGGTTCAGCATCCATTGGGGGAGCCTATTCGGGTTCTTACTCGCGCCTTTCGGGACAACTCTTTGGACTTAGCTAAATCCAGATTAATCTAGAGCATCACCAAAGGTCCATCACCAGCGATTCATGACATCACTATTGAATTGGATAGCCCAAGGCCACATGAGATGGACTTTGCACCTTCAAAGAGATGGGCAGACTATGAAGATGAAGTGGGACAGTCTCAATCATCGGAATCGGCTTCAAAACACATTCCTATTTTTACAGTGTGCTCGTCACGGGCGCGATCCCCACCACCGTCTCAATGAATTGCATCTTCTGGAACATCCGGGGGATTGGGAATATTGCATCTCGCAATGCTCTTAAGGCTTTATGTCAAAAGCATAAACCTTTTATTTTGGCGATCTGTGAGCCCAAGGTGGACATTTCTTCGATTTCGGATTCTTATTGGAATAGCTTGGTTTAACATTTGTGACTCAGACATTTTGGGATAATGGACGTGCTGATATTTGGGTATTTCGCGATGCTGGTATATCTGTCCTTAATCAGGTTTGGTCTTCTGCCCAATGTATTGTTTTGCAAGTTCAATTTGGTTCTATGGTTTTTCATGTTGCTTTCGCTCATGGTTTCTATGATCACACTGCACGGCGTGCGCTTTGGTTGGAATTGAGGAATTTGGGTCTTACTGATCTGCTGATTATTGGGGATTTTACCGCTGTATTGGGACATCATGAGCGTTCTGGCAGTGGCACTTTATCCCAAGCCTCTTGTCAGGATTTCAGGGATTACTTGGAGGATGCTGGTTTGTTTGCGGTGCCGACTACGGGGAATTCCTTTACTTGGTTCTCCCCCCGAAGGCCTCTATCCTTACTTCAAGCTAACTTGGACCGTGCCCTAGCAACTTGTCAATTTTTCTCTTTTTGGCAAGTTGTCAAGGGCTTAGTTCTTCCACGCATTGGATCCGACCATCACCCTATTTTGGTGTCTTGTTCTTCTTCCATTAACAGGGGTCCGGTTCTATTTCTTTTCAGCGCATGTAGGTTTCCCATGACACCTTCCGTGATTTGGTCACCGCTTCCTGGGTTTCTCCTTGCATGTCGCCCAATCCTCTGTTGCGTGTCATGCGGAAGCTCAAAAGGTTGCGACAGGCGATTAAAGGTTGGAACAAAGATGTCTTTGGGGACGTTAACCGTAGGGTGGAACATCAGATGGAGCAAGTTCGTCAGATTCAGGCAGACATTGAGATTTTGGGCTATACAGCTCCTCTCCGGGATAAAGAGTTGGAGACACTACTATCACAATCTGAATCCCTTAAGCAAAAGGCGCATTCGGCTTGGCTTAAGGATAGGGATCGTAATACGATATTTTTTCATCATCGTAGCCAGATTCGTAATGGACGCACGAGGATTTAGGGTCTTCTGGTGGACGGCAGTTACACTGATGATACAACGGTTCTTGGTGATCATATTATTTCTTTCTATAAGGAGCTCTTCGCGGACACCGGGGGTTCCACTTCGGATTATACTTTAGCTGATCAGGTCATTACCCCTAGGGTTAGGGCGCAGGATAATGCAAGCCTAACAACCATTCCTTCGGATTCAGAGATTAAGGAAGCGGTTTTTGATATGGATTCGGATAGCTCTCCGGGACCAGACGATTTCAATGGGATTTTTTATCGCCACTTCTGGGATGTGATTTTCGTCGAGGTGATCGCTGCTGTTAGGTTTTTCTTTATTAGCTCGTCCCTACCTTTTGGGTTTAAACGCTAGCTTCATGGCGTTCATCCCAAAGACTAAGGATGCTAATGCTATTCAGAATTTTCACCCTATTGTTATGAGCAATTTTCTGTTCAAGATCATTACGAAGATTTTAGCTACATGTTTGGGTTTGATCATAGCCACCTATTTATCTCCGATGCAGTTTGGGTATGTTCCGGGAAGGCAGATTCACGATTGTATTGCCATGGTCTCAAAAGGGTTTAATGTCTTGCAGGGTCGCATGGATTCGAATATGATCTTGAAGATTGATATCCGTAAGGCGTTTGATACATTGAAGTGGGGGTTCTTACTACACTTTTGCGCCGCTTTAGCTTCTCAGTGTTGTTCATTGGGTGGATATTATTCTTCGGTCGTCCAGAATATCAGTGTTGTTAAATGGGACGCCGGTAGGGTTCTTTCCCTATTTTAGAGGGGTCAGGCAAGGTGATCCTCTATCTCCGTTATTGTTTTGCATTGTGGAAGAAGTACTTAGTAGGCCGATTGCAGTGGCGATGGATAGAATCATTTAGCTCCGTTTACGGCGCCAAGACGTATTATTTTTCCATCGTCCATCTTATACGCGGATGACATTGTTATTATGTGTGGGGCTTCCTCAGCCAATGCCCGTGTTCTTCTTCAGATTCTCACACTTTATGCGGATATCTCGGGCCAAGTGTTCAATCCTCGGAAGTCTAAAGTTTACTTTGGCTCTGGGGCCTCTTCTATGTCTGTGAGAGGGTACAAAATACCATGGGGATTCGGCCCGGGACATTTCCCATCGTATACCTAGGTGTACCAATATTCAAGGGTGCCCCTAAGGTTGCGGACTTACAGCCCGTCTTTGATAAGATTATCCTCAAGTTTAGAAGATTGAAAAGTTCATCGCTTTCCCTTGCTGGTAGAGTTTGTCTTGTTAATTCGGTGATCACTAGTTCTTTTGTGCACACTATGATGGTTTACAAATGGCCCAGGACCTTGCTCAAGCAAATGGAAAGGGTCATGCGTAATTTCATTTGGACTGGGGATGTGAATACTAAGGGTTCGGTGGTGGTGAATTGGAACAAGTGTTGCACCCTTTTGAGGCACATAGCTTTAACGAATTTTTGGTGCGGTTAATGTACTTTCATTTCAGTGAGCAGGTTACTTTCCTGTGGTGGGCGGCTATCCTTTCCTGCATATGGCTCATTTGGCTTATCCAAAATGAGATGGTTTTTCGCAACAAAATTTGGACACTGGAGGCGGCAATTATTCATCTTCAAGTACTCATTGTAGAATCATCATCATTGGATCGGGGATGCATGCACAACGACCAACAAAACCTTCTTATCCTGCATAAACTGCGAGTTCCTGGAAGGGCTAGACAGGCACCAAAGATAGTGGAAGTTAACTGGCAAAAAACCCTCCCGGGTTGGATCAAGGTAAATACGGATGGCAGTGCACCGGGGGCATCGGGCACTCTCACTGCTTCCGGGGGTCTTCCGGAACTGTAGAGGTTTCTTTCGGGGGTGTTTTGTTCACCACTGTGGTTTAGACTATGCGTTTGAAGCTGAATTGGTCGCAACAATGTGGGCGATTCAGTATGATTTTGCTAAGGGCTGGACACAACTTTGGCTGGAGTCGGACTTGATGTATGTAGTGAATTTGCTAGAGAAGAGATCGACGGAGGTCCCGTGGCGCCACCTTAGTCATTGGCGCCACACACTACATCTTCTGGCGCACATGGATCTCGTAGTTTCTCATATTTTTCGGGAAGGCAATTGGGTTGCAGACATGCTGAGCAAGAAGACGGAGTACGGCACATGGTGGGGTGTCCCGCCCACAGAGCTTGTACACTATGTTACTGATGAATATGTTGGCCAATCCAACTATAGGTTTGTTACTTAGTGCGTCACCGCTTCAAGTTTATTTTCCTATATTTGGACGCCTTTCTCTTTCCTGGGGGGTACTCTTTTTCCTTCCAAGGGTTTTTCCCACAAGGGTGGGTTTTACCTTGGGAGGTTTTAACGAGGCCCCAACCATTCAGCCATATGGTCGGCTTGTGACCATTTCATTTTTGACATTATTTCCAGGCTTATATTTGGTTATCTGATCAACCTGTGATCAGGACAACTCTATTTTCATTTTTTATAATATTTCTAATTTATTCAAAAAAAAAATCGAACCCAAGTCTATTAAGAAAATATTATACATTATCTCAATAAATGGATACTTATAAAAGTGTTACTTTAACTACATCATATTTATTTTTTATTTTTCCCCTTTTTTTTATTCCTAGTTTGTAACTGTATTAAGAAATCTGATACTTTATCTCAACAAACGGATACTTTTACTTATAAAAGTGTTACTTTAACTATATCATATTTATTTTTTATTTTTCCTTCTTTCCTTCATTTCTAATTTGTGACTATATTAAAAAACATGATACTTTATCTCAAAAATAGATACTTTAACGTATAAAAGTGTTACTTTAACTCTTATATATATATATATATATATATATATATATATATATTTTATTGTAATATATTCATAATTTGTGACTATATTAAAAAATATGTTACTTTATCTCAAAAAACAAATACTTTTACTTATAAAAGTATTACTTTAACTCTATCATATTTATTATTCATCTTTTTTTGTATTTATTATTAAAAAATGTAATACTTTATTTAAAAAATAGATATTTTTACTCTTAAAACATGATATTTTTTCTCAAAAATATATATTTTTACTCATAAAGGTGTTACTTTAACTCGTGATATATTTATTTGTCCTTCAATGTAATGTAATCATAATTTGTGGCTATATTAAAAAAAAAAAGGGTGGAGCTGCTGTTGACCCGCGGACCTGGTCAACAGGATCCGCAGGTCAAATAGGATCCGTTTTATGGATTGAGACCCGTAAGACGGTCCTATATGAGTTTTTGCCTATATATATAGATTAAATGTGCAACCTATATGTAGATATATATATATATATATATATATGATTTGGATCCAGTGAGTCCACATAACTTATGTGAGTACGTGAGACCAAATCTGGAGCGTTGAGTTATTTTTTAAACGGTTTAGATTAATCAGTTTTTTGTTTTTTTATGGTTAATTTATTGAAAAAAAGGACTTTTTGGTCATTCCAACTTAATATCAATTATTAGAGGGGAGTTATTTTTGGTTGTGCCTATTCACGTTCCTAGAATTATGGGATCTCATTTGACATACGGTTTCATTGTGATATCTTTATTCCAAGTCTTCTTTTCTGTGAAATACGTATTCTTCTCTCCCTCTCGAAAACAGATTGTTGCTCCCTCTCATCATCTTCCTCTCTCTCGATGGCACTTCTTCGAGGCGGCCAATACCATCTTCGATTGGACAGCGCCCCCTCGATGGCCATATCATCTTCTCTGAGTCGACTGGACGGCAACAACGTCTTCTCCGAGTCGACGACAACATCATCTTCTCTGAGTCTTGGAACAAGGCATGAGGTTTTAGATTTCCTAAATTACAGTGTGACTTTTGGCTGCAAATGATTTGTTTGTTGATTTGGTTACAATTATTACATGAATTTATGTAATATTCGAGGTTTTTTCCCGGCCTTTTTGTGTTGATTTTTTGGTGTGATTTGGAATTTTAAATCCTTAAAATGATTGGTTAAAGCTAATTTGCTTGAAACTTTGCTTAAACGACTTTGATGTAATTAATCCATTGGTTGCTATTTTTCTTCATGTTTTCGAGTTTTTTTTTTCAGAATTTTTGGTTTTAGTCTTTTTTACAAGCATATGATTATGGAAACTTCCTCTTCAAGATCATTACCAAGATTCTGGCGACACGTTTGGGCGCAATCATCTCTTCATACTTGTCGCCTACTCAATTTGGTTTTATCCCGGCAGTGATTCATGATCAGTATCGCTATGGTTTCGGAGGGATTCAATATTTTGCAGGGACAGAACAATGCTAATATGATTCTAAAGATTGATATCCGAAAGGCCTTTGATACAGTTAATTGGGGTTTTCTGATACACGTGTTACGTCGCTTTGGTTTCTCTGAAGTGTTCATTCATTAGATTCAGATTATCCTTCAATCTTCAAGAATCTCGGCCCTTCTCAATGGGTCGCCAGTGGTTTATTTCTCTTGCTTCAGAGGGGTTTGACAGGGGGATCGTTATCTCCTTTGCTCTTTTGCATTGCGGAAGACGTTTTGAGTAGATTCTTTGAGGAGGCGATTAACAGGAATCAACTACAACCTTTCCGGGCGCCCAATCAGGTGGTTTTCCCCTCGTCGATCATGTATGCAGATGATATTGTGATTATGTATGGGGCCTCCACGAGCAATGCACGTACTATTATTCAGATACTCAACCTCTACGCGAACATTTCGGGCTAGGTTTTCAATCTTAACAAATCTAAAGTTTATTTTGGTAGACGGGTTTCTAATTATGTGTGCGGGCGTATTCAAATGATCACTGGGATTCACATTGGCGCTTTCCCTACGGTTTATTTGGGCACCCCCATCTTCAAGGGTGCGCCCAAGGTGGCGGATCTACAACCGGTTTTCGACAAAATTATTCTCAAGTTCAGAAGGTGGAAAGGGACTGCTTTGTCTATTGCTGGCCGTGTTTGTTTGGTAAATTCGGTGATCACCAGCTCCTTTGTGCATACGATGATGGTATACAAATGGCCCAGAACTTTGTTGCGGCAAATGGAAAAGGCCATGCGTAATGTCATCTGGACCGGGAATGTGAACTCTAAGGGATTAGTGGTGGTTAATTGGAGGCGCTATTGCACGCCCCGGGCAGAGGAGGGTCTGGGCGTCCGCTCAATCGATGTGGCCAATAATGCTTTCCTTATGAAGATGGGTTGGAAGATTATGACTTCAAACTCTTTGGTTTTCGACATTCTCCAAAAGCACTTTTTGGCCAATGATGGTTGCCCTCTTCCATCTGGAGAGGGATTCAGCCTGCGATATCAGGTTTCTTGGACGACTACCATTGGGTCCACGGATTCAATTCCGGCATCCTATTCTAGCTAGACAACTGGCTGGGCTACTCCATCGCAGATAGGATTGGGATACCGCAGGAGTACAGGTACTTATTCCGACATCGCATCTCTGACTACTTCTACGATGGGACCTGGCACTTCACTCTCTCGTTCGTTGAGGTTTATTTGGATATGGTCCGAGATATTGTTAGAATCCCCATCGCCCCAGCATCGTCAGATACCCGGGCCTGGATCCATTCTAATGATGGGAATATTACTTCAAAGACGGCTTATATGTTTCTGCGTCCTAGTTCACCGGTGGTTCAATGGGGTTCCTGGATTTGGTCCCCTCACATTCCGGAAAGACGCTCGATTGTGGCTTGGCGGGCTATCCATAATCGTCTGGCGATATTGGATGTACTGCATCCGCAGGGCTCCTTCACGGGCCCCTCGGTCTGCGGTCTTTGTTGTGTTGACACGGAATCTGTTGACCACTTGTTTGTCTCATGTGGTTTTGCAGGGGCTCTTTGGCGGTCGATCTTTGATGCTTTTAATGTCAATTACTTTCGGGCTTATAGTTTCAATGAATTCCTGGTGCGTTTAATGCGTTTTCATTTAAGTGAGCAGGTGGCCTTTCTCTGGAGAGTGGCAGTGTTATCCGGTATTTGGCTCATCTAGGAAATCAGAAATGACTTGACTTTCAACGACAAGAACTGGACACTGGAGGCATCCATCCTTTGCCTTCGTGTTCTAATTCTTGAGTCATCTTCCTTGGACCGAGGTTGCATGCACAATGATCAACAAGACCTTTTCATTCTTCGTAGACTTCGGGTTCCTGGGCGCCCATGACAGGCCCCGAAGATTGTGCAGGTTACATGGCAGAAGCCTTTGCCGGGATGGATTAAGGTTAACACAGACGAAAGCGCTATGGGGGCGCCTGGTCGCCTAACAGCCTCCGGTGTTTTTCGTAACTGTAGGGGGTCCTTTCGGGGGTGCTTTGTGGAACGTTGTGGCTTGGGTTTTGCTTTTGAGGCAGAGCTAGCGGCGGCCATGCGTGCCATTCAGTATGCTTCTTCGAAGGGGTGGAATCAACTATGGCTGGAGTCGGACTCGGTCTATGTGGTGGAGTTGCTGCGGAAAAGATCGACATGGGTGCCTTGGCGCCATTTGAGTAGGTGGCGGTTTACCCTCCACCTTCTCTCTCAGATGAATTTCGTGGTCTCGCACATCTTTAGGGAAGGCAACCGGGTAGCAGATATTCTTAGCAAGACGTCGCACGAGGATACATGGTGGGGGACGCCCCCAGCGGCTATTATCCCATCCCTCACTCAGGATTATGTTGGCTAATCTAACTATGGGTTTGTTAGTTAGTGCGTCTGCTACTTCTGCTCTGTTAATTGGCGTACTTTCCTATGGGGGGTACTCTTTTTCCTTCCAAGGGTTTTTCCCACAAGGGTGGGTTTTACCTTGGAAGGTTTTAACGAGGCCCCAACCATTCAGCCATCTGGTCGGCTTGTGACCATTCCGTTATCTGCTTTGACTTTGTTTACAGGCTTTACTTTGGCTACCTGATCAGCCTGTGATCGGGACGACTCTTTTTCATTTTTATATATATTATCGCATTTATTTAAAAAAAACAAGCGTATGATTATGTATAATATTTCTGATTTTTTATAAATTTTTTGTTTTTCCTGCAGTTTTCAAACCCTATTATTATTGTGGATTTCTATTTTTTGTTTCGTTTTTGTTGGAATTTTAGGTGTATTGTTTAGAGTATATTTTTCTTATGTTTTTCATGGATTTTTGAGGATGTTGCTATGTTTTATTTTAGTTTGGAGTTTGGGTAAATTGTTTTGAATGTGATAGGAAGAAAATTCAGGGAAATAGGGTTTAATGATTGCTCTGTTTTTGTTCAAGTATGTGACAAATGCTTATTGATTTTCTGAATATTGCTTATCTATGTTTTTTTTCACTGCTTAGGTAGGCTCTGTTAGTGTTTACTATTTTTAAGTAAATAAGGTTTTTAATTGAAAACCAAAGTGGGGAAATAGAGATTAATTAGGAGTGTTCTGTTTTAAATGAAAAACAAAGTGGGGAAATAGGGGTTAATTAAGATTGCTACGTTTTTTATGCATTAGAAACTGCTTATTGGGATTTTTAGAAATGCTTATTCAAGTTTGTTTAATTGCTTACATATGTTATATATTCTGCTTAAAATAGTAGGTGAAACATGGGTTAAATAGGATTGCTCTTTCTCTTCACTGCTTATATATGGTTGGTTGCCTGCTTATGTATGCTTTATATTCTGCTTATATTTAATTGGTGAAATATGGTTAAATTTGGATTGTGCTTTTTTATATTTTAAACATGATTTTGACTGCTCATTGATGCTTTTAATTATGCTTATATATGCATGTTTTAATTCTCATGTATGCTTTATATTCTGCTAATTTTTCATATAGTTGACTGATACTTTTTTTGATAGATTTTGGTTTGGAAATGGCAAAAGATAGTAGGAAAAGGAAGGTCGCAAGGAAATTTGTAGCTGTAATTTGTTTGGATGATATGAATGAGCAGAGGAAGTTGAATTTGAGAGAGGCAAAGAAGTTTGCTGGAATGACATAAGATCATAACGAAACGATTATGTTTTTTATTTTTGATCAAATGGTTAAATATTATAGTATTATTTTTTGAATTCAAGTTTATGGTTGGTTTTGAGTAGTTGACGTACATGTGTAGTTTGCTATAGGGATGTTTTGAGTTAGTTGCGTATTTTCTTTTGATGAATGTTCAGTTTTTTGGTATAACATACGATGTGTTATTCATAGTTATTTGAATAAATTCGAATATATATTAAAAAATGAAAAAGAGTATTCCTGATCACAGGCTGATCAGGTAACCAAAAGAAAGCCTGGTAATAATGTCAAAAAACCAAACGAAATGGTCACAAACCGACCAAATGGCTGAATGGTTGGGGCCTCATTAAAACATTCCAAGGTAAAACCCACCCTTGTGGGAAAAACCCTTGGAAGGAAAAAGAGTACCCCCAGGAAAGTAGGCGCCTAAAATGGGAAAAGAAACCAGAAGCGGTGGCGCACTAAGTAACAAACCTATAGTTGGATTGGCCAACATAATCGTCAGTGAGGTTGTGGAGGAGCTCTATGGGCGGGACTCCCCACCATGTGCTGAATTCCATCTTCTTGCTCAGCATGTCCGCAACCCGATTGCCTTCCCGAAAAATATGAGATACTACAAGATCAATACCTCTGAGCAGATGCAGGGTTTGGCGCCAAGAACTGAGGTGGCGCCATGGGACCTCCATTGTTCTCTTCTCCAGTAGATTCACCACATACATTGAATCTGATTCCAGCCAAAGGTGCGTCCAGCCTTTCACAAAGGCATATTTAATCGCCCACATTGCTGCAACCAATTCAGCCTCAAACGCGTATCCTAAACCACAATGATCGACAAAGCATCCTCGAAAGAAACCTCTACAGTTTTGGAAAACTCCGAAAGCTGTGAGGCTGCTCGACGCCCCTGAAGCGCTGCCATCCGTGTTAACCTTTATCCAGCCCGGGAGGGGTTTATGCCACCTAACCTCCACAATCTTCGGAGCCTGTCTGGCCTGTCCGGGAACCCGCAGGCTGCGCAAAATAAATACATCTTGTTGATTGTTATTCATGCATCCCCGATCCAAAGATGATGATTCGACAATGAGAACCTGTGGTTGAATGATCGCCGCCTCCAGTGTCCAGGATTTGTTGTTAAAAATGAGGTCGTTGCAGATATGCCATATAAGCCAGATGCAGGAAAGAATCGCCACACGCCAAAGGAAAGCGACCTGGAAGCTCGTTGAAACTGTAAGTCTGAAGATGGTGAACTTGGAAAGCATGGAAAATCCAACTCAATAGATTTCCTGCAAAAGCACAATAGACAAATAAGTGATCAACCGATTGTTCCGATTCCCTACAAAGAACACAAACCGAAGGGCCAGTAAAACTTCCCCTAGCTCGTAGAGAATCCTGGACAGCTAGTCGGTTGTGTATGGCCCTCCATGCTACCACCGATCTCCATTCCGGGATATGTTGCGACCAAATCCAAGAACCCCATTTAACTACCGGGCGCTAATGGCGAATATGATCATACGCCCCCTTCGAGGTAACCAAACCATCCTCCGAGTTCAACCAAACATGTGTATCCCGGGACTCTAGTGCGATAGGTACGCGCACGATGGCCCGGACCAGCTCCAAATAGGCCTCCACGAAAGGGAGGGTAAAGTGCCAGGACCCATCGTAGAAGTACAGAAATGCGCTGCTGAAATAAATATCTATAGGCCTCAGGGATGCCAATTCTGTCAGCTATTGAGTACCCCAACCAGTTATCAATCCAGAATAAAACCCCAGAATCGGCGCCTGGGATCCAACGAGCATCATCCAAGCAATCCGAAATGCAGGGTTTAATCCCAGCCCAAATTGAAGAAGGAATAAAGGACCGTCGAATCTCCCCATTTCTTGTAAAGTACCGTTGTCTGAGGGTTCTGAAGACCACAGAGTCCGAGTTCAAAACCTTCCAACCTAATTTCATCAAGAAAGCAGTGTTTTCAGCCACAATAGATCGCACGCCCAGTCCCCCCTCTGCTCTAGGCGTGCAGCACTTATCCCAACTGACCACCACCTTCCCTTTGGAATTCACATCCCCTGTCCAAATGAAGTTGCGCATGGCTCGTTCCATATGCTTGAGCAGTGTACGCGGCCATTTATAGACCATCATGGTGTGTACGAAAGAACTAGTAATCACCGAGTTAACCAGACAAACTCGATGCAAGGGAAAGAGACGAGCCTTTCCATCTTCTGAATTTGAGAATTATCTTGTCAAAAACCGGCTAAAGATCCGCAACCTTGGGAGCGCCCTTAAAGATTGGAGCGCCTAAGTACACAGTAGGGAGCCCCCCTGGATGGATCCCCAAAATGTATTGCACCCTCCCACGGACATATGACGAAACCTGAGAACCAAAGTAGACCTTGGATTTCTGTGGACTTAAACACTTGACCTGAGATATCTGCATAATGAGTAAGAATCTGAAGCAAGATGTGTTATTCATAGTTGAGTACATGAACAATTTATTTTATTATTTTTTTTGGCATAATGAACAATTTGACCAAAAAGCAGTAAAACAAGCATACATAAACAGTACTTAATACGTCAATAAGCAGTAAAACATATGGACTAAATAAGCAACTTAATTGGTTCCTGAAAAATTTGCTCAAAAAGCAATAAAACAAGCACGCATAAGCAGTACTTAATACATCAATAAATAGTAAAATATATGGACTAAATAAGCAATTGGTTTGGTCCATGAACAATTTGCTCAAACAGCAGCAAAACAAGCTTACATAAGCAGTACCTAATGCATCAATAAGCAGTAAAACATATGGACTAAATAAACAATTGTTTGGTTCCTGAACAATTTGCTAAAAAAGCAATAAAACAAGCAAACATAAGCAGTACTTAATACGTCAATAAGCAGCACCCCAAATTGCTCTCTTAAACACAGACACACATTAGTGGTGTTTGTAGTCTATATGCAACAATTACTCAATAGGCAAGTATTATGAGTATATTATATAAGCATATTGTTTTTTTTTTGCATAACATCACAATTTATATTCAGCAAACTATATTTAATGCGAGAACGCAAAATACAGTAAATAAATAAGCAACATTTTCCATATTCACAAGCAATTGTTTATGCACAACTAAGCAACATTTTAAACAATCGTAGGTAACTGCTCCTATTGTGGGTAACTGCTCCTATTTTCATGGGATTTAATTGATTTATCAAGATTAATATCATGATCCGCAAGGTAAGATAGAACCAATTATCAGTAACTGCTCCTATTTTCATGGGATTTACTAGATTTAGTCAACCCCCCTATTTTTTACATGGACTAATTTGCCCCATTTCGGTTTTATTAAATATTTTATAAACATTAAACAGATTTTAATACTAGCCATTGATCTGTGGTTTAGATTTGGTCCTATGTACTCATATAATGCTTGGGTTCTATATAACCCTCCCCTATATATATATATGTATATATATATATTATATAGTACATACGTGTATACATGGGAGGACAAGTCATAACAATTGGCCAACACTTCATTAACTCATGCAAATAAAGGATAAATATACATACATACACACACAAGTAAGAAGATAAAATTAACTAATGTAATATATATCCTATAACTCACCGCCTCAACTTTACACAAAGAATATATATGCAGATTCCTGATACACACGTAGGGATAAAGCATATATAAGGGAAAATTAGTTTAGAAACAAACTCTCACTCATGGCCTTACGGGAACAAAAGAAAAAAATAAAATAAATATAAGATAGAGGGCGACTGATAGATCAGGAAAAGATTGCGAGGGGCTATTCATTTCCAAAACTGAAATTGGTAAGTTTTGTATCTTTGAATTAGTTTGAATTTCAGATTTTCAATTTTGTATACAGAACTCATAAGATAATCAAATATTTTAAAGAATTTAAATCCTATCTTACTGGCTGGATTACAATTATAATTAGAATTGAAGTAAATGAATGGTGCAGTAAGTCAGATAACCATTTTTTTATAATTGAAATGTTAGAGATGATTATATCTATTAAAGTAACATATCTGAAATTGTCATAGTATGTTAAGAATCATGTAATGTTTAATTTATGAGATTATAATTCTCTTTTCCAAGTGAGTAAGACAACATAATTAGCAGGGAATCCACTTGATGTATGATCTATTGAATGATATAAATTAATCCATCCAAAACTAAAGTCAGAATAAGGAGGAACAACAAAAGTCAAAAATTCTCTCTCTAGGGTTTCTCTCATCGCCGTGCATCTTCCGTCTATCGGAACCATGGATTTCACGTTCGATTTTCCGGTGACTCCATGGCGGAGTCACCTTTTCATGGATTGACGTCCAACTTTATTGCTCATGCACGTCCTCAACCGTCACCAATCCTACGACTTCATCCAATACACGTCCCCTGCCTTCGAATATTATTCCGTACACAAAAACATCCGGCCCGTCCTCCATTAATCGTGTGTACGCCGGGTTGGTTCCGCCTGAATGTTACCTGTCGTCCTCATCATCGGATTCCGGGGGAACATCTGCAGCCATAAATAGTTTGGATTTTAGGGGGGCGGCTCCTCCTTCTTCTTTGAAGTCCACTGTCTTTGGTGGGGTGCATCCCATCCTTCCCCCCTTGGCAGCCTCACGCCATGGAGGGAAGGTTGCTCCCTCTCCCTCCGAGGTTGCCCCCTCCTAGGGCGTGATGACCCCTGGGCTGCTATCTGCAATCTTCATGGCATCCCTCCTGCATGCCCTCCCAAGGATGCTGCCCAGATTGCTGGAAACTCTTCTTCAACGTCTTTCTCCCGTGAATCGAACCCTCAACTTTTGGCTCATAATACTAATAATATTTTGGGTAACACTTTTGCTAAAGTTATTTCAGGTAATTCTCATCCTATGGATTCAACTTTTTCCCGGTCCCCATGTAATCTTACTTCATTTTCTCATATAGTTTCGGGCAAAATTAATTCGATCCCTAAGCCTGTAAGGAAGGGAGATTACTATTCTGTGACTATTGATGAAAATGTTTACCAGCAGCGTCTCGCTGAATTCTCTTACTCTTTGATTAGGCGGGTGATTTTGGGGAAGGGTAACAAGCCCTGGCCTACTATGCTTTTGCATAAATGGCTTTCTAAGCTATGGGGCATTAAAAATGATTGGAAACTAATTCCCTTGGGCAAGGGCTACTTTTGTGTTAAATTTTGTAATGTGCACGATCTATCCCATGCTCAGTTACGTATCAATTGGGCGCTTAACCCGGGGACTATTCGTCTCTCTCCCTGGGTTCCGGATTTCAACCCTTACAAGGTTCACACTTCCGTTGCCAGTGTTTGGGTTCGAATTTTTGAGCTTAGTTTAGAATACTGGGATCCTAATGCTATTTTGGGGATCGCTAGTGCTATTGGTAATCCGATTCAAATTGATAAGCGATCATTAGATGGCTCCCTTGGTCATTTGATTCGGGTGTTGGTTGATATAGACCTTGCAAAACTGTTGGAAGATCATATTATGGTGGAACGGGTTGACCAATGTTCATTTTGTCAGTTAGCTATGAGAAACTTCCTGAGTTTTGCTCTAAGTGTAATACTACAGGACACTCGACCGCTTCCTGCCGCCTTACATCTATGGGGACCTCAGCTACGGAAAGACATCCTAGTTCGCCGCAGGGACGATCCGGAGCTCCTGATGGACGCCCTACCTCACAAAGGGGTCATTCACGAGTTCATAAAGTTTATCGTCCAGTGCATCAGGCTACAGACAAAGGCAAGGTCGTTGATAACTTAATGGAAAATTAGGTTCGACTATGCGGGCTGGCTCTCCATCTTGTGCCATAGTCACTTGCCCTAATGACATTCATCTTGGTAATGCTTTTGAAGCTCTTGCCACGGAGGATACCCCTGCGCATCATTCCCCGGACTCCCCCCGGTTCTTCCTACTCGTAATCCGGTTCCCAAGGCCCTAGTCTCTAGCACTGGCTCCTTTTCTACAAGTCTGCCTCTGACGATACAACACCCCCTGGAGAAGCCATTCGCACTCTTAGTAGAGCATTCCGGGACAGCTCTCTCGATACGGCCAAGTCCCAGATGCTTCATAATATTGCTCAAGGTCCATCTCCGGCTATTCATAACCTCTCGATTATTATGGATTCTACAGGGCCAAAAGAATTAGATTTTGCGGCTTTGAAAAGATGGGCGGACTATGCTGACGAAGTATCCAATGCTCAAACGTCTGATCTTGAGGACCACCTTCCCTCCGACACTACCGTGCGCTCAACACGGGCTGCTCCCCCTGTGTCTCAATGAATTGCATCTTCTGGAATATCTGGGGAATTGGGAACATTGCTTCTCGTAATGTTTTTAAGGCTTTATGTCATAAGCATAAACCGTCTCTTTTGGTTATCTGTGAGCCTAAGGTGGACATTACTTCAATTTCAACTTCTTATTGGACTAGTTTGGGTTTGATTTTTGTGACTCAGAACTTTTGTTCTAATGGTCGGGCGGATATCTGGGTTTTCTGCAATCCTAGCATCTCTGTTTTACAACATGTGTTGGTTTCTTCTCAGTGTATTGTTCTTCAGGTTCAGTGGGGTTCTCTGACTTTTCATATTGGTTTGGTTCATGGTTTATGTAATCATATTGACCGTCGCACGCTTTGGCTGGATTTGATGAATTTGGGTCTTAATGATTTGTTGCTCCTTGGTGATTTTAATGCGGTATTGGGTCACCATGAGATATTGGGCAGTAGTACTCTTTCACAGGCTTCTTGTCAGGACTTCAGGGGCTTTTTGGATGATGCTGGTTTGTTTTCTGTGCCCACTACGGGTAATACTTTTACTTGGTGTGCCACTCCTACGCCCCTCTCCTTTCTCCAGGCAAAGTTGGACCGAGCCCTAGCCGCTTGTTGATTTCTTTCTCTTTGGGAAGCAATTAATGGTTTGGTCCTTCCTCGTATTGGTTCGGATCATCATACTTTATTAGTTTCTTGCTTGTTCTCTATCAGCATGAGTCCGATTCCATTTCATTTTCAGCGCATGTGGGTTCATCATGACTCATTTTGGGATTTGGTTGTCTCCTCTTGGGTTCAGCCGTGTCCCTCCCCTAACCCACTCCTACGTATCATGTGGAAGCTCAAAAGGTTACGTCAGGCTATTTAGGTTTGGAATAAGGATGTTTTCGGTGATATTAATCGTTAGGTGGATAGTCAGATGGATAAAGTTCATCAGATTCAGTTGAATAGTGAGACTTTGGGTTTCTTGCTGCTCGTCGTGAATTGGAATTTGAAGCCCAAAGCGCTCTGTCCAAAACGCTGTTATTGCAATCTGAATTCCTGAAGCAGAAGGCTCGTTCGTCCTGGCTTAAGGATGGGGATCGTAATACAACATTTTTTCATCGTCATTGTAAGATTTGGGAGAGCCGTTCGGGGATTCAGGGTTTGATGATTGATGGTAACTTCTCGAAGGATCCAGTTGTTCTTGGGAATCACATTACCTCCTTCTATAAGGAGCTTTTCTCGGACTCAGGGGGTCCCATTTTGGACTATTCTATGGTTGATCAGGTCATTTCTCCGAAGGTGGTGGCGGTGGATAATGCTCTCTTAACGGCCATTCCTTCGGATTCGGAGATTCAGGAGGCAGTTTTTGATCTGGGTTCGAATAGTTCTCCTGGGCTGTACGGTTTTAATGGGATATTTTATCGTCACTGTTGGGACATTATTTCAGCAAATGTTATCGCCGCAGTCCATTTTTTCTTCACTAGTTCGACCCTCCCTTCAGGTTGAATGCTAGTTTTATGGCTCTCGTTTTGAAAACTAAAGATGTGAATACCATTGATAACTTCCAGCCGGTCGTTATGAGTAATTTTCTTTTCAAGGTTATTATAAAGATTTTGGCGACTCGGTTGGGCTTGATCATTCCTCCATATTTTCTCCTACGCAATTTGGTTTTATCCTGGGCAGACAGATTCATGACTGTATTGCTATAGTTTTTGAAGGCTTCAATGTTCTGCATGGTCGGCTTGATGATAATATGATTTTAAAAATTGATATCCGCAAAGCGTTTGATACTTTAAATTGGGGTTTTTTGATTCACGCTTTGCATCGGTTTTGCTTCTCGGAGATCTTCGTTCATTGGATTGAAGTTATTCTTCAGTCATCCAGGATTTTGATTTTACTTAACGGTTCGCCTGTGGGTTACTTTTCTTGTTTTAGAGGAGTTAGACAAGGTGATCCTTTATCTCCTTTACGTTTTGCATTGCGAAGGAGGTTCTGAGCAAATTTATTGAGGCATCAGTGACTCAGAACCAGCTGCGGTCGTTCAGTGTGCCTAAACATATTATCTATCCCCCCTCAATCCTCTACGCTGATGATATTGTTATTATGTATGCTGATATTTTGGGTCAGGTCTTCAATCCTCGTAAATCAAAAGTTTACTTTGGCCTCCGGGTTTCTACTCATGCGCGTGGGCGTATCCAGTCTATTATGGGTATTCAGTTAGGGGCCTTCCCTACGGTTTATTTAGGAGCCCCAATTTTTAAAGGTGCCCCAAAGGCCGCGATCTTGCAGCATGTTTTTGACAAGGTTATCCTGAAATTTCGACGTTGGAAAGGGACGACACTGTCACTTGCTGGTAGGGTCTGCTTGGTTAATTCTGTGATTACTAGCTCCTTTGTGCATACGATGATGATTTACAAGTGGCCAAGATCCTTGATTAAGCAAATGGAGAAGGCCATGCGAAACTTTATTTGGACTGGTGATGTAAACTCCAAAGGTTCGGTGGTGGTGAATTGGGCTCGATGTTGTATGCCTTGGGTAGAATGGGGCCTAGGTGTTCGCTCGATTATTGTGGCTAATAATGTTTTTCTGATGAAACTGGGTTGGAAGGTTATGACTTTGGATTCTGTGGTTTTCTAGATTCTCAGGAAACGTTATTTGACATTGGATGACTCTATTCGCAGATCGTTTCTTTCTTCTTTGATGTGGACTGGGATTCGGCCTCGCATTGAAGATTGTTTAGCAGAGTCTCAATGGATCCCTGGGTGTAATTCCGAGGTATTATTTTGGATTGACAACTGGTTGGGTTACTGCATTGCAGATAGAATTAGTATTCCGCATGAGTACATATATCTATTTCGACAACGTATTTCTGAGTACTTCTACGAGGAATCCTGGCATTTCACCTTCTTGTTTGTTGAGGCTTATTTGGATCTTGTCTGGGATATTGTTCGCGTCCCCATTGCCCCCTCCTCGAAGGACACGCGGGTCTAGATGCACTCTGATAATGGAAATATTACCTCGAATGCGGCATATTCGCATATTCGGCCTCAATCTCCTATGGCCCATTGGGGTTCTTGGATTTGGTCTCCTCACATTCCAGAATGCCATTCGATTGTGGTCTGGCGAGCTATTCACAATCGTTTGGCGGTCTTGGACTTATTGTGCCCTAGGGGTTTTATTGGCCCCTCGGTCTGTGGTCTTTGTTGTGCTTCTGTTGAATCTGTTGATCACTTGTTTGTCTCTTGTGTCTTTGCAGGGGCTCTTTGGCGATGGATTTTTCGATCATTTGATGTTCACCGCTTTATGGCTCATAGCTTTAATGAATTCCTGGTGCGCTTAATGACTTACCGTTTCAGCGAGCAGGTTGCTTTCTTATGGCGTGTGGCAGCTTTGTCCTGCATCCAACTCATTTGGCATATCCAGAATGATTTGGCTTTTAACGATAAACTCTGGACGGTAGACGCAGCTATTACCCATCTTCGGTGCTTATTGTTGAATCTTCTTCGATGGATCAGGGTTGCATGGATAATGACCAAAATGACCTTTTCATCCTAAGAAGACTTCGAGTGCCTAGGCGGTCTAGACAAGCTCCGAAGATTGTGCAAGTAAATTGGCAAAAAACCCTTCCGGGATGGATCAAGGTGATCTCCGGAATTGCAGAGGCTTCTTTCGGGGTTGCTTTGTGGAACGCTGTGGCGCTGGGTATGCTTTTGAGGCCGAATTGGTGGCATCAATGTGGGCCATTCGTTATGCATTCGCTAAGGGCTAGAATCAACTTTGGCTCGAGTCAGATTCTATTTACATTGTGGACTTGCTTCACAAGAGATCTGTTGCTGTCCCCTGGCGTCATCTTAGCAAATGGCGATATACTCTTCATTTGCTTTCACAAATGGATCTGGTGGTTTCACATATCTATCGTGAAGGCAATCGAGTGGCAGACCTTCTGAGCAAGAAGTCTCAATCGGTGACTTGGTGGGGAGTTCCTCATGCGGATATTGTTCCTTTTCTCACAGAAGACTATGTTGGTCAATCCAATTATATATTTGTTCGATAATGCGTCCTGTTCTTTATTTATTTATCTTTGGACGCTTATTATGGGGGGTACTCTTTTTTCTGCCAAGGGTTTTTCCCACAAGGGTGGGTTTTACCTTAGCAGGTTTTAACGAGGCCCCAACCATTCAGCCATTTGGTCGCTTGTGACCATTTCGATTTTGATTCGAACTTGCTTTTCCTCTTGTTTATTTTGGCTACCTGATCAGCTTGTGATCATGATCACTCTTTTTCATTTTTTAATATATCTTTGATTCATTCAAAAAAAAAGTCAGGATAATGGCAATTTTACTCCAAAGAACTAATAGCATCTCTGGTTAATAACTAAGAATATATATAACTATGTATAAAAGATTTCCAATAAGATATTAGACTTAAAAATAAGTCTTTAGGTATCCTAGGGGATTAATGTAAAGGTCAGAATTTAAAAGTTATAGTCTTTTAAAAGAACCCAACATAATAAACCTATCGAATTGAGAACAAGGAATTTATATCTTATATTTTTACAGGTTCTCTTACCCATATGATTAGGGAAGAAAGACAATTGTCTAGCTTTTAATAGAATATCAAAGGCGACAGGTAAGTAAAAATCCATCGGTAACTGTAATGCATGAACATAGTATTGTTTGAATTAATTGTATTATATGTGACAGTGGTATCTTATTGAATATATGTGGGTATTATATGTCGCATAATTGGCTTGCATGGTGTTGCAATATGGTGCTTGGTAAGCCGTTGAACATGCCATTCAAAGCATTTGCATGTGCATGCATGTTACAAGAGAATATTCGCATGCACGAAAATATTTTCAGATAGAAAATAGATGATCGATGACCACTGCTAGGGCATCGAGGCATGCTGGGCATGCTTATGATATATGTTTAGGTACAACAGGTGGGATACTTCATGGTGAACACAGAGCTAGATATGAGATGGGCTCTTGGTGGGTCACAGGAAGATGGTCCATTTGTGAGTACCTATGTATGGCACTGCGGGGTGGGATATTTTTTGGCGGACACAAGGGACACAAGTAGGGGACCCTTGGTTGGGCCGCGGGAGGATGGTCCACATGTAGATCCATATTGATATTATTGGCCATTTAATTATGGTGGCGTGCAGAGCTCTTTTCCAGTGCATAGTAGTTGGGTCAGGGGCCCATATGAAAGAAAACGATTTGAATAAAGTATTTTGATTCATAGGTTTTACATGATTAGCATTACATGTTGGAAAAGAATTGTTGTTCTTTGGACATGCATGATTTTTACTTGCTGAGCTCTAGCTCAGGTAGTTCATGCATTACAGGTGAGCATGAGAATGCCTGAGTCTCTGACTTACTATGCGGTGTTGAAGCTTCTTCAGGTGTTGAGGATCATGGATATGGATGACGACCTGTCGGACATTTTTTTTTTTGGGTTCGTTTTGATTTTGCTTCTATTTTGTTTTATGGAGGAACTCGTACTATTTATATCTTTTGAAATTGTATTGTAAAAATTTGTAAATAGTGTGCTAGTTTGAGTTTTGGGTTTGTATATCTAGTCATCGTGTTTACATACAAACAGGGTTGGCTGGCCTTTTGCCTCTAAATAATAAAATCTTTGTTGCAGTGTACAGGGTTTATTTCGTTGATCGTCTGTTATTAAATTTACACAGGAAAAAGAAAAAAAATTACACGTTTTAAATAGAGTTTGTCGTCGAGTTCTGCTATTTATATATTTTCTAATTGTAGTAATAGGGGTGGGCGTCACAGAGTGGTATCAGAGCTCGGCTACAGGTTCTGTAGACAGTCCCATATACATGAACTCAAAACTCGCGGAGCTCAACAATGCCAGTAAGTTTTATTTTAATGTCTGATCCATTTTATGTTACATGAAAATAATTTGGCCATGTGTTATTAGGTTATCCTAAGACACTGTTTCAGTTATGGTGAGAACTAGAGGTGAGAGTAGTGGTGGGGATAGAAACCAAGGAGGGGAGACATATATACCAATAGGTGATCGAGATAATGTAATAAATTGCCTTACGGAGCTCGTCCAACGACAATCTGAATAAATACAACAACTTATCCACCAGAGTGATATAGCTGGAGAAGAAAGAGCAGAAATGAATCAACCACACCAAAGGGTGGATCAAGTCGAGATAGTGGGAATGTTCCGAAAGCTAAATCCACCAACCTTTGAAGATGTAACAGATCCCACAACGGCAGAAGATTGGTTGCAAACTCTAAAGAATATGTTCCAATACAACAGGGTCCCAGAAGAAGAGAGTTTTCCAAGTTAAGCATCAGAAATCCAACTTTCAACTACGTTAAGGACAACAACAACGGGAACAAGTTAAGCGCCAATTGATCAGAGTAAGGCACCTATAAAACTACATTTTTTGCCCAAGGTGCAAGACTCAACATACTAGAAGTTTCTTGGTAAATACCAGAAGATGTTTTACGTGTGGGATACCAGGACATTTTGCTAACATGTGCCTAAATATTCCAAATCCTATAGTACAAAAACATGTACCAACCAAAGCATTTACTATCACCATAGAAGAGTCATAGGCGAGCCCATTAGTGGTTATAAGTAGACTTCTTATCTTTGACACCCCAACATTCGTATTATTGGATTCGGGAGCTACACATTCATTTGCATCCACTAAGTATGTGAGGAGACTGGGTAGGACACCTGATGTAGCTGAAGTGGGTTACAATGTAACGATTGCCTCAGGAGATTCCAAACAGACTAATCAAATTTTAAAAGTGTGTGCTATTCCAATTGAGAATAGAGAATTCTATGCCGATCTAATTGTGTTAGCAATGAATGACTATAATATCATTTTGGGTATGGATTGCTTGTCGAAGCATGGTACCACAATCGATTGTCAGAAAAAGACAGTAACCTTTCGACCCCTGGGAGAGGATTCATTTACTTTTGTTGGAATCATGACTCGCTTTAGATTTCCAATGATATCAACACTAAAGGCACAACATTTACTGAATGTTGGATGTGAAGGATACCTAGTAAGTGTCATGAGCATCGACGAACAACACCAACCAACCCTTGACAAAGTTCCAATAGTGAGAGAATATCCTGATGTATTTCCAGATGATCTTCCTAGATTACCGCCCGACCGTGAGATTGAGTTTGTTATTGACCTAATTTCAGGAACGTATCCAATCTCTAAAGCTCCATACCACATGGCTCCATTAGAATTGAAAGAACTGAAGATACAATTGCAGGAGTTGCTAGATAAAGGCTTCATTAGACCTAGCTTCTCGCCATGGGGTGCACCGGTCCTATTCGTGCGAGAGAAGGATGGTACGATGAGATTATGTATCGGCTACTGAGAATTGAACAAAGTCACAATCAAGAATAAATACATGTTACCTCGAATCGATGATTTGTTCGATCAACTTCCAGGTGCATCAATATTTTCGAAGATCGACTTGCGATCCAGGTACCATCTGCTGAAAATAAAAGAAGATGATATACCCAAGATATCCTTTAGCACGAGGTATGGACACTATGAATTCCTAGTGATGTCGTTCGGGTTAACAAACGCCCCATCAGCTTTCATGGATTTAATGAATCGGGTATTTAAAGGCTTTCTAGATATATTCGTTATTGTGTTTATCGATGACATCTTGATTTACTCTAGAACAAAAGAAGAGCACGCCGAACACTTGAGAATAGTGTTAGAGGTCTTCAAAGAAAAACAATTATATGCTAAATTCAAGAAATGTGAATTTTGGATAGATCGAGTAGAATTCTTGGGACATGTTGTGTCCGAAGCAGGAATATCGGTTGATCCAAGTAAAGTAGAGGCTCTCAACAATTGGCCACAACCTACAAATCCTTCAGAAGTACGTAGTTTTCTGGGTTTATCTGGCTATTATCGTCGGTTTGTGGAAGGATTCTCCAAGATTGCTTCGCCTTTAACACAATTGACTAGAAAGAATGTCTCATTCAAAAGGACGGAATCCTGTGAACAAAGCTTTCAAGAACTGAAGAAGAGATTGACTTCAGCACCTATTCTATCAATTCCATCAGGTACTGGAGGTTTTGTCGTTTATAGTGACACGTCAAAGAATGGTCTAGGATGCGTATTGATGGAAAACGGTAAGGTTATTGTGTATGCATTTAGACAATTGAAGGACTATGAAAAGAATTACCCTACACATGATTTAGAGCTTGCTGCAGTGGTGTTTGCACTTAAGATATGGAGACATTACCTATACGGGTAACGATGTGAGATCCACACAGACCACGAGAGTTTAAAGTACTTCTTCACATAGAAGGAATTAAATATGCATCAATGACGATGGTTGGAGCTAGTGAAAGACTATGATTGTGTGATCAATTATCAGCCTAATAAAGCCAATGTTGTAGCAGATGCGTTGAGCCAGAAATCAACACAAAGTAATGCAAATGCGATTCACATTTCGAAACCAGAGTTAATGGGTCTTCAGAAGATGAATGTAGAGGTTGTATCATTAGGGTCCGTTGAAGCTAAGTTAGTAGCGTTAACACTCCGACCGACGCTACTTGATCAAATTCAATAGGAACAACATGGTGGTGATTGCTATGCCAAAGTGAAGAAATATATTGCCTCTGGAGTGTCTTCTGATTCAATGTATCTGAGAATGGAGTACTGCGATTTAAAGAACGATTATACGTGCCCAACAGAGAAAACCTCCGAGAGGATGTTTTAGCAGAAGCACATTCAACGCCATATTCGGTACATCCAGGAGCCAATAAAATGTACAAAGATTTGAAGATGCATGTAGGTCCCAAGGGGTGTGAGTAAGGTTTAGAAGGGGGGGTTGAATAAACCTTACCAAATTTTCGATTTTAGTCATTTTAAAATTACAACAGAGTTGACTCAAACAGTTGTGTCCTTGAGGGACAACTAAGTTGGTTATTCAGCTAAGTTAGCCACTCAACAGACTCGATAGAGCTGTTGATAGAATAACTCGGCTGTTTAACCTAAACTTAACTTGGCTGGTTTGGTTTTATCAGCAGAAGACTTAACACCCTTGTAGATTTTAGCTTGTTTTAAACACTCGATTTTTAGCACCTGGTTATTTAATCAATTGGATAGCAAATGTGATTTTATCAGCAGATATAATGTAAATATACAGGAAAATAAGTGTGCTGAAAGTAAATGACACAAATATTTTATAGAGGTTCGAAGATGGGGTAATTCTTCTAATCCTCTCTTCTCTAACTCCTAAAGGAATCCACTAAGTAACAGATCAATTTACAAAGTGGTGAACAGTCTGGAGACAGCCTTGATCACACAGCTGGCTTCTCTTGCGACTCAACTTCTTCACAGGGCAGCTGCCTTGCTACTTCAGCTCACTTCTCAAGTTCTTGGATTTGATCACGAAGCTCTCCAACAAACTTGATACTGGTTCGACCTTGAACCTTCCTACAATCCTGACTTGGAAAGTAGACCCCTTTTGATTCTTTAAAAGTTTCCTCTTCAACAGATTTGAAGTTGTCTTTCCTTCACGGCTTGTGTTGGATCGATTTCTTCGAGTTTCAGGCTTGAGGATTTGCTTGAATGTTCTTGAGAATATTGCAGGTTAAATGCTTGAATAATGCTTGCTTGATCGTGGTTCAGGTAACCTCTTCTCAGTAATTTCCTCAGCCTTTTATAATGTACATTTGAAATTTTGCCCGTTGAAGAGATAGGCTAATTACAAATGTCACTTTTGTTCGTTGGCTTGTCTTGTTGCAGTCCTTGATGTTGACATTTCCTCATATTAAATGTCTTCGCAGCATTGCAGGTGCCTGACACAAGGTTCAGTGTTTCCCATTGGTTTATTCCTTTTGTACAATTCTGGGACTAACACTTTAGACATGACAGCTTTGACATATTACTATATTGAGTAATATTCTTGACTTTAATCAACGGATCTAAGTCAGTTGTCTCGACTAGACTGCTGTCTTTACCCCAGGTGACTTGAGTCAGCTCCAGTCATTGGATAACTCAACTGTCACTTCAACATTGAGACTTGGCTTCTTGAGTTGACTTGACTTACACTTCTCACTGTTGTTCCTCAGCTGACACTCCTTCAGTCGAGTCCTTGACTTCCTTCTTGGCCATACTCAGCTTACAAACAGCAGAGTCTTCAATATGTCCGCAGTTGACTTCTTGTATTCCTTGGCATAACTGACTTAGCTTTCTCAGCCCTATCTATTACAATACAAATTACAAGGAAAATGGGGTGCCAACTTCCTAATTTAAGTTTTACATGGTATCATCAAAATCTACTCAATAAATTTCCTAATAATTTCCCCATTTTTGATGATGCCAAAACTTTTTTTGAATAAATGCGAATATATATAAAAATGAAGAAGAGTTGTCCTGACCACAGGCTGATCAGGTAACCAAAGGAAAACTTGGAAACAAAGTCAAAAAAGATAACGAAATGGTCACAAGCCGACCAGATGGATCAATGGTTTTTTTTTCGTTAAAACCTTCCAAGGTAAAACACATGTGGGAAAAACCCTTGGAAGGAAAAAGAGTACTCCCCATAAAAAGCGTCCAAAATGGGAAAACAAATCCTGAAGCTGAGACGCACTAGTTAACAAACCTATAGTTAGGCTGACCAACATAATCCTGAGTAAGAGACGAAACGATGTCCACTGGGGGCGCATCCCACCACGTCGCAGAATGCGACGTCTTGCTAAGAATATCCACCACCCGGTTGCCTTCCCGCAAAATGTGAGAGACCACCAAATCCATCTGAGAAAGAAAGTGCAGAGTGTACCGCCACATGCTAAGATGGCGCCAAGGTACCTCCGCGGATCTCTTCCGCAACAACTCAACCACATATACCAAATCCGACTCCAGCCAAAGCTGATACCAGCCCTTTGCAAAAGCGTAATGAATTGCCCGCATGGCCGCCGTCAACTCCGCCTCAAAGGCAAAACCCAAACCGCATCGTTCCAGAAAGCAACTGCGAAAGAAGCCTCTGCAGTTTTGAAAACCCCAGAAGCTGCCGTCCGTGTTGACTTTGATCCAGCCCGGCAAGGGTTTTTGCCAAGTAACCTGCACAATCTTCGGAGACTTTCTTGGATGCCCAGGAACACGAAGTCTGCGAAGAATAAATAGATCCTGCTGATCATTATGCATGCAACCCCGATCTAAGGAAGAAGATTCTAGAATAAGAACACGAAGGCAAAGGATGGCTGCCTCCACTGTCCAGTACTTGTCGTTAAAGGTCAAGTCATTCTGATCCGCGGATGAGCCAAATACCGGATAACACTGCAACTCGCCATAAGAAAGCCACCTGCTCACTGAAATGGAAACCCATTAAACGCACCATGAATTCATTAAAGCTATAAGCCATAAAATAGCGGATATCAAAAGAGTCAAAAATCCACCGCCAAAGAGCCCCTGAAAAAATGCAAGAAACGAACAAATGATCAACAGATTCAGCATCTGCACAACAAAACCCACAAACCGATGGGCCTGTGAAGGAACCCTGCGAATGCAGAACATCCAATACCGCCAGTCAATTATGGATGGCTCCCCATGCTACAATCGAACGTCGTTCCGGAATGTGAGGTGACCAAATCCAGGAACCCCATTGAACCACCGGGGAATGAGGGCGCAGGTAGGAGTAAGCCGACTTTGAAGTGATAATCCCATCCTCAGAATGTAACCAAGCGCGCGTATCTGTCGAAGCTAGAGCGATGGGGACTCTAACAATATCCCGGACCATATCCAAATATGCCTCTATGAACGAAAAAGTGAAGTGCCAAGACCCTTCATAAAAGTAATCCGAAATGCGATGCCGAAAAAGATGCTTGTACTCTTGCGGAATACCAATACTATCGGCAATAGTGTAACCCAGCCAGTTGTCAAGCCAAAATAAAACGGCGGAATTCCCTTTGGGGATCCTCGAGAGTCCTTCAAGAAACCCAAAATCCCCGGCCGAATCCCGCACCAAATGGAAGAGGGGATGAACGAACGGTGTGGAGATCCAACTGATGTCAAAAAACGTTTTCTAAGGGTATTATAAACCAAAGAGTTTGAAGTCATAATCTTCCAACCCATCTTCATAAGGAAAGCCTTGTTGGCAATAACAATGGAATGGACGCCCAGTCCACCTTCAGCCCGGGGCATACAACAACGATTCTAGTTAACCACCACCGACCCCTTAGAGTTGACATTACCAGTCCAGATGAAGTTACACATGGCCTTTTCCATTTGCCATAACAAAGTCCCAGGCCACTTGTAAACCATCATCGTATGCACAAAGGAATTGGTAATCACCGAATTACCAAGCACACGCGACCAACAATAGACAGAGATGTCCCTTTCCACCTTCTGAACTTAGGAATGATCTTGTCAAAAACTGGTTGCAGATTTGCCACCTTAGGCGCACCCTTGAAGATTGGGGCGCCCAAATAGACCGTGGGTAAGGCCCCAATATGAATACCCGTAAGTGTCTGAATTCGGCCACGCACATGATTAGAGACCCGACTGCCAAAATAAGCTTTAGATTTGAGTGGATTGAAAATCTAACCAGATATATCAGCGTAGAGATTAAGAATCTGCATAATAGAGCGTGCATTCATCGTCGAGGCCCCGCACATAATCTCAATATCATCCGCATACATAATAGACTAGGGAAAAACGATCTGCTTAGGCACCACGAATGGCGGAAGCTGATTCCGGGTGACCGCCTCATCAATAAATCTACTCAGAATGCTTCTGCGATGCAAAAGAGAAGAGGTGATAACGGATCCCCCTGTCTAACCCCTCAAAAGCAGGAGAAGTAACCCACATGCGACCCATTCAGAAGGACTGAAATTCTGGAAGATTGAAGAATAATTTCAATCGAGTGGACGAACACTTCGAGAAACCAAAGCAACATAAAACGCGTGTATCGAAAAACCCCAATTAACAGTATCAAATGCCTTGCAGATGTCAATCTTTAAAATCATATTGGCATCATTCTGCCCCTGCAAAATTATGAAGCCTTCCAAAACCAAAGCAATACAGTCATGAATCTGCCTGCCCAGTATAAATCCAAACGGTGTAGGAGACAAATAAGAAGAAATGATAGAACCCAGTCGAGTCGCCAAAATCTTGGTTATAATCTTAAAAAGAAAATTGCTCATCACAATCGGCCTGAAGTCCTCAATCGCATTCCCCTCCTTAGTCTTTGGGATGATTGCCATAAAACTAGCGTTCAATCCTGTCGGAAAGGACGTAGTAACGAAAAAATAATGGACAACCGCCACCACATCCCCAGAAATAACATCCCAAAAGTGCTGGTAGAACCTCCCTTTGAAACCGTCCAGGCCCAGAGAACTATCCAAACCCATATCAAAAGCCGCTTCTTTAATCTCTAACTCCGAAGGAATAGCTGTCAAGTGAGCATTATCAACCGTGCTAACCATAGGAGAAATAACCTGGTCAACCAAAGTGTAATCCGAACTAATATGTCCCATGTCTGCGAAGAGGTCCGTATAGAAGGAAATGATATGATTTCCAAGAACAGCCGAATCATCCGAATAAATACCGCCGACCATCAGACCCTGTATCCCCGATCGTCCATTCCGAATATGACAACAATGATGAAAAAATGCCGTGTTGCAATCCCCATCCTTTAACCAAGCCGAGCGGGCTTTCTGCTGAAGGAATTCGGATTGCATTAACAACATTCGAGACAACGTATTTTGAGCATCAAGTTCCATGTCTCGGCGTGCCTCAATGAAGCCCTCGGACTCAATATCTACCTAAATCTGACGAACTAACTCCATCTGCTTATCCACCTGACGGTTAACATCCCCAAAGACGTCCTTATTCCAAACCTTAATAGTCTGTCGCAGCCTCTTGAGTTTCCACATGACACGTCTCAGAGGGTTGGGCGACGCACACGGGAGCGCCCAAGAGGCCTTAACAAAGTCCTGGAAATTATCATGCTGAATCCACATGCACTGAAAACAAAACGGAACCGGACCCTTGGTAATGGAAGATGAACAAGAGACCAAAATGGGGTGGTGATCAGAGCCGATGCGAGGAAGAACTAAGCCCTTAACAACTTGCCAAAAAGAGAAAAATGGACAAGTTGCTAGGGCTCGATCCAACCTAGCCTGAAGGAGGGATAGAGGCCTTCGGGGGGAGCACTAAGTAAATGAATTCCCCGTAGTCGGTACCGCAAATAAACCAGCATCCTCCAAAAAGTTCTTGAAGTCCTGATAAGAGGCTTGGGATAAAATACCACTGCCAGAGCGCTCCTGGTGTCCCAATACAGCGTTAAAATCCCCAATGAGCAGCAGATCAGTAAGACCCAAATTCCTCAACTCCAACCAAAGCGCACGCCGAGCAATATGATCACACAAACCATGAGCAAAACCAATATGGGAAACCTTAGAACCAAATTGAACTTGCAAAATAATACATTAAGAGGAAGACCAAACCTGACTCTGGACCATAATTCTAGCATCACAGAAGACCCAAATATCCGGATGTCCGTTAGACCTGAAGTTCTGAGCCACGAACCTCAAGCCCAAACTATTCCAGTAAGAATCCGAAATCGATGAAATATCCACTTTAGGCTCACAAAAAGCCAGAATGGAAGGTTTATGTTTATGACATAACGCCTTAAGAACATGACGAGACGCAATGTTCCCAATCCCCCGGATGTTTCAGAAGATGCTATTCATTGAGACGAAGGGGGCGTGCCCGTGATGAACGCACGGTAAAAATAGGAGTGTGGTGTGCTGCAGAATCTGACGACTGTGAATTAGCCACTTCATCTGCATAATCTGCCCATCTCTTTGAAGCTGCAAATTCTAACTCATTCGGCCCTGGGCGAGCTGGCTCAATAGTAACATCATGAATTACTGGAGAAGGACCCATAGTAACACTCTGGATTAATCTGGATTTAGCCGATTCCAGGGAGCTATCCCAGAAGGCACGACTCAGAGTCCGAATAGGCTTCTCCAACGGATGCTGAACAGTAAGAGGCAGAATAATGAGGAGGGGGCCAAAGCTGGAAGAAGAGGCCTTGGGAACTGATTCCCTTGCTGGATAAGTGGACTGAGAGTCTGTCGACGGCTGATCGGGGGTGTCATCTGAAGCAAGTGCCTCAAAAGTGTTACTCATATGTAAATCAGAAGGGCAAGTGACTATTGCACGACCCGCATAGTCGAACCCGTATTTCCCATTGAGCCATCAACGACCTTGCCCTAAACTTTGCGAACACTGGAGAGCCCGCGCTGAACTGAATTTTGACGTGTTGCCAGATCCCTGGGATGTCCTTGGTCAGGTGATGCATGCCTTTCCGTAGCCGAATTTCCCGCGTTATGAAGATGACAAGAAACCATCGAGTATCCCGTAACGTTACACCTTGAACAAAACTCAGGGAGTTTCTCATATGTGATCGACACAAAGGAGCACTTTGTGCAATACGTTGCACCATGATGTGGTCCTCCAACGGCTTTGCAAGATCAATATCCACCAGTACCCGAACGAAATGACCCAGAGAACCATCAAGCGAACGCCAAATTTGTAAAGGATTTTCGAAACACTTTGGCAATCCCGAATTGGGATCCCAGGCTCGAAGATGCGTACGTCCAAACGCTAGCCACCAAAGTTTGCACCTTGTAATGGTTGAAATGGCACCCATGGAGATAGAAGAATAGTTCCCGGATTAAGCGTCCAATTGGTGCATAGGAGGGAGATCGATCTGCGCATTAAAAAACTTGACACAAAAATCCCTTGCCCAAGGGAATTAATTTCAATCGTTTTTAATTCTCATAATTCAGATAAATGCAAAAGATCGTCGCCCAAATATCACCCTTCCAATCAATGAATAAGAAAATTCGGCAAGGCGTTGTTGATAAATGTTTTCATCGATAGTAATGGAATAATAATCTCCCTTTCTAACCAGTTTAGGGATATGATGGGATTTACCAAAATCAACATGCGAAAATGTGGTGAAATTACCTTGGGCCTGCATAGTTGGATCCATCTCATGGTTAGTACCTGAAACAATTTTAGCAAAAGAGTGGCCAAAATTTGATTGAGCATTAGTATTATGAGCCGAATATTGAGGGTTCGATTCATAAACGGATATCGTTGGGGGAGATATTCCAGCAATCTGGGAGGGGTCTTTGGTGGCAGAGCTTCCAGCCAGTTGAGGAGCAATCGTGGATGGGCTTGCAGGAGGAATGCCCTGAGGATGGGAGACTGTGGCCCAGGGGTCATCACCCACTAGGAGGGGACCACTCTAGGAGATAGAGTGGCCGTCGGCCCCTCATTGGAGCATTTGGAGGGGCCGGCCCCCCCATGGTGAAGGGCAGCCATGGGGGTAAAGGTTGTCGACCCAGCGGCTGCAGCGTGTGATGGGGGTACCCACCCTCGTGAGCTGTCAACCATAACCACCGGGAGAGACGGTGAAGAGGCCACGACCCCCTGGTTGTTGTTCATTGTCATCAAAGGAAGAACCGCCGGAAGAGTTTGGGATTTCGGTGGGAGAAAATTCCATGTAACTCCATAGAAGGATGACGGGCCTGGGGCATGTTGGATTCTGGCACCGGAAGACGCTACGTGCGCTGGAACTCGTTGATGCGCGGAAGAAGACGACGGAGGATGATGTTGTGCATCTCCATGCTGTCCAAAAATTACATGCTGAGAATTCTCCTGTGCAGCACCACCAGAAACCTGCAACTCCGGCGTGTATGAATCGGAGACGATGGGTTGACTGGTGGCGTGCAAGGAGGACGACGATGAGATGGAGATATTCTGTGGTTTACGAGAAAAATTATAGGAATAGTTGGAAGTTAAACCATGGAATGTGTCCATCTCCATGGCATGCAAAAATTCCGGCGGACCTCAACGGAGAAGACGACCGGTGATGGGCAAGGATGAACGATCGGGTATTAGGGTTATTCTTCCTTTTTCTTCCTGACCCGATGACTTAAACTTCAGAATTACCTCTCCTAGAATGTGTATGGTCCTCTCAGAGATCTCAGTAGCTGGCTGATTATAAACCCTCTACTTTTAATAAAAAAAAAAAAGACTGGTTGATGATGCGCTGTTTACATTTGGTATCAGAGCAATATAAAATTATACATGTCAAAACATAGTATATCTAAGCTAAGATACAAGGATACATTCAGAGTGAAAAATTACACGGAAATTCACTAAGTTTATTACAGAAGACTTACATGAATGTATTTACAATAGTAATACATGAAGGGGTTTGCAGCAACACTTCAACGCCTTCGCTGCTTCCTTCCTTTTTCTTCTTCAGCTCTCTTGCGCTCCTCATCGTCATCAGCTCTCTTTCTCTTTTTCTCTTCTTCTTCCCTCCTTTTCTTCTTTTCATAGGCCCGTTTGGAAGCATCATCCCTTTGCTTCCTCGCGAGCCATTCTCGTGTCTGCCTTTCATTCTCTTCTTGTCTTCTTACTGCCTCAGCGTTCTTTCTTTCCACCTCCCGATTGGCAAGGTGATCATATCCAGCCCAGTAGATCAAGCCTTTCTTGTCAGGATCTACATATTCTACGTCCTTGGGTTTTGGTCGAGGTAGGGAACCTCTTGCACCACCACTTCTTCCCATTCCTGACTCAGCTCTTCCACCTCTTGGAGTGTACTTTGCACCGAGTCTTCTCGCTTCCAACCGAGTGATCGCTGCAAGATCTAGCCTTTTACCGATTTAATCACATCCAATCCTTTCTCCCAGTACAAATCCCAGGCTTGAGCCAGAGCCATTCCTTGGAAGTAGCCTTATGATTCAAGTGTCTTGAACTCTTCAATCGATTTAGGCTCAGATCCATTATCAGGTATCGCATCCTGATCCTTTTGAACGCGAGCATTTTGCTTTTGAGTTAACTCCTGAAACCCTGCTTCAATGATATTTCTTTTGTCTGCCATTGATACATCAACGTTCTCAATTGGTAGGGTCACAGGGAGTTTGATGAGGATAGAGGCAGTAACATGACCTTGCTGAGGGGTTTCAGCGTACATCAATTGCAATTGCTTTGAACTTCCTTCCCCCTCAACTGCATCTTTCTTCTCAGCTACGTCTTTCTTCTCAACTGCATTTTTCTTCAGCTTCTCTTCTTTTAATCCCTTGAGGAGCTCCTCTTCTCCCTTTTTGGCATCATCAAAGGAGAGAGGAACCCCAGGGAACATTCCACTAAGGATAAAGTCTAGTCTACTGATCGTGGAGTTGTGTTTGGAGTCTGCTGTATCACATGCGGCCCGAAACTCTGAGCGAGTTTCCTTAGACTCGTCTGAGACTAGCTTCATTTCAGCCATGAGAAGGCTGAATTTGTCATTCATGGCATTCTTGAGTCTTAGAATTTTATTCTTGTGGAATTGTTGCAACAACTCCATATCTGTTTTGTGAGACTGGTTTATCCTTTCAATATACTACTTCATCCTTTGCCTGATCATGGAGTTATCAGCACTCCATACGAGCATTCTTCCATATAAGGCTTTGAAATAGCGAACTTGCTCGAGTCTCATGGCAGTCTGCTATTGAGTCCATTCCCTAATCCGCACTACGATCCCTCTCAAATCAGTTGTGAGAGTGGCATCTTGATTGTCTAGTCGTAAATCTAGTGAGGTTTGATGTCATTCGATCTTCTCAATCTCCTCACAGATCTTCTTGAAGACTTCACAAATCTCAGTTGTCTCGCCCAATTCAGCTGCCGGCCATTCTGCGTCGAAATTAAAGTCTGCTGGAACAATTGTGTCGGTGGGAATGATGGGATCTTCTCGTACAATGTATCTCCTTTGTTCAACAGTTGTTTCTTCCTCTAATTCAGGAAGTTCCTGGGAGAAGGGAAACATGTCTTGAAAGACATAATCACGCACATATGGGATATCTTGTTGATTTTGTGCCTGCGATGACTCAACTCCGTGTGCCTCTGTTGCGATAGCTTCATCGGCAGTTGTCATAGCTGTGGGAGCCTGTGACTGAGCTGATGGAGTCGTTCGCTGCGCTTTTGGGAACTCGCGATTTTGATTCAAGCTGGGGCATTGGTGATGTGATTCCAATCGGGGCATTGGTGATGTTTTGCCCAGATACTAGCGTTTAAACCCAATGGTAGGGACGAGCTGATGAAGAACAATCGAACAACGGCCATCACCCCGACTGAAATGACATCCCAGAAATGGCGATAGAAAGTCCCATTGAATCCGTCAGCCCTAGAGAACTATCGGCATCCATATCAAACACTGCCTCCTTAATCTCTGAATCTGAAGTTATGATTGTCAAGCTAGCATTATCCAACGCCCCTACCCTGGGGGAAATAACCTGATCCACCATAGTATAATCTGCAATGGTACCCCCAGTGTCCGCAAAGAGCTCCTTATAGAAGGATATAATATTATCCCAAGAACCGCTGGATCATCTATGTAACTCCCATCGATCATAAGACCATGAATCCCCGTACGTCCATTACGAATTTGGCAACACCGGTGAAAAAATACTGTATTACGATCCCCATCCTTAAGCCATGCCGAGCGGCCTTCTGCTTAAGGAATTCTGATTGTAATAACAACGTGTGAGACAGAACATTCTGGGCATCAATCTCCATATCCCGACGAGCAGCTGTATAACCCAAAGTCTCAATATCTTCCTGAATCTGACGAACTTGCTCCATCTGATACTCTACCCTGCGATTAACATCCCCAAAAACATCCCTCTTCCAGACCTTAATAGCCTGCCGTATCCTTTTGAGCTTCCACATGACGCCCAACAGTGGGTTGGGCGAGGTGCAAGGAATAGCCCAAGAAGTGGTAACCAAACTGCGAAATGTGTCATGATAAACCCACATACGCTGGAAACGAAACGGAATCAGACCCCTGCTAATGGAAGAAGAACAAGAAACCAAAATGGGATGGTGATCGGATCCAATGCGAGGAAGAACCAAGCCCTTAACAACTTGCCAAAGAGAGAAAAATCGACACGTTGCTAGGGCTCGATCCAACTTAGCCTGAAGAAGAGATAGAGGCATTCGAGGGGAGCACCAAGTAAACGAATTCCCCGTAGTTGGCACTGCAAACAAACCAACATCCTCCAAAAAGTTCCTGAAATCCTGACAAGAGGCCTGGGATAAAATCCCACAGCCCGAGCGCTCATGATGACCCAACACATCGTTAAAGTCCCCAATAAGCACCAGATCAGTAAGACCCAAATTCCTCAAATCCAACCAAAGTGCACGTCGAGCAATATGATCACATAAACCATGAGCAAAACCAATATGAAAAACCATAGAACCAAATTGAACTTGCAAAATAATACATTGAGAGGAAGACCAAACCTGACCTTGGACAGAAATACCAGCATCACAGAAGACCCAAATATCAGCTCGTCCGTTAGCCCAAAAGTTCTGAGCCACGAACCTCAATCCCAAACTACTCCAATAAGAATTCGAAATCGATGAGATGTCCGCCTTAAGCTTGCAAATAGCTAAAATAGAAGGTTTATGTTTCTGATATAAAGCCTTAAGAACATTACGAGAGGCAATGTTCCCAATCCCCTGGATGTTCCTGAAGATGCAATTCATTGAGACGGTGGTGGGGGTGGCACCCGTGACGATCGCACGGTAAAAACAGGAGTGTGGTGTGCTGCAGAATCTGACGACTGAGAGTTGGCCACTTCATCTGCATAATCTGCCCATCTCTTTGAAGCTACAAAATCTAATTCATTCAGCCCCGGGCGATCTGGTTCAATATTAATGTCATGAATTGCTGGTGATGGACCCTTAGTAACACTCTGAATTAGCCTGGATTTAGTCGAATCCACAGAACTGTCCGGAAGGCACGACTCAGAGCCCGGATAGGCTTCTCCAATGGATACTAAATCGTAACAGGCAGAATAGTGCAGACCAGGCCGGTGTTGGAAGTAAGGGCCTTGGGGATCAGTTCCCTCGCTGGATAATCTATCTGATAATCTGCGGATGGCTGGTCGTGGGTGTCATCTGAAGCAAGAGCCTCGAAAGTGTTACTCGTGTGTATATCAGAAAGGCAAGTGACTATTGCACAGGTAGGGGATCCTACTCGCATAGTCAAACCCGTATTTCCCATTGAGCCATCAACGACCTTGCCCTTGTCCTGCTGCACAGGACGATAAACTTTGCAAACTCTGGAACGGCCTCGTTGCACCAATTGCTGACGTCCCATCGATGCATGTGACCGTTCATGAGGAGGGCATAGCCGTGGTTTTCGTAGAATCAAGCCGACAAGAGGCGGTGGAATGGCCCGTAAAGTTACACTTAGCACAAAACTCTGGGAGTTTCTCGTAACTCACCGAAACAAAAGAACACTGGCCAACCCGCTCCACCATAATGTGATCCTCCAATGGTTTAGCGAGGTCAATATCAACCAACACACGGATAAAATGTCCTAGTGACCCATCCATCGATCGCGGATCAATCTGAATAGGATTGCCGATAGCACTGGCAATTCCCAGAATAGTGTTGGGATCCCAGTATTCCAAGCTGAGCTCAAATATTCGTACCCAAACACTGGCTATTGATGTGTGTACTTTATAAGGATTGATGTCCGAAACCCAGGGAGATAGCCGGATAGTTCCGGGATTGAGAGCCCAACTTAAACATGACTGAGCACGAGATCGATCATGCACATTAAAAAACTTGACACAATAAAATCCCTTGCCCAAGGGAATTAGTTTCCAATCATTTTTAATCCCCCGTAATCTGATAGGCGTTAGTGCAAAAGCATAGTCGCCCATGGCTTGTTACCTTTTCTTAAAATCACCCTTCCAATCAATGAATAAGAATATTTTGCGAGGCATTGTTGGTAAACATTTTCATCGATCGTAACGGAATAATAATCTCCTTTTCTAACCGGTTTAGGGATAGAATGTGATTTGCCAGAAACTATTCGGGAAAATGGGATGAAATTACCTGGGGTTTGCGTAGTTGAATCCATAGGATGGGTAGTACCTGAAACAATTTTAGCAAACGTATTTCCAAAAATGGATTGAGCATTAGTAGTATGAGCCGAATGTCGAGGGTTCGATTCATAAACGGATGTCGTTGGGGAAGAGCTTCCAGCAATCTGAGGGGTGTTCTTGGAAACAACATCTGGGCGGGGGCCTGTGGATGGGATCCCATGCACATGGTAGACAATGGCCCAGGGGTCATCACCGCCTGGGGCGGCTTTGTATGGAGAGACAGCAGCCGGCCCCCCATAAGGCAGCTCAAGGGGCCCGGCCCACCCATGGCATGTGGCAGCCATGGGGGGAAAGGTAGGCGCCCCCCTAATATTGCCGCATGGCATGGGCTGGGGGGAGGCCGCCCTCCCATGCGAACAACCAGCAGCAGCGTGCGACAAAGGAGGGAGCAGGTAAAGCTCCGACGGAATAAGCTCAGCAGACACGTGGTCTTGGCCCGGGCGAGTGGCTGAGTTAGCGGACGATGGCGTGAAAACCATGGGTACTTGGGACGTGAAGATGAAGGTTGTGATCGCGTATGAGGGATGAAATTGGACGTCAGTCCATGAAAAAGTGGCTCCACCATGGAGCCACCGGAAAGTTGGACGCAGAGGTCATCGAATGTCGTGAGAAGACGAACGCACACACTAGGATATGAAAATCCTATCCCTTAACCTGTTCTTTTTTCGATGTTTTAAACTTTTTTTTAACACTTGTTTTTAGCAATGTTATTATCAGCTAGGTTTAGCAATATTAACTTAAACATCAGATATCAAAATTATGCAGGAAAGTAAAGTGTTGTAAGTAAAATAACACAAGAAAAATTTATAGTGGTATGAGGATGGGGTAATTCCTCTAATCCACTATTCTCCAACTCCTGGAGGAATCCACTAGGTAACAGATCAGGTTACAAAGCAGTTATCAGTCCGAGACAGCCTTGATCACACAGCTAGTTGCTGCTGGGACTCAACTTCTTCACAAGACAGCTACCTTGCTACTTCAGCTCCCTTTGAACCCTTGGAATTGATCAGACAGCCTTCCAACAATCTCAAATCTTCTTGTTCGACCTTGAACCTTACTACAGCTCCTTCAACCTTGGAGAGTAGACCCCTTTTGTTCTTTAAACTATTTGCTCTTCAACTTCATGAAGTATTATTTCCTTCACTGAATGTGTTGGATCGAGTTCCTTCGATTTTAGGTTTGAGGAATGTCTTAGAAAGCTTGAGAGAATATTTTCGGGTTTGCTTGCTTGCTTGCTTGTAAAACTCTCTTAGAATTTGTTGTGCTTGGTAACCCAGCATTTGCTTCCTCAGCTGTCTATTCTTGATTTGCAGCTTGTGATGGTGACATACCCTCATATTAAATGATGTCTGCAGCGTTTCAGGTCATGACACAAGCTCAGTGCTTCCCATTGGTTTATTCTATTAGCACGCTTCTGGGATGAGCACTTTCAGACATGGCAGCACAAACGCATTACTATATTGAGTAAAGTCCTTGACTTCCGTGTAACAGATTAATATCAGTCGACTTGATTTGATAGCTGCCTTCACCCCTTTGACTTGAGTCAGCTCCAACCTTTTAGGAATGACTCAACTGTCTATTCAACTGGCAGACTTGGCTTTCAACTGACTTGACTGTCACTTCATCATCCTTTAATCAGCTGTCCCACAGTTGGATCTGTTCTTTAGTCGAGTTTGTGCCTTCCATCTTGACCACACTCATCTGACACACAACTGGGTCTTCTCTTCAGTCTTCAGTTGACTCTTGTATTCTTCAACATAGCTGACTTCACTCAGCTCATGCAGTCCTATCTATTACGAATAGAAATCTCACTCTTTTGCCACTATCTAAGAAGGCGCCAAGGAATGGAGCCCACCCGAGATCGAAAAAAATCCACCACATATATCGAATCTGATTCAACCCAAAGATTGGTCCAACCCTTATGAAAAGCATAATAGATCGCACGCATCACCGCAACAAACCTCCTCAAAAGAAACCTCTTGCCGTGCGAAAACCGCCCGCTGTCGTGCTACGCCCTGGAGACCCTGCTGCACTACCATCCGTATTGACTTTGATACATCCCAGAAGGGGTAAATGCTAAGAAATCAGAATAATTCGTGGAGCCTTCTGTGCATGTCCCTGAACCTTCAATCGGTGTAGATAAAGTAAATCCCCCTGAGTATTATTCATGCAAGCTTTATCTAGAGAGGTGGACTCAATTATAAGAGCCCTCAACTGAATAAAAGCCGCATCCTTAGTCCATTGCTTGTCATTGAAAATCATATCATTCCGTATGTGCCAAAGAAGCCATATGCAAGATATAATCGCCACCCTCCATAAAATGCAATCTGGTCACTGACATGAAATCCCATCACATGAACCATGAACTCATAAAATCTAAAGACTTTGCAAAAATCCAGAGCAAATGATTCAGCAATCCAGTCCCAAAGAGCCCCTGCAAAATCACAAGAAACAAAAGATGATCAATCGAACCTGAATGAGAATAACAAAGGCCACAAGAGGAAGGCCCAATGAATCCTCGATGATGGAGAACGTTCAGTACAACCAGGCGCCTGTAAATGTCTCTCCAAACAACAATAGAACATCTTTCAGGGATGTAAGATGACCAAATCCAAGAACCCCATTTAACAGTAGGGAAAGAAGGCCGTAAAAATGCATAGGCCGATTTAGAAGAAACCATCCCATCACAAGAATGCATCCACACCCGTTTATGCGTAGAGTCTATAGTAATTGGGAAATGGACAATGTCACGAACAATATCCAAAAAATTCTCCTACAAACAAAAACGTGAAGTGCCAAGTATTATCAAAGAAGAAATCCGAGATGCGATGCTGAAAGTGAATTCGATACTCATGAGGTATACCAATCCAATTCGCAATAACATAACCAAGCCAATTATCCGTCCAAAACGCAACAGAGGAGTTCGCCCCTGGGATCCAAAGATATTCCGTCAAATAATCAGTCACTAACGGCCATAGTCCAGCCTAAGTTGAAGAAGGCAAGAAAGTGTGTCTAAAAGAACCATTCGCCAACAAGAATTGGTCTCATTCCTTGGCATACAACAATGAGCCTAATTTACCATAGCAAAACCCTTCTAATTAATATCACTGATCCAAAGAAAATTGCTCATGACTTTTTCTAACTGCTTAAGCATGGAAATCGGCTATTTATAAATGAACATGGTGTGAACCAAAGAACTGGAAATTACGGATCACCAAACAGACTCGACCCGCCAATGAAAGGGAACAACCTTTCCACCGTTTAAATTTAAGAATGATTTTATCAAACAAAGGCTGTAATTCACCCCTGCTTAGGAGCACCTTTGAACATTGGAACCCCAAGATATGTAGTCGGAAAAGTTCCACTTGTAATCCCTATAATAGTCTAGATCCGACGCCGAATATGCTGAGAAACCTAAGCTCCAAAAAACACCGTAGATTTATTCGGATTAAACACCTGTCCGGAAAGAGAGGCATAAAGACGAAGAGTACTACAGATATGGCGCGCATTAGCAGAGTTAGTCACACAAAGAATCACAATATCATCCGCATACAACATAGTAGAGGGAAAGGTGATATTTCACGGAGCAACAAGAGGCGTGAGAAGTTGTGAGGAAACTAATCGTGTGATAAGCTTCCCAAGAACTTCTTCAGCGATGCAAAAGAGCAGTGGGGAAAGCGGATCCCCCTGACGAACACCCTGAGTGCAAGCAAAATAACCCATCGGTGATCCATTAAGCAATATCGAAATACGGGTTGAATGTGGGATTACATAAATCCAAGCAACAAACGTGTTCGAAAACCCAAATCGACGAAGCACGTAAGTAAAAAAACCCAGCTCAGAGTATCCAAAGCTTTACGAATATCGATTTTCAAAATCAAATTATTATCATTCCGATTATGCAAAATATGGAAACCCTCTGAGACCAAAGTTATGCAGTCATGAATATGTCGACCTGGAATAAATCCAAACTGCGTGAGGGAAAAATTATGTTGATTATCCCTCCAAATCTAGTAGCCAGAATCTTCGTTATAACTTTAAAGATAAAGTTTCTCATTACAATGGGCCTGCAATTATCAACTAGATTAACATCTTTACTTCTAGGAATAAGAACCATAAAGCTAGAATTGACTTTAGACGGCAAAAACCCAGACACAAAGAACTGGTGCACAACTGCAAATACATCCACAGAAATAAGATCCCAACAATGCTGATAGAAAACCCCATTAAAACCATCCAGGCCCAAGAAATTGTCTAATCGAAGATAAAAAACTGCATCCTGAATATCCAACTTAGAAGGCAAGGAGGTTAAACAAATATTATCTGCATTCAAAACCAATGGGCTAATAACCAGATCAATCGGAGAGAAATCAGGAGGAGGCCCAACATATGCTATGAATAGATCCTCAAAGAAAGCAATAATGTGACTGCGAATGGCTACCGGATCCGTGGACAAAATACCATTGATCATCAAACCATGAATCCCAGACCGAGCGGTCTTGGTTTGAGAATGATGATTGTAGAAAGAAGTATTACGGTCCCCAACAACAAGCCATGCAACCCGAGACTTCTGGCGAAGAAATTCCGACTGTAACAAAAGAGCCTGATTGAGAGAGTTTAGAGCATCGAGTTCCTGCTCCTTACGAATAACATTGTATCCAAGAGTCTCAATATCATACTGAATTTGCCGCATTTTCTCTAACTTATCATCAACTGCACGATTAACATCCCGAATAATATCTCGATTCTAGGCACGAAAAACCATTCGCAATCTCTTAAGTTTAATCATCAATCGAATCAAAGGATTTGAGCCAGCGCAAGGAAATCCCAAGAAGAAGCAATGATCAAACCAAAACCCGGATGTTTAGTCCACATATGCTGAATATGAAAAGAAGATGGCCCATTATAAGCTTAAGTCAAACAAGAGAGCAAAAGAGGGTGATGGTCCGAACAAATACTGGGAAGAACATAATTATCAACCTTTTGCCAAAAATTAATGAACTGTGGACTAGAAATAGCACAATCTACCCATGCTTGAATGAGCGTGTGATTGGAACGAGTGGCACACCAAGTAAAGAAATTACCCACGGTAGAAATAGCCATTAACCTCGCATTATCAAAAAATTCTAAAAATCCTGGCAAGAAGCCAATGACGCAACACCCTGACTAGTGCGCTCATGATTACCAAGAATATCATTAAAATCACCCAATAAAACAATATCATCAAGCCCCAAGAAAACAATATCATTCCAAAGTTGTCTACGAGCCACATGATTACAAAGAGCATCACAAACCCCACATGAAAAGTATTATTGGCATATTGAACCCGAAGAACCACACATTGATCAAAAAGAAAAACCTGCTGCAAAATAGTGAAATCTTGACGCCGAAAAATCCAAATATCCGATCTCCCAGTAGAACGGAAATTCTGCACCACAAAATGTAACCCGAGACTAGCCCAGTAAGAATCAAAAATATTATGTAACTCCACTTTAGGTTCTGAGATAGCAACCAAATAAGGCTTATGACACTGACATAAATCCTTAAGAACATTGCGAGAGGCAACATTCCCTATCCCCCAGATATTCTAAAAGAGACAATTCACTGAGGTAAGACTGGATAATGAGACCGTGTTGGAGACACGAATGGTGGATCATCAAAAGAAGGTTGAAGGAGACCCAACCTCTTATTATCAAAGGACGGGCGAACCCCTATATCAGACTGAGAATCATTATCATCGTAATCAGCCCATCTTTTACTCGCCGCAACGTTAAGTGCCTTAGCACCATCGAAATCCATGGTGATATTCAATTTATGTATAGGTGGCATGGGACTGAGCTCAATTTCCTTATGAAGGCATTGCCTGGCCGAATCCAAGGATCGATCCTGAATAGCCTTACAAAGGTGTCGGATAGATTTTTTCAAATGATACTGAACAATATGAGGTTGTTTTTGTATAGCTGAATAGGAGGGCAAAGAAGACACATTTAAAATCCTAGAATCAGAATCCGGAGGAGATGTATCCGAAGTAATATAAGAATCCTCCTCCTCTGCCAAGGTAGCAAAAGAATTACCCAAAGCCACCCTAGTAGAAATGGGAGCTGGAACGTCAGACACCAGAACAAAAAGGAGAGAAGCCGAACCCATCCCCCCAGAAGAGACTGTATCATCCATTGAGTTAGCAACGACCTTTCCCTTATCCTGAGATTTGTGAACATGACGATAAGTTTTACAAACCCTGGACCGTCCTCTTTGAGAAATGGGACATCCAGTAGGTTCTTTGACCTCAGCAGATTTTCCCATACGGTGACAAGAAGCAGAGTTATGCTCCGTGATACAACAACTGGAACAAAATTCAGGGAGTCTTTCATAACTGACAGAGATAAAAGAACAATGACCCATACGTTCCAACATAAGGTAATCGTGCAAAGGCTTAGCAAGGTCAACCTCGACCAACACACGAACAAAATGACCCAAAGAACCATCCAAAGACCTATGATCAATCTGAACCGGAGTCCCAATGGCCTTGGTAATTCCCATAATTAAACTAGGATCCCAATATTCAATGCTTAGTTCAAAGATTCTAACCCAAACACTGGCTATAGATGTAGTAACTTTGTAGGGGGTTAAAATCCGGCACCCAAGGGGACAGGCGAATAGAACCCAGATTAATCTCCTAGGAAACACGAGTTTGACATCGGGAGCGATCCTGCGCATTTGAAAATTTAACACAAAAGTACCCCTTGACAGGGGAATTAATTTCCAATCATTTTTAGTTCCCCATAATTCCGAAAGCCGTTTATGAAGCGGCATTATAGGCCATGACTTATTACCCTTAGCAAGAATAACACGACCAATCAAAGCATAAGAAAATTCCGCAATACGTTGTTGGTAAATATTCTCATCGATAGTCACAAAATAATAATCACCCTTTTTTATGGGTTCAGGGATAGAATAAGACTTACCAGAAATAATATTGGAGAAAGATTTAGTGTTGCCTGGAACCTGAGGTGTTGAAGAAACCAGAGCGAGAGAATTACCAGAAATCGAGACTTAAATGTTTTTAATCACAAATAGAAGAAAAAACCCTAGTGTGTGCGATTTCACCGTCACTGTGTGTGCATCATCTCCGTCATCTTCTTCACTACTCCGGTGACTCCATGACGGAGTTACTTGGGCTCACGTCTAATTTCCGGCCACCTCAACGGCCACCGTCCACCACAGCCCATCTGATCCCACCCTCAGTCGCAAACCCTGCGTCAATTCACCATGCAGGTCACGTCGTTGAAGGGGCTCCATGGCCTTCTTCCTCTTTGCCGGTGACTGACTCTCCATTGACATCCCATGTTGCAGGGCACGGGGTTCCAACGTACGTCGCCCCCACGTATGTGCTTACAACCCCATCCTATGGATATGCCATCGACAACGCCATCCCGCCGGACAACAACTTCTTCCGCATGCCTCGTATTACGGAGTTTTCCTGATCGCGACGCTTCTCCATCTGAGCAGCACCACATTCTCGTGCAGCAGAGCCAGGGTAACACACACGCTTCTGGTCCCACGTCCTTTTACGGTGTCAGATGGAATTTCCTTCCGCTCAGGTCATCGGCGCCCAGCGACAAGGTCATCTCTTCTTCCACATGTCCGCCGGCGACCACCAGAACAAGCCCAGGGGGGCGGCCACCCCTATCGCATGATGCAGCCCCATCAATTACCCCCATGGCTGCCATTAACCATGGGGGGCTCGGCCCCTCCAATTGTTCCTATAGGGGGCCGGCGGCCACTTCACCTTCTACGGTGGTCCCCTCCCAGGGGAGTGATGACCCCTGGGCCACAGTCTCCCATACTCAGTGCATTCCTCCTGCATGCCCACCCACGGGCCCACAACCTCCTTCTGGCCACACGCAGACTCCCCAGTTTCCTGGAATATCTCCGACAACGACATCCAATTATCCCACGAACCTGCGACTTTCGGCTCATTATCCCAATGCACAATCTCAATTTGGAAACACATTTGCTAATATTGTTGCAGGTACTCATCATATGGATTCCACGACTCAGGCCCCAGGTAATGCTAATTTGTTTTGCACAGTGGTTTCTGGTAAAAATCAATCTATCCCAAAACCGGTTCAAAAGGTGATTATTATTCCATTATCATTGATGATTATGTTTACCTACAACGTGTCGCTGAATTTTCCTATTCTTTGATTGGGAGGGTCATCTTGGGAAAAGGTAATAAGCCATGGGCTACTATGCTCTTGCATAAACGCCTGTCTGAATTATGGGGTATTAAGGATGACTGGAAATTAATTCCCTTGGGCAAGGGATTTTTTTGCGTCAAATTGTTTAATGCGCAGGACCGTTCTCGGGCTCAGCAGCGCACAACCTGGACGCTTAACCTGGGTACTATCCGTCTATCTCCATGGGTGTCGGATTTCAACCCCTACAAGGTGCAAAACTTAGTGTCTAGCGTTTGGGTTTGCATCTTTGAACTCAGTTTGGAATACTGGGACCCATCTAACATCATGGGGATCGCCAGTGTAATTGGGAATCCTTTAAAAATTGATCAGCGATCAATGGATGGTTCTTTGGGTCATTTCGTTCGGGTTCTGGTGGACATCGACCTCTCCAAGCCATTAGAAGAACGCATTATGGTTGAACGCACTGGCAAGTGTTCTTTTGTTTCCATCGTTTACGAAAAACTCCCTGAGTTTTGTTCGTGGTGTCAGGTTACGGGACATTCAACAGCCTCTTGTCGCCTTAACAATGCGGGTAATACAACTACGGAAGGGCGTGCATCACCAGCCCATGGACGTTCACGGGCGCCGGCTTCTCGTTAGAATTCATTGCAGTGCGGGCGCTCCAGGGTACGGAAGGTTTATTGTCCTGTTCAGCAGGATAAGGGCAAGGCCGTCGATGACTCATTGGGAAAAATGGGTTCAGCTATGCGCACGAATTCTCCACCCGCGCAATAGTCCCTTGCTCTTCGGACATCCATCTCGGTAACACATTTGAGGTTCTTGGTTCAGCAGATTCTCAGGATCAGCAACCCGTAGATTATCAGGCCGATTATCCAGCTAGGGAGCCATCTCCCAAGGCTAATGCTTCCGACTCCAGCTTGATCTCCACCATTATGCCCATTACGGTTCAATATCCTTTGGGAAAGCCTATTCGGACTCTGAGCCGTGCTTTTCGGGACAGCTCATTAGACTCGGCTAAAGATAGAATCCTCCGGAAGGTCACATCGGGACTATCCCCACCAGTGCACGATGTCACCATCGAACCAAAGCGCCCATCACCACATGAGATGAACTTTGCAGCTTCCAAGAGATGGGCAGACTACGCAGATGAAGTTGGTAACTCTCAATCATCCGACTCGACAATGCACCACACGCCTGTTTTTACTGTGCGATCGGCGCAGGCACCCCTTCTCACCGTCTCAATGAATTGCATCTTCTGGAATATCCGGGGGATCGGGAACATTGCTTCTCACAATGTTCTTAAGGCTTTATGTCACAAACATAAACCTTATATTTTAGCCATTTGTGAACCTAAGGTGGCCATTTCATCCATTTCGGATTCTTACTGGAATAGCTTGGGACTCGGTTTTAACTTGCTCGAACTTCCGTGCGACGGGCCCCGGATATCTGGGTCCTATGCGATGCCAACGTCTCGGTCCTTAATTAGGTTTGGTCCTCTTCTCAGTGTATTATTCTGCAAATTCAATTTGGTTCTTTGGTTTTCCATGTTGGTTTTGCTCATGGTTTGTGTGATCATGTTGCTCGGCGTGCACTTTGGTTGGAGCTGAGGAATTTGGGTCTTACTGATCTGCTACTTATTGGGGATTTCAATGTTGTGTTGGGTCATCATGAGCGCTCTGGCACGGGTTCTTTATCCCAGGCTTCTTGCAAAGACTTTAGGGATTTCTTGGGGATGCAAGGCTCTTTGTTGTGCCGACTTTGGGAAATTTGTTTACTTGGTGCTCCCCCCGAAGGCCTCTAGCTCTTCTTCAGACTAAACTGGATCGAGCCCTGGCAACTGGCCCATTTTTCAATCTTTGGCAAGTTGTTAAGGGCTTAGTCCTTCCGCGCATTAGCTCAGATCACCATCCCATACTGGTCTCCTGTTCGTCCTCCATTACCAAGGGACCTTCTCCATTTTGGTTCCAGCGTATGTGGATTCATCATGACTCTTTAAGGGGTATTGTTACTGCCTCTTGGGCTCTCCCTTGCGCGTCGCCCGACCCTCTGCAACGCATCATGTGGAAGCTCAAGAGGTTGAGACAAACGATTAAGGTATGGAACAAAGAGGTTTTTGGGGATGTTAATCGTCAGGTGGATTATCAGATAGAAAAGGTCCAGCAGATTCAAGCAGATATTCAATCCGAGGGTTTCACGGAGGAGCTGAGGGATAGGGAATTGGAGGTACAGACAGAGCTTTCTCGCACATTGCTCATGCAGTCGGATTTTCTTCAGTAGAAAGCCTGTTCCGCATGGTTAAAGGATGGTGATCGGAACACCGCATTCTTTCATCGTCGCTGCTAGATTAGAAGCGGACGTGTAGGGATTCAGGGATTGATGATCGACGGTACTTACACGGAGGATTCGGGGACCCTCGCTAATCATATTGTCTCATTTTATACAACTCGCTTTTGCGATCTGAGGCGGAGACCAGCTCGGACTATACTTTGGTCGATCGTTGATTTCGCCTACCATTACTACAATTGATAATGCGCTCTTGTGACGCCATTCCTTCGGATCCGGAGTTAAAGAGGTAGTTTTTGATATGGGTTTGGATAGTGCACCAGGGCCGGACGGTTTCAGTGGGAGATTCTATCAGTATTTCTGGGACATCGTGTCAGATGAGATGTTGGCGGCAGTCCATTATTTCTTTGTCACGGCCTCCTTTCCAACAGGGTTGAATGCCAGTTTCATGGCACTCATCCCAAAAACAAAGGAGGCTAATGTGGTGGAGGACTTTAGACCGATTGTCATGAGTAATTTTCTTTTTAAAATTATCACGAAGATCCTGGCAACTCGTCTGGGTGCCATCATCTCTTCGTACTTGTCTCCGACTCAGTTTGGATTTATCCTAGGCAAGCAGATTTATGACTGTATTGAGCTGGTTTCGGAGGGGTTTAACATTTTGCAGGGGCGGAGTGACACCAACATGATTCTCAAGATTGACATCCGCAAGGCTTTTGATACGATTCATTGGGGTTTTTTGATACACGTTTTGCGTCGCTTTGGTTTCTCCGAGGTGTTCATTCACTGGATTGAGATTATCCTGAGATCCTCCAGAATTTCGGTCCTTCTAAATGGGTCGCCCGTGGGTTATTTCTCTTGCTTTTGCGGGGTCAGACAGGAGGATCCGTTATCACCCCTTCTCTTTTGTATTGCACAGGATGTTCTCGACGGCGGGTTATTGGAGGAAGCGGTGAGGAGCAACCACCTTCAAGCCTTCATGGCGCCTAAGCAGGTTGTTTTCCCTTCATCGATGATGTATGCGGATGATATTGTGATTATGTGTTGGGCATCCACGAGCAATGCACGTTCTATTATCCAGGTGCTCAATCTATATGCGGACATTTCGGGGCAGATCTTCAATCCAAATAAATCTAAAGTTTATGTTGGCAGCTGGGTTTCTAATTATGTGTGAGGACGTATTCAGACAATTACAGGGATGCATCTGGGTGCCTTCCCTACGACCTATCTAGGCGCCCCTATCTTCAAAGGGGCACCAAAGGTGGTGGATCTCCAGCCCGTGTTTGATAAAATTATCTTTAAGTTCAGGAGGTGGAAATGGTCTTCTCTATCTATTGCTGGTCGCATTTGTTTGGTGAATTCGGTGATTACCAACTCCTTCGTGCATACTATGATGGTGTACAAGTGGCCTAGAACTTTGCCTCGGCAAATGGAAACGGCCATGCGTAATTTCATTTGGACTGGGAATGTGAACTCTAGGGGTTCAGTGGTGGTTAACTGGAGTCGTTGCTGTATGCCTCGGGCGGAAGGAGGCTTGGGCGTCCGTTCCATCGTGGTTGCCAACAATGCCTTCCTTATAAAGATGGGTTGGAAGATTATGACTTCAAACTCTTTGGTTTACAGCATCCTCAGAAAACGCTTTTTAACCTCTGAGGGTTCTCCTCGCAGTTCGTATATCCCATCTTCCATCTGGAGAGGGGTTAGGCCTGGGCTAGCAGGGTTCTTGGAGGACTGTCGTTGGATTCCCGGATGCAACTCCAACATTTCATTCTGGCTGGATAATTGGCTCGGCTACACCATTGCAGATAGGATTGGTATTCCGCAGGAGTACAGATATTTGTTTCGGCATCACATCTCGGATTACTTTTACGATGGGACTTGGCATTTCACCCTATCGTTTATTGAGGCTTATTTGGATATGGTTCGAGATATTGTTAGAATCCCGATCGCCCCGGACTCGTCGAATGCGCGGGCATGGATTCACTCCGACGATGGGATTATTTCTTTGAAGGTGGCTTACTCATATCTGCGCCCACATTCCCTGGTGGTGCAATGGGGTTCTTGGATTTGGTCTCCTAATATTCCGGAAAGACGATCGATTGTGACTTGGCGCGCCATTCATAATCGACTGGACGTTTTGGACGTCTTGCGTCCATGGGGTTCCTTCACAGGCCCCTCGGTTTGTGTTCTTTGTTGTCTTGATGCGAATCTGATCATTTATTTGTCTCATGTGCTTTTGCAGGAGCCCTATGGAAGTGGATTTTCGATTCTTTTGATATTCACTACTTTAGGGCTTATAGTTGTAATGAATTCCTGGTGCGTTTAATGGGTTTTCATTTCAGTGAGCAGGTTTCTTTTCTTTGGCGGGTTGCCATATTATCAGGCATTTGGCTCATCTAGCAGATCAGAAATGACTTGACCTTTCACTACAAGATCTGGACACTAGAGGCGGCCATCCTACGCCTCCGTGTTCTTATTCTTGAGTCTTCCTCCTTGGATAGAGGTTGCATGCATAATGACCAAAGGGACCTTCTCATTCTTCACCGACTACGGGTTCCTGGGTGCCCTAGATAGGCCCCGAAGATTGTGCAGGTTACATGGCAGAAGCCTTTGCCGGGATGGACTAAAGTTAACACAGACGGAAGCGCTACGGGAGCGCGCGGTCGCCTAATGGCCTCCGGGGGTTTTCGTAACTGTAGGGGGTTCTTTCGGGGGTGCTTTGTGGAACGTTGTGGATTGGGTTTCGCTTTTGAGGCGGAGCTATCGGCGGCTATGCGAGCCATTCACTATGCTTTTTCGAAGGGGTGAAATCAACTATGGCTGGAGTCAGACTCGGTCTATGTGGTGGAGTTGCTGCGGAGGAGATCGATAGGGGTGCCTTGGCGCCATTTGGGTAGGTGGTGGTTCACCCTTCACCTTCTTTCTGAGATGAATTTTGTGGTCTCGCACATCTTTAGGGAAGGCAACCGGGTAGCGGATATTCTTAGCAAGACATCGCACGAGAATACGTGGTGGGGGACGCCCCCAGCGGCTATTATCCCATCCCTCACTCAGGATTATGTTGGCCAATCTAACTATAGGTTTGATAGGTTTGCTAGCTAGTGCGTCTGCTTTCTGTTATTTGGGCGCACTTTCCTATGGGGGGTACTCTTTTTCCTTCCAAGGGTTTTTCTCACAAGGGTGGGTTTTACCTTGGAAGGTTTTAACGAGGCCCCAACCATTCAGCCATCTGGTCGGCTTGTGACCATTCTGTTATCTGCTTTGATGTTGTTTATAGGCTTTACTTTGGCTACCTGATCAGCCTGTGATCGGGACGGCTCCTTTTCATTTTTATATATTATCGCATTTATTCAAAAAAAAATTACCAAAAATCGTGCTTGCAAGAATTACCCATAATTGGGTTAATGTTAGAGTGGTGGTTATCCAGATGATGGGGATTAGCAAATAACCTTTAGGATGACACCATGTACAACGCCACTTGTCTCGAGAGGAGACCACAACTTGGACTTCACTTGGAACTTCCCAGGGGCCACCATCCCCCTGGGAGAGGGGAGGCCCAAGAGGTTGCCCCCTCATCGCTGGCCTCCCATAAGAAGAGGAGAAGGGGCCGGCACCCCCATGAAAGGCCATGGAAGGCCGTGCTGCACATGGTGTAATTCTTTACATGCATTTTATTTCATCTCATATTTAAATAATTTCAAATTATAAATTTTTGCACTGATAGTTGTACAATAATATATAATCTTATATAATATTTTTGCACCCAAAAAAAGAACTATTTAATTAACCTAAAAACTCACAGCAGAAAAATATATTAAAGCCCCTAATTACTTAGTCATGGCAAAAATAACCCCAATATTCTTCGCTCTCCTCATTCTCTTAGGTTTTTCATGCTTTGTTTCCCATTGTTTGCGAATCATTAAAGACGACGTAAACTTCAACCATCAGTCTGCCGGAAAGGAAGAGAAGTGGTTCCATTTTGCTTTTCCTCCAATTCCGACCGCCAATGGAATCAAGTGGCCGCCGTCAAAGTTGTGGCCTCATTGGGAATACGTTCACCCGCCCGTGCCTGCGGAGGTTATAAGTGGCCACCTAAAGATTTGCCCCATTGGCAGTTTGTTAGTCCACCGACCCCTGCTGGAGGCTACAAGTGGCCACCTAAATTGGCCTCATTTGCAGTTTGTTTATCCGTCGGTGCCGGCCGGAGGTTACAAATGCCGCCTCAGGTTTGCCACATTGAAATTTTGTTTACCCGCCGCCTAAGCATGGTTCAGACACTACGGTGGACAACGGTGCGGTGGCTCCGCCTCCAGTGGCTTGAGTTTTTGAGTTTAGTTAGTTTGATTTAGTAGTTAGGAAAATATTTTTTTTAATAAGTTGGAATCCTGGTCAACGCCCTCACAAAGAGTGAGTGATACAACTTGAGCTATAAGCTAGTGGTAGTAGTTAGGAAAATATGAATTAGGTATTTTTTTCAGTTTGCAGTTTGTTTATTTCGTTTTTGTTTTGTTTTCATATTTGGTTTTATTTAGATCATGAATTTCGTTGGTTTCTGAAATTAATGAATTAATTATCTAGTTTATTTAATAAAAATATTAACCTGAAAACTCAAGCATCTTTGTTGTAACGACCCAATTTTATGAAATTAAAGTACTCTTTTAAATGTTATTAAGAAAATACGAATTTATAAGTTAAAGTGAGCCCAATAATTTATACAAAAGACAATAAATATTTTTAATTCTAATTAATAATAATAATAATAATAATAATAATAATAATAATAATAATAATAATAATACATCTTGCAAATTAAATTATCTAACAATTATCCCTGTCATGCCCCAAAATGGAAGTCGTGACACAGATAATCAAACTTATGCCGGTTTGTAAAGTTGACCCATTTATCTATTAACATAACCCAACATAAATAACAAAATTTCCAAAATAACTTAGATATTTAAATAAACTAAGTCTAGTACAGTCGCAGCGGAATCAAACGAAATACAAACCAATGTCATAACATTCCTACGGGTCCTACGCTCGACTATTACATTAGAAATTGCTAGGAAATTTGTCCATTACAAAATAAAATTCAAATTGTCTTAAATAATCACCAAATACATCGGAAAACTAATCCGTAACTTCATAATCATCACCATTGTCATCCTGATGCGGGTCCTCATCCTCTGGTTGTGAAAACAGGTGGGAGTGAGATAAAAATTCTCAGTGGGTGTGGTGCGTGTGTGAACGTGGCTTACAGTTATGCAAGAAAATCATTTCATGGAATTTTATGCATTAAACATGCATATATGATTATCATACCCTTTTTTTTAAATCTCAATTAAAGTAACTTTGGTTGCAACAAAATCAATGCAAACGAGGACCAAGAAATAAGTCATCTGTCAAACAGTGGATATACAAGATGCTCTTTGCTTGATGAATACATAAATTGATACGGGGGAAAAACGCAAGGAGTCTATGAGCGGTCTACAAGAATTGCAGGTCAAGCGTGAGCCTTTTGTAAGTTTTTTTGGGGAGAAGTTTCTACCTTTCTTTTACATCAATCACCAGCTAATGTAGGAGAACGAAACCTTGCACAACGGCACTGCCCGTTTCACCTTCATCGTATTATGCCACGTCTATTATACACAACTTCTGATCACTACTCTCATAGGACGAGAAATAACCCCATCCCTCGGCCTCAAGCCCCTAGTGAACACAAAAACTCTGGCTACTTTTTCAATAGCAATACCGCAACTTCCACGACCTCATTGTTCGAAAAAGAAAAAACGAGCTCCTTCGGAAAAAGTTGTCTTAAATTGACGCCCACGGTATCATGAAAAGTTGCTAAGCTATAGCCTTGGTCGATCTTAAGCTCTCAGATATTCGGAAAACTTGGCAGCATATGATCCATCCTCAATCATGGTTACGGAAGTTTCTGTACTAAACTGATTTTTGAAGTTTGGTTCGCCGACAATAATACCAGTCCATGGGAAGTTTCTATGTGCGAGTCCATTAAAAGCTTAGTTGTTGCACTATGATATGCAATTGCAGCTTCTTCCTTCTTGGATTTATATCTGCTGAGTTCAACCATTGGACGAAATCTCTTGTTCGATGGTGCCACATAATACACGTCAGCAAACTTTGTGCTTCCTTCTGCTCTGATCCGTAGAATTCATTTTCCATCCAGGAAGAGTTTGAGAAATTCTCGATTTCTCCATCGCCCAAAGGAAGCTGTCATCCTGCTTCACGCCAGCTTCGTCGTAACAGGATATGTCAAGCTCAATAAAATCAAGAAGCAAGACTCACATCATTGATCATTATCATAACCTTATTCATTAATATCAATCACGAGTTAAACAAGTCAAATCAGTTAGATGTTAGTTAACAAAAGTGGTTGCGCACGAAAATGTGATGCCAACCCAGAAATCAACCAGAAATGTTGCGCACCAGAGTGACACAACCAGACCGTCCTTATTAGGCGAAGAAGTGTTGATCAAACATCGACTCCCCAACAGATCACCTTTTCCCTCCAATGGATATGGCCGTAACCACTATCCCAGTAGGCACGACGTCTCCATAGTGGGGCTAGCTAAGTCCAGAGATCGTCATAATCATGATTATACCCATTCTACAACCCAATCGCCCGCCAAACTCTCCTATTCGGCTCGAGATTGGGATTTGGACAATAGAGGCCTGTACGGAATTGCAGCCGAGCTACCCATCTCATACACGATACATCCATTCCATAGATACAGTCAGAGATAGCTCACTCAAGCGATTAGCAAGTCAGTCAAAACTGCCAGTGTGTTCATAAACACACGAAATCCGGTATTAAGTCATCTAAGTTCGAATTCACGGTCTAGTTACTGGGTGGATAATTTAGCCAGATAGATTATTGGTTCGATACTTTATGCAAAAGTCCATATCGTAATATTATATATTATTCCGACGAGGAAGTCGCCTTATTGTTCGTGTATTTATCCGGGTAAGAAAGCCCGCCTAATAATCGGATAATAAATAAAAATATAATTTTTGTTGAATAATATAAAAATATGTCAAAAATTAATATAAAGAAACTGACTTTGAAAATATAAATTTTCTAGGTCCTTAGTGATTTTATTTTAAAATAAATCCTTTTTACTAAGGAAGGTATTTTCATACCGGTTTTTAAATTCAATAAGTTTTGATCCGGACTCGGAACGAGGCAATGTCAGTTCTTAAATTTTTTATACATTCCAAAGAGTTATATTTTTAGGGTCCCAGTGTCAGATTTTTGAAATTTACAGATTAGCCCTTAATTTGTTCAAAAACAATATTTTTGACCCGATATTTTAAAAATAAATATATCTCAAACCGAAAAGGGTTTTAATGTGATTCCAAGCTTAAAAATTTCCTTAGGATGGTAATTATTATGAGGTAAAAATAGTTCTAAAATGTTTGCAGGTTAAGTACCCTATCTTCAAAAAATTATATTTTTGGCCCAAAGGTGATTTTGTTGTTAAGGGCTCGTTTCAAGTCCAAATTTCATGAAATTTGGACTAAGTGTCCACAATGTTATTAAAAATAAGTTCATAATATTTTCGGGGCAGTGACTATCCAAATTTTTAAAAATTACAGTGGGGTCCCTTAAGTTTTAAAAATTATCATTTTAGTGTCTAATTAGTCTCTTATTGCATTTACTTGACCCGAAGAGTCTCCATTTTTTTGTCATTTTATATAAAATATATACAGTGTTTGGAGTCCAAAATTTTAAATTGTTAGATAGGTCCTTCACAGTTTTGTACTTTATGATTTTGGCCCTATATTTTACAATAATTGCAAAGATTTTTTTAATGAATTGAAATATATATAAAAAATGAAAAATAGTGTGATCCCGATCACAGGCTGATCGGGTAACCAAATAAAAGCCTGAAAACAAGTGCGGAAGTAAATCTAAATGGTCACAAGCCGACCATATGGCTGAATGGTTGGGGCCTCGTTAAAACCTCCCAAGGTAAAACCCACCTTTGTGGGAAAACCCTTGACAGGAAAAAGAGTACCCCCCATGAAAAAGAAGGCCTCCAAAAGTAGGAAAAGAAACCTGAATCCATGACGCATTAAGTAACAAACCTATAACTAGACTGGCCCATGTAGTCCTCCGTAATGAGCTGAATGATGTCTACTAGTGGGCCGCCCCACCAAGTCCCATCGTCCCGCTTCTTGCTCAGCATGTCCGCCACTCGATTGCCTTCCCGATAAATATGTGAAACCACTAGCTCCATGTGAGAGAGCAGATGAAGTGTATAGCGCCACTTGCTTAAATGACACCAAGGGACCTCCACAGATCTATTGTTAAGCAGATTCACCAAGTACATCGAATCCGATTCTAGCCAAAGTTGTGTCCACCCTTTGGCAAATGCATAATGGATGGCCAACATTGCTGCCACAAACTCCGCCTCGAATGCGTAACCCGTGCCACAATGGTCTACAAAACAGCCCCTGAAGAAGCCTCTGCAATTCCAAAATACACCAAAATAGAGGCTTCCCCGCACCCAGCGCTCCCTTCCGTATTCACCTTGATCCAGCCCGGGAGGGGTTTATGCCAGTTCACTTCCAAAATCTTTAGTGCTGGTCTAGGATGAACCAGAACCTGCAGTCTATGGAGAATGAAAAGGTCGTGTTGATCATTGTGCATACAACCCTTGTCTAGGGCAGCAGACTCTATGATAAGAATCCGAAGATGCATGATAGTCGCGTCCACCATCCAGAGCTTATTGTGAAATGTCAACTCATTCCGGATATGCCAGATGCAAGACAAAGCAACCACTCTCCATAAGAAATTAACCTGCTCACTGAAATGAAAATTCATTAAACGCACCAAAAATTCATTAAAGCTATAAGCCTCAAACGGGTGGACGTCAAATGAGTGAAAAATCTAACACCAGAGAGCTCCTGCAAAAACACAAGAGACGAACAAATGATCAACTGATTCAGCGGAGGCGCAACAAAGAACACAGACGGAAGGGCCAATGAAACTCCCTCGAGGGCGTAAAAGGTCCAAGACGGCCAGTCGATTGTGGATCGCACGCCATGCCACAATCGATCTACGCTCTGGAATATAAGATGACCAAATCCACGGGCCCCAATTTATCACCGGGGAATGGGTGCGAATATGAGAATATGCCGCTTTAGATGTCATATTGCCATCATCGGAGTGCAACCAAACCCGCTTGTCTTGAGATGAAGGAACGATAGGGACACGAACAATGTCCCAAACCAGATCCATGTAAGTCTCCACAAAAGTGAAGGTAAAATGCCAAGAGTCGTCATAGAAATAATCCGATATGCGCTACCCAAACAAATATCTATACTCTTGTGGAATGCCAATCATGTCGCAATAGAGTATCCCAGCCAGTTGTCAATGCAAAATAATACTTTGGAACTATCCCCAGGGATCCAACGGGAGTCATCCAAGCAATCCACGATGCAAGGCTTAATCCCAGCCCAAATGGAAGAGGGAATGAAAGAGTTACAGATCGCACCATCTGATGTCAAATAGCGTTTTCTCAGAGTTTTGAAAATCACAAAATCCGAATTCATAACTTTCCAACCCAATTTCATCAGGAATGCATAATTGGCTGCCATAATGGACCTCACTCCTAAGCCACCTTCGGCCCTGGGTGTGTAGCAATGAGTCCAGTTAACCACCACCGAATCTTTAGAGTTAACATCCCCAGTCTAAATGAAGTTACACATGGCCCTTTCTATTTGCTTGAGCAAGGTGCGGGGCCATTTGTAAACCATCATTGTGTGTACAAACGAACTAGTAATCACCGAATTGTCCAAGCAAACACGACCAGCAAGGGAAAGAGAAGAACCTTTCCATCTTCTGAATTTGAGGATGACATTATCAAAGACGGGCTATAGATTCGCAACCTTAGGGGCACCCTTGAAGATTGGTGCACCTAGATATACGGTGGGAAACGTCCTGGGCTGGAACCCTATGATAGTTTGCACTCTCCCACGGACATGCGATGACACCCAGGAGCCAAAGTAAACTTTAGATTTCCGAGGATTGAATGCTTAGCCCGAAATATCCGCATAAAGGGTGAGAATCTAAAGAAGTACACGGGCGTTGGACGAAGACGCCCCACACATAATAACAATATCATCCGCGTATAAGATGGACGATGGGAAGACAATCCGTCTTAGTGCCATGAACGGATGTAAAACAGTAACGGGGATAAAGGATCACCCTGTCTGACCCCTCTAAAACAGGGAAAGTACCCCACTGATGTCCCATTGAGAAGCACTGATATTCTGGACGATCGAGACCAAGAAGCAACAAATCATCAAGACTCAAATTCATCAAATCCAGCCAAAGTGTGCAATGGTCAATATGATTACATAAACCATGAACCAATCCAATATGAAAAGTCAGAGAACCCCACTGAATCTAAAGAACAATACACTGAGATGAAACCAGAACCTGTTGTAAAATAGAGATGCCATGATTACAGAAAACCCAAATATCCGCCCGACCATTAGAACGAAAATTTTGAGTCACAAAACTCAAACCCAAACTAGTCTAATAAGAATCCAAAATCGAGATAATGTCCACCTTAGGATAACAAATAGCCAATAAAGATGGTTTATGCTTATAACATAAAGCCTTAAGAACATTACGAGAAGAAATGTTCCCAATACCCCGGATATCTAGAAGATGCAATTCATTGAGAAATAGGTGGGGAAACACCTCGTGGTGAGCGCACAGAAGTGTCAGAAGTAATATGGTCCTTAGGATCAGACGCATGAGCATTAGAAACATCGTCAGCGTAGTCCGCCCAACGTTTAGATGCTGCAAAATCTAATTCCTTAGGCCCTGTAGAATCCATAATAATCGTGAGGTCATGAATAGCTGGAGATGGACCCTGAGTAACAGACTGATGCATCCGGGACTTGGCCGTATCGAGGGAGCTATCCTGGAATGCTCTGCTAAGAGTGCGAATAGGCTTCTCCAGGGGATGTTGTATCGTCGAGAGGCAAACTACGAGAGTCAGATAAGGCAACAAATGAGCCAGTGTTAGAGACCGGGGGCCTAGGGACCGGATTACGAGTAGGCAGAACCGGAGGGGAGTCCGGAGAATGGGACTCAGGGTTATCATTCGTGGCAAGAGCCTCAAAAGCATTACCAAGATGAATATCATTAGGGCAAGTAACTATGACACGCGATGGAGATCTATCCCGCATAGTCGAACACGTATTTTCCATTGAGTTATCAACAGCCTTGCCCTTGTCCTTGGCCTGAGGCACTAGACGATAAATTTTGCAAACTCTGGAATGCCCTCTTTGAGAGATAGGGCATCCATCAGGGGCTCTGGATTGTCCCTACTGCGAACTAGCACGTTCTTCTAGAGTTGAGGACCTCGTAGAGGTAAGACGGCAGGAAGCGATCGAGTGTCCCATAATATTACACTTAGAGCAGAACTCAGGGAGTTTCTCATAGCTAACCGACACAAACGAACACTGACCAACCCATTCCACCTAATATGATCTTCCAACGGCTTTGCAAGGTCTATGTCAACCAACACACAAATAAAATGATCAAGGGAACCATCTAATGATCGCTGATCAATTTGAATCGGATTACCAATAGCACTGGCGATCCCCAAAATAGTATTGGGATCCCAATATTCCAAACTAAGCTCAAAAATTCAAACCCAAACACTGGCAATGGAAGTGTGAAGCTTGTAAGGGTTGAATTCCGAAACCCAGGGAGAAAGACGAATAGTCCCCGGGTTAAGCACCCAATTGATACGTAACTGAGCACGGGATCGATCCTGCACATTAGAAAATTTAACATAAAAATAGCCCTTGCCCAAGGGAATTAGTTTCCAATCATTTTTAATGCCCCATAGCTCTGAAAGTCGTTTATGCAAAAGCATAGTAGGCCAGGGCTTGTTACCCTTTCCCAAAATCACCCGCCCAATCAAAGAGTAAGAGAATTCGACGAGACGTTGCTGGAAAATGTTTTCATCAATAGTCACAGAATAGTAATCTCCCTTCCTTACAGGTTTAGGGATAAAATTAATCTTGCCCGAAACTATATGAGAAAATGAAGTAAGATTACCTAGGGCCTGGGGAAAAGTTGAATCCATAGGATGGGAATTACCTGAAATAACTTTGGCAAAAGTGTTATCCAAATTATTATTAGCATTATGAGCCAAAAGTCGGGGGTTCGATTCATGAGAGGAGGTCGTTGTAGAAGAGCTTCCAGCAATCTGAGTAGCATCTTTGGGAGGGCATGTAGGAGGAATGCCATGAAGATGGCAGACAGCAGCCCAGGGGTCATCATCACCCTAGGAGAGGGCGGCCTTGGTAGGAGAAGTTGCAGCTGGCCCCCCCATAAGAGCCCACAAGGGGGCCAGCCCCCCATGGCATGCGGCTGCCATGGGGGGAAGCAGAGAGGCCACCCCCCTAAGTTGTGGCAATGGGTGCCGCTGGGGGTCCAAGGAGAGGGTGATGGCCTGTGACTTGGATGGCTGCAAGTAATATTCCGGGGCCACCAAACCCAACAATTGAGATGCCATAGAAACTTCCTTGCAGGATGAAGGAGACGATGTCAAACAGTTTTGGGATACCACACCATGCACGTCTAGGGTTTTAGACGAGTTGGCCGAAGGAGAAACCATAGGGTGAGATTTTGTACGACCACAATCAAAATTCGAAGTGAGACCGTGAAGGAGCAAATCCGCCATAGCAAACACTTGATCGTTTTTTCATTTTTAGGGCAAGTATTCAAGCTCGAGCTTGACTTGGCCTCTAGACCATCGCGCCCGAGGTGTTTGGAGTGTTGGCTTGAGCCGAGCTCTAAACACTTGATCCTTTTTCTCTTCAACCCATAGCAAACAGATCTCAATAAGATTTTCGATACACTAAGCTCGTTTCACTGAAATTCTTTAAAAAAGGTAATTGCATCATTGCATACATAAACTTATATTCTATGGATAGTATTTCTTAAGGTTGCTGACATTCCATGCCCGATGTAACTTCCCGTTCAGCTCCTCCAACTCGTAACTCCTCCAGCCAAAACCTTGATCACTCGAAGTGAGCCCTCCCAATTCGGGTCTACCTTGCCTTTATTCTTGTTCGCATCAGCCCTCCTCAGAACCAGGTCTCCCACTTGGAAATTTCTCTTCATCACTTTTCTATTATAAGCCACACCGATTCGCTCCCTTGTCCTTTCCATCTGTAAAAAGGCCATCTCCCTCTTCTCGTTGATCAATTCCAAAGCCTCTCATGCTAACATCTCATTCTCTTTCCCCTCAAATGTCTTGATTTTATGAGTCTTCATCCCGATCTCTGTCGTATTACCGCATCCATCCCATAGACCAAACTAAATAGACTCTCACTAGTGGCCTCCTTCGGGTTCATTCTGTAAGCCCACAACACTGAGCTCAGCTCTTGCACCCAAGCTCCACCACTCTTTCCAGTCTAGTCTTGAGCCCCTGCACCAAGATTTTGTTAGTCACCTCCACTTGTCCATTAGCCTGTGGATGGGCTACCGACGTGAAATGCTGATTTATTTTCATCTCTTCGTACCAAGCCTTGATACTAGCCCCACTAAACTGTGTTCCATTGTCTGAAACAAGGACCCTTGGAACCCCAAATCGGCAAACAATATTCTGCCAATTGAACTTCATCATCGCATCCTCGGTTATCTTTGTCAGAGCTTCAGCCTCAACCTACTTACTGAAATAATCAATCGCCACCAAAAGAACTTTTCGCTATCCCGATGCTGGAGGGAACAGTCCCACAATATCAATCCCCCATTTAGCAAAGGGATAGGCCGAACTCACGGTCATCAACTCCTCCGTAGACTAATGTATGAGCGGCGCATGCACTTGACATTTTTAACAAGCCTTCACCAATTTTTGGGCCTCGCTTTCCAGATATGGCCAAAAATATCCTGCTCTCAAGACCTTCCTGACCAGAATCTTGACTCCCATATGGTTTCCACAACACCCCTCGTGTATTTCCCTCAGCACATATTCTCATTCTGTTTTACCAAGACACCTTAGCAACGGCATCCCAAACCCTCTTTTATACAACCTCTCTCCAATTATACAAAAACGAGTTGTGCGAATTTTTACCCGAGAAGCTTCCTTCCTGTCCTTGGGAGGGTGTTTGCCTTCAAATACGCCATGATAGGAGTCTGCCAATCATCTTCATTCTTCCTCAGAAACTCAATCATCTCCTCTTTCAAGTCTTCCCTGAGGTGACTTCCGATTTTGGCAACCTTGCTAGGGTCGCCTGGGACCAACTCGACGGTCAGCAACTTCTCATTTGGCATTACATGCTCCATCGGATCCTCATCTAATTTGATGAGTTTCTCCTTGCCCTTACCGTCATCATGAGCTCATCCCCTCTCCGCCATCTGGAGACTCTCTACGTACAACTTCCTTGCCATGTACTGATCTCTCTCAACTTCTCCAACATCATCATCCACTGGGAACTTGATCTTCAGGTGATACATTGAAACAACAGCCTGGAAAAGATTAAGGGAAGGCCTCTCAATCATCACATTATATGATGATGGTGCATCCACCACTAGAAATCACACCATCCTAGTCTTCCTATGTGGCTCTTTGCCCAGTGAGACGAGATAAAGTAACCATTCCCAACGGCTGAATCGAACCCCTAGCAAAACCAACCAGAGACGTATCCACCATCTCCAACTCTACCTGCAGATCCATCTGTGTATAGCATTCATAGAATATTATGTCAGTGGAGCTACCTGTATCAACAAAAACTCACTGGACATCGTAGCTTGCTATGGTTGCTGTGATAACAAGGGCATCGCTATGCGGAGCCACGAATCCCTGGCTATCCTTCGGCCCAAACTGAATATTCGGTCCCACTGACACCTGCTCCACCCTCATTCATTCTTGATCACGTTCCGCAGTAGCAGCCCTAACATAGCTCTTCCTGGCCCGTCGCCGGACTGACCCCCTATAACCATCTGAATCACCCCCTTCTGCGGTGGCAATGGGGAGAGATTCCTTTCTTCCTCCGCTCTTTTCTCGGGCTCTTGCCTCTGCTGCTAATTATTCTGACCCCTCCGGTAATTACTCTTAGACCTCCTTTTATTCATATACACAAACTCCTTCAGATGACTTGCCTGGATCAATCTCTCTATCTCATCCTTCAGATGGGTGCACTGATCCGTAGTGTGCCCATACTCATTGTGGAACCTGCAAAACTCTTTGCACTTCTCCTTCCTGGGTGTCTCAGCATAGGTTTTTGGCCACTTCAAGTCTGGATGGCGCTCAATTGCCATGAAGACATCCCCCTGGGGAGCCACCAGGGGGTGTATATTTCTCATACCTACGCCTTCCCCCATCAGGTCAGGTTTCGGGAGGCTAGGCTTCTTACTGGGAGCTCTTTCATCCCTATCATCCTTCCTCTCCTTTCTTTTATCCCCCTCTTCATGCTTCATATTCCTAGCCTCCTCCAGATTGATGTATTTTTCAGCTCTCGCCAGGAGCTCATTGAAAATGTGCACCGGCTCTATCACTAGGGACTCAAAGAAGTCCCCATCCTTGGGGCCTTGGGCAAGGGCATTAGCCAATATGTCTTGAGTTGCTGAGGGCACCTCCAACTTCGCCTCCGTAAACCTCTGAATGTAACTCCTCTGGCCCTCGTTGTCTCTCTATTTGATGCTAAATAAAGTCAACGGGGTTTTCTAGTACCTCATACAACTGGTAAAATGGTACAAGAATATAGAACTGAATTCGTCAAAACTCTTCACTGAATTCGGCAACAACTGACTAAACCATTGCTGTGCTGACTTAGTCAGCGTGGTCGAAAACACCCGACACATCACCCCATCAGAGAACCTGTGGAGCACCGCATCATTCTCAAAGTGGCACAGGTGATCCTATGGTCCAATGGTGCCATCATACTCAAAACTCAGCACCCGATATGGGGGGGAGTTCATCAGCCATAATTTCCTCTAAGAAAAGTACTCCTCCTCGATCGGCCTGAGCCACCTCCAGACACCTTCTTCTTCAACTCTCTCACCTCCCTATGCAGATCATCCATCTTCTCGCTCCAATCCGGATCCGTCTCCGTGGCCATTTGAGTAAAGGCCGCGGAAGCACTCTGTTCCTCCAGCACCAGCGCTCTTCGCCCCCGCTCTCCCCCAGCTGGGGGAGGCCTCATCTCATGCACCGGTCCAGTATGCGCCGCCACTGCAAGCTGGAAAAATTCTCTCATCCAGCTACTCACGGCCTCTTCCACAACAGCCTTAATGAAAGAAGACATCTGCTGAAAGAAATCGGGTCCCAAATCACCTTCGCCCATCGTAGGATCGGTGACTCTAGCCACGCCGGGAGGAGGGCAATCAACTCTAACACCTGGTGCATGCGGCGCACGCACGCGCACGCGCACGCTCCCTATTCACCATTTTAGGCATCTTAATCGGAATTTCATCCAGATCATCCCCCAGATTCCATCGTACATCCTCCATAGCTACCCTGAACTCACGTCTTAAAACTCAAACTTCCCATAGACGGCGCTAATTGGTCGGTCTAGGAATGCACTCCGTCCAATAAAACCAAGCTCTGATGCGCGATTGACCTGAGGCCTGCAAAACCACCATTAGAAAGGGGGCCGGAAGGGTTTTCCGGCATACCCACTCTGACGCTCAAGTCAGCATCGCTCTAGAGAGAGAATATATGAAATAGAACAGTATTCTAACCTGAGGCGCACCCTTTTGTGAGTTATTTTTAGGTTTGACAATAAGGGTTGCATGCCTTCTAAGCCACGCTAAAATCTAGCTAAATACATGGGCTTAGGTTAATTATATATTTTGGGCCGCGCACCTCCCAAGCCCAATAGCTCGGGAGGCCCTTAAGTTTACTCATTATAGGGGCCCAACCCACTTAGATCAGCAGACCCTTAATCTTGTCCCTTGATTGGGCCCAGCCCACTTATGTCGGGCTTACCAAGCCCAGAGCTCGGTCTTCACAAATCCTTAAGCCCAATCATGGGCCTCATCTAAAAGCTAGGCCTCTATATCAGATATCGGCCCTGTCGTGAGAGGTAGGCCCAATCGCTTTAAGCTAGCTTAATTGGCCCTTCTCTCTTGGTCGGGATGGACCTTCCAGGTTGGGCTTTGCCAGCTTAGACTCTCACTATGATCCCAAGTCCATCCAGATAGGTCGGTCCAAATAAGTTCTAATCTAGTACCATAAAAAGAAAACCATAAACAAAAGCACAGAATGAAAACTATCTAATAAATCTACATTGTGCTCGTCCAACATAGTCATCCGTGAGCAAAGAGAAAATGTCCTGCGGAGGGGCGCCCCACCAGTTGGATACGCCTGAATACTTACTGAGTTGGTCCGCTACTCGACTTCCTTCCCGGTAAATATGTGAAATTACAAAGTCCATCTGAGATTTTTATTTTATTTTATTTTTTTATATTTAGAAAAAATGCTCTCTTCTCTCTCTTCTCTAAAACCCTAGAGTCATCCCCTTCCATGGAGTCGTCCCCTTCCATGGATTTTCCGGCGGCTTTTCCCAGCTTTGGTGTGGCGGATAAGGCATATTCCATCGTCTCTTCAGCCCCTTTATGTTCTCCTATGTTTTTTTCGCCCCCAAAAACAAATCTCCCCTCCATTGTTATCAGGCCGCTGTGATCCATGCTTATGATGCTACCAACATGTTGCTTGATGCCATTGTGGTCCCTTCTAGGCGGACGCCATTGCTGCCACATGCCTTCTTGGTGGTTGCAACCAATTCATCCCCCATGGTGGTCCCAGATTCACATGCCCTGGTAGTTACAACAAACTTGTCTCCCATGGTGGTCCCAACCAATCCTCATATGGTGGCCTCCACATCAAGAGGAGATGCGGCTGTGGTCCCCTCTCCCTCCTTGATGGCGTCCACAACTCCCTCTATGGTGGTCCCCCCTCCAAATACCAGGATGCAACAAGTTGGCCCTGGTGCAATGATGCCCCATGTATGCCCTAGTGCAAACCCAATGTTCAGGGATTCTTTGGTAAAACATATTAACCCTACTTTTATGGATTCTTTGGTAAAACCTGCTAACCCTAGTCTTAAGGATTCTTTGGTTAAACATGCTAATCCGATGTTTATGGATTCTTTGGTTAACATTGATTGTATTAATCCGGTTAAAAAAGGGGATTATTTTTCAGTTACTATTGACGAAAATCTTTATAAGCAATGTGTTAGTGAATTTTTCGTGTTCATTGATTGGTCGCATCTTGCTTGGTAAAAAGGGGAGAAGCCCTGGGCTTTAATCCCCTTTCAAACCCGTTTAGCAGAATTATGGAGAACCCTACATAATTAGGTGTTAATTCCTTTGGGTAAAGGGTACTTTTGTATCAAATTTTCGTTAGATGAGGACAGGGCTCGGCGGCTATACGCTCTTCATGGAAGATCAATTCGGGTTCTATTCAATTATCTCCCTGGACTTCAGACTTTAATTCGTACAAGGTTTGTCCATCTAAGGCTAGTGTATGGGTTCGAATTTTTGAATTGAGCTTTTAATATTGGCATCCGAGTATCATAATGGGTATTGCCAAGGAGATTGGGACTCCCCTTCAAATTGATGAATGGGTCCTTAATGGTTCTCTTGGGCATTTTGCCCGTGTTCTGGTTGATGTAGATTTGTCTAAACCCCTTTAGGATCATGTTATGGTTGAGAGGGCGGGTCATTGCTCGTTCGTTTCATTGAGTTAGAAAAACCTTCTAGCTTTTTGTTCTCACTGTAATATCACGGGACACTCTATTGCGACTTGTCATCGAAAAAATCCATCAGATACGGTTCCCAAGTAGGATGAGCGCCCGGACACTCTTAGGCGAGGTCGTTCTCATGTTCAAAAAGTTTATCGTCCTTCCAATGTTAAGGGTAAGGCAGGGATAACTAGCATTACGGAGCACAATCCTGATCTTCTGACCATGGTTCATTCGCCTAGACATGTTGATGCTTCTACCAATATTTCTTCTGGTATTATCTCAAAGTCTAAACCACTAGCTTGTAGCTCAAGTGGTATCACTCACCCTTTATAAGGGTTTTGACCGGGGTTCGAACCCTGTATCTTTCAGTTTATTTGAAATTTATCACTCCTCTCCAACCAGTAGTCCCAACTTATTAAAAAAATTATCTCAAAGTCTAATAGTGTTCCTTCGGGGAATTCTTTTGCTGCTTTAGAGGATGCATATGACTTAATGGACAACAAGGATGATCAAGATAAAGCCCTGACTTCTACTTCCATGGAAGACACTTCGGTTGTTATGCAAGAACATGTCAGTTCATCTTTGGCTTCGCCTTCTCCATTGGCATATTTGGCTTCTTTGGATGCACATTCAGAACTTGATAACACCGCAATGACTGATGCATCTAGGGTACCCCCACCCTTCACGAGGGACACCTTGCCCACTTTTTCAGGATAAGTTGTTGGAGGCTTCTAAACAACAACTTCTTTGTGATGTTCAACAAGGCCCGACTCCTCCAATTCATAATCTCACTCTTTTGGACGATGTTCAATCCGATAGCTTCAAATCCTTAAACGTTGCTGCTACCAAAAGGTGGGAGGACTATGCTGATGAAGAGGATTCATCTGATAATGAGTATTTTAAAGTAATTGTTTAGAGCTTTTGTTTATGCATTCTTATGTGGATGTTTTGTCTTTCAAGGATACCTTTTTTCCGCTAAGGGTTGGTTTTACCTTGGTAGGTTTTAACGAGGCCCATACTTAAGCGACCTGATCGGCTTGTGATCATGACTTTTTTCTTTCTTTTATATAATTTTACGCTTAAATTAAAAAAAAAAGTCCATCTGAGAAATCAGGTAGAGAGTATATTGCCATTGTCTAAGAAGACGCCAAGGAATGGAGCCCACCCGAGATCGAAAAAAATCCACCACATATGTCGAATCTGATTCAACCCAAAGATTGGTCCAACCCTTATGAAAAGAATAATAGATCGCATGCATCACCACAACTAATTCAACCTCAAATGCATAACCCTTGCCACACTGCTCAACAAAACCTCCTCGAAAGAAACCTCTTGCCGTGCGAAAACCGCCCGCTGTCGTGCTACGTCCTGGAGACCCTGGTGCACTACCATCCGTATTAACTTTGATCCATCCCGGAAGGGGTAAATGCCAAGAAATCAGAATAATTTGCGGAGCCTTCTGTGCATGTCCCTGAACCTTCAATCGGTGTAGATAAAGTAAATCCCCCTGAGTATTATTCATGCAAGCTTTATCTAGAGAGGTGGACTCAATTATAAGAGCCCTCAACTGAATAAGAGCCGCATCCTTAGTCCATTGCTTGTCATTGAAAATCATATCATTTCGTATGTGCCAAAGAAGCCATATGCAAGATATAATCGCCACCCTCCATAAAATGCAATTTGGTCACTGACATGAAATCCCATCACATGAACCATGAACTCATAAAATCTAAAGACTTTGCAAAAAGCCACAACAAATGATTCAGCAATCCAGTCCCAAAGAGCCCCTGCAAAATCACAAGAAACAAAAAGATGATCAATCGAACCTGAATGAGAATAACAAAGGCCACAAGAGAAAGGCTCAATGAATCCTCGATGATGGAGAACGTTCAGTACAACCAAGCGCCTGCAAATGTCTCTCCAAACAACAATAGAACATCTTTCAGGGATGTAAGATGACCAAATCCAAGAACCCCATTTAATAGTAGGGAAAGAAGGCCGTAAAAATGCATAGGCCGATTTAGAAGAAATCGTCCCATCACAAGAATGCATCCACACCCGTTCATCCGTAGAGTCTATAGTAATTGGGAAATGGACAATGTCGCGAACAATATCCAAAAATTCTCCTACAAACAAAAACGTGAAGTGCCAAGTATTATCAAAGAAGAAATCCAAGATGTGATGCTGAAAGTGAATCCGATACTCATGAGGTATACCAATCCGATTCGCAATAACATAACCAAGCCAATTATCCATCCAAAACGCAACAGAGGAGTTCACCCCTGGGATCCAATGATATTCTGTCAAATAATCAGTCACTAACGGCCATAGTCCAGCCTAAATTGAAGAAGGCAAGAAAGTGTGTCTAAAAGAACCATTCGCCAATAAGAATTGGTCTCATTCCTTGGCGTACAACAATGAGCCTAATTTACCATAGCAAAACCCTTCTAATTAATATCACTGATCCAAAGAAAATTGCTAATGGCTTTTTCTAATTACTTAAGCATGGAAATCGGCTATTTATAAATGAGCATGGTGTGAACCAAAGAACTGGCAATAACGGATCACCAAACAGACTCGACCCGCCAATGAAAGGGAACAACCTTTCCACCGTTTATATTTAAGAATGATTTTATCAAACAAAGGCTGCAACACCCCCTGCTTAGGAGCACCTTTGAACATTGGAACCCCAAGATATGTAGTCGGAAAAGTTCCACTTGTAATCCGTATAATAGTCTGGATCCGACACCGAATATGCTGAGAAACCTAAGCTCCAAAAAACACCGTAGATTTATTCGGATTAAACACCTGTCCGGAAAGAAGGCATAAAGACGAAGAGTACTGCAGATATGGCGCGCATTAGCAGAGTTAGTCACACAAAGAATCACAATATCATCCGCATACAACATAGTAGAGGGAAAGGTGATATTTCACGGAGCAACAAGAGGCGTGAGAAGTTGTGAGGAAACTAATCGTGTGATAAGCTTCCCAAGAACTTCTTCAGCGATGCAAAAGAGCAGTGGGGAAAGCGGATCCCCTTGACGAACACCCTGAGTGCAAGCAAAATAACCCATCGGTGATCCATTAAGCAATATCGAAATACGGGTTGAATGTGGGATTACATAAATCCAAGCAATAAACGTGTTCGAAAACCCAAATCGACAAAGCACGCAAGTAAAAAAACCTAGCTTGGAGTATCAAAAGCTTTACGAATATCGATTTTCAAAATCAAATTATTATCATTCCGATTATGCAAAATACGGAAACCCTCTGAGACCAAAGTAATGCAGTCATGAATATGTCGACCTAGAATAAATCCAAACTTTTTTTTAATAAGTTGAGAGTGCTGGTTGAGGGGAGGAGATAAATTTCAAATAAACTGAAAGATACAGGGTTCGAACCCTGGTTAACACCCTTATAAAGGGTTAGTGATACCACTTGAGCTACAAGCTAGTGGTCTGGAATAAATCCAAACCGCGTGAGGGAAAAATTATGTTGATTATCCCTCCAAATCTAGTAGCCAGAATCTTTGTTATAACTTTAAAGATAAAGTTGCTCATTACAATGGGCCTGAAATTATCAACTGGATTAACATCTTTACTTTTAGGAATAAGAACCATAAAGCTAGAATTGAGCTCAGACGGCAAAGACCCAGACACAAAGAACTGGTGCACAACTGAAATTATATCCACAGAAATAAGATCCCAACAATGCTGATAGAAAACCCCATTAAAACCATCCAGACCAAAGAAATTGTCTAATCGAAGATAAAAAAACTGCATCCTGAATATCCAACTTAGAAGGCAAGGAGGTTAAACGAATATTATCTGGATTCAAAACCAATGGGCTAATAACCAGATCAATCGGAGAGAAATCATGAGGAGGCCCAACAGATGCTGTGAATAGATCCTCAAAGAAAGCAATAATGTGACTGCGAATGGCTACCGGATCCATGGACAAAATACCATTGATCATCAAACCATGAATCCCAGACCGAGCGGCCTTGGTTTGACAACGACGATTGTAGAAAGAAGTATTACGGTCCCCATCAACAAGCCATGCAACTCGAGACTTTTGGTGAAGAAATTCCGACTGTAACAAAAGAGCCTGATTGAGAGAGTTTAGAGCATCGAGTTCCTGCTCCTTATGAATAACATTGTATCCAAGAGTCTCAATATCAGACTGAATTTATCGCACTTTCTCTAACTTATCATCAACTGCACGATTAACATCCCGAATAATATCTCGATTCTAGGCACGAAGAACCATTCGCAATCTCTTAAGTTTAATCATCAATCGAATCAAAGGATTTGAGCCAGCGCAAGGGGAATCCCAAGAAGAACCAATGATCAAACCAAAACTCGGATGTTTAGTCCACATACGCTGAATATGAAAAGGAGATGGCCCATTATAAGCTTAAGTCAAACAAGAGAGCAAAAGAGGGTGATGGTCCGAACAAATACTGGGAAGAACATAATTATCAACCTTCTGCCAAAAATTAATGAACTTTGGACTAGAAATAGCACAATCTACCCATGCTTGAATGAGCGTGTGATTGGAACGAGTGGCACACCAAGTAAAGAAATTACCCACGGTAGAAATAGCCATCAACCTCGCATTATCAAAAAATTCTAAAAATCCTGGCAAGAAGCCAATGACGCAACACCTTGACTAGTGCGCTCATGATTACCAAGAATATCATTAAAATCACCCAATAAAACAATATCATCAAGCCCCAAGAAAACAATATCATTCCAAAGTTGTCTACGAGCCACATGATTACAAAGAGCATCACAAACCCCACATGAAAAGTATTATTTGCATATTGAACCCGAAGAACCACACATTGATCAAAAAGAAAAACCTGCTGCAAAATAGTGAAATCTTGACGCCGAAAAATCCAAATATCCGATCTCCCAGTAGAACGGAAATTCTGCACCACAAAATGTAACCCGAGACTAGCCCAGTAAGAATCAAAAATATTATGTAACTCCACTTTAGGTTCTGAGATAGCAACCAAATAAGGCTTATGACACTGACATAAATCCTTAAGAACATTGCAAGAGGCAACATAAAGAGACAATTCATTGAGGTAAGACTGGATAATGAGACCGTGTCAGAGACACGAATGGTGGATCATCAAAAGAAGGCTGAAGGAGACCCAACCTCTGATTATCAAAGGACGGGCGAACCCCTATATCAGACTGAGAATCATTATCATCGTAATCAGCCCATCTTTTACTCGCCGCAACGTTAAGTGTCTTAGCACCATCGAAATCCATGGTGATATTCAATTTATGTATAGGTGGCATGGGACTAAGCTCAATTTCCTTATGAAGGCGTTGCCTAGCCGAATCCAAGGATTGATCCTGAATAACCTTACAAAGGTGTCGGATAGGTTTTTTCAAATGATACTGAAAAATATGAGGCTGTTTTCGTATAGCTGAATAGGAGGGCAAAGAAGACACATTTAAAATCTTGGAATCGGAATCCGGAGGAGATGTATCCGGAGTAATATAAGAATCCTCCTCCTCTGCCAAGGTAGCGAAAGAATTACCCAAAGCCACCCTAGTAGAAATGGGAGCTGGAACGTTAGACACCAGAAGAAAAAGGAGAGAAGCCGAACCCATCCCCCAGAAGAGACTGTATCATCCATTGAGTTAGCAACGACCTTTCCCTTATCCTGAGATTTGTGAACATGACGATAAGTTTTACGAACCCTGACCATCCTCTTTGAGAAGCAGGACATCCAGTAGGTTCTTTGACCTCAGCAGATTTTCCCATACGGTGACAAGAAGCAGAGTTATGCTCCGTGATACAACAACTGGAACAAAATTCAGGGAGTCTTTCATAACTGACAGAGATAAAAGAACAATGACCCATACGTTCCAACATAAGGTAATCCTGCAAAGGCTTAGCAAGGTCAACCTCGACCAACACACGAACAAAATGACCCAAAGAACCATCCAAAGACCTATGATCAATCTGAACCGGAGTCCCAATGGCCTTGGTAATTCCCATAATTAAACTAGGATCCCAATATTCAATGCTTAGTTCAAAGATTCTAACCCAAACACTGGCTATAGATGTAGTAACTTTGTAGGGGGTTAAAATCCGGCACCCAAGGGGACAGGCGAATAGAACCCAAATTAATCTCCCAGGAAACACGAACTTGACCTCGGGAGCGAACCTGCGCATTTGAAAATTTAACACAAAAGTACCCTTGCCAGGGGAATTAACTTCCAATCATTTTTAGTTCCCCATAATTCCGAAAGCCGTTTATGAAGCGGCATTATAGGCCATGACTTATTACCCTTAGCAAGAATAACACGACCAATCAAAGCATAAGAAAATTCCGCAACACGTTGTTGGTAAATATTCTCATCGATAGTCACAAAATAATAATCTCCCCTTTTCACGGGTTCAGGGATAGAATAAGACTTACCAGAAATAATATTGGAGAAAGATTTAGTGTTACCTGGAACCTGAGGTATTGAAGAAGCCAGAGCAAGAGAATTACCAGAAATCGTGCTTGCAAGAATTACCCATAATTGGGTTAATGTTAGAGTGGTGGTTATCCAGATGACGGGGATTAGCAAATAACCTTTAGGATGACACCATGTACAACGCCTACTGTCTGAGAGGAGACCACAACTTGGACTTCACCTGGAACTTCCTAGGGGCCACCATCCCCCTGGGAGAGGGCAACAAAAAGAGGTTGCCCCCTCATCGCCGACCCCCCATAAGAAGAGGAGAGGGGGCCGGCACCCCCATGAAAGGCCATGGAAGGTCTTGCTGCACATTGTGTAATTCTTTACATGCATTTTATTTCATCTCATATTTAAATAATTTCAAACTATAAATTTTTGCATTGATAGTTGTACGATAATATATAATCTTATATAATATTTTTGCACCCAAAAAAAGACTATTTAATTAACCTAAAAACTCATAGCAGAAAAATAAATTAAAGCCCCTAATTACTTAGCCATGGCAAAAATAACCCCAATATTCTTCTCTCTCCTCATTCTCCTAGGTTTTTCATGCTTTGTTTCCCATTGTTTGCGAATCATTAAAGACGACGTAAACTTCAACCATCAGTCTGCCGGAAAGGAAGAGAAGTGGTTCCATTTTGCTTTTCCTCCAATTCCGACCGCCAATGGATTCAAGTGGCTGCCGTCTAAACTGTGGCCTCATTGGGAATACGTTCACCCGCCCGTGCCCACCGGAGGTTATAAGTGCCCGCCTAAAGATTTGTGCCCCATTGGCAGTTTGTTAGTCCGCCGACCCCTGCTGGAGGCTATAAGTGGCCACCTAAATTGGCCTCATTTGCAGTTTGTTTATCCGTCGGTGCCGGCCGGAGGTTACAAATGGCCGCCTCAGGTTTGCCACATTGAAATTTTGTTTATCCGCCGCCTAAGCAAGGTTCAGACACTACGGTGGACAACGGTGTGGCGGCTCCACCTCCAGTGGCTTGAGTTTTTTAGTTTAGTTAATTTGATTAGTAGTTAGGAAAATATTTTTTTTTAATAAGTTGGGACTATTGGTTGGAGGGGAGGGGATAAATTCCAAATAAACTAAAAGATACAGGGTTCGAATCCTAGTCAACGCCCTCACAAAGAGTGAGTGATACCACTTGAGCTATAAGCTAGTGGTAGTAGTTAGGAAAATATGAATTAGGTATTTTTTTTCAGTTTGCAGTTTGTTTATTTCGTTTTTGTTTTGTTTTCATATTTGGTTTTATTTAGATCAGGAATTTCGTTGGTTTCTGAAATTAATGAATTAATTATCTAGTTTATTTAAAAAAAATATTAACCTAAAAACTCAAGCATCTTTGTTGTAACGACCCAATTTTATAAAATTAAAGTACTCTTTAAATGTTATTAAGAAAATACGAATTTATAAGTTAAAGTGAGCCCAATAATTTATACAAAAGAGAATAAATATTTTTAATTCTAATTATTATTATTATTATTATTATTATTATTATTATTATTATTAATAATAATAATAATAATAATAATAATAATAATAATACATCTTCCAAATTAAATTATCTAACAATTATCCCTGTCATGCCCCAAAATGGAAGTCGTGACACAGATAATCAAACTTATGCCGGTTTGTAAAGTTGACCCATTTATCCATTAACATAACCCAACATAAATAACAAAAATTCCAAAATAACTTAGATATTTAAATAAACTAAGTCTAGTACAGTCGCAGCGGAATCAAACGAAATACAAACCAATGTCATAACATTCCTACGGGTCCTACGCCCGACTATTACATTAGAAATTGCTAGGAAATTTGTCCATTACAAAATAAAATTCAAATTGTCTTAAATAGTCACCAAATACATCGTAAAACTAATCCGTAACTTCATAATCATCACCATTGTCATCCTGATGCGGGTCCTCATCCTCTGGTTGTGAAAACAGGTGGGAGTGAGACAAAAATTCTCAGTGGGTGTGGTGCGTGTGTGAATGTGGCTTACAGTTATGCAAGAAAGTCATTTCATGGAATTTTATGCATTAAACATGCCCTTTTTTCAATCTCAATTAAAGTAACTTTGGTTGCAACAAAATCGATGCAAACGAGGGCCAAGAAATAAGTCATCTGTCAAACAGTGGATATACAAGATGCTCTTTGCTTGATGAATTCATAAATTGATACGGGTAAAAAACGCAAGGAGTCTATGAGCGGTCTACAAGAATTGCAGGTCAAGCGTGAGCCTTTTGTAAGTTTTTTTGGGGATAAGTTTCTACCTTTCTTTTACATCAATCACCAGCTAATGTAGTAGAACGAAACCTTGCACAACGGCACTGCCCCTTTCACCTTCATCGTATTATGCCACGTCTATTATACACAACTTCTGATCACTACTCACATAGGACGAGAAATAACCCTATCCCTCGGCCTCAAGCCCCTAATGAACACAAAAACTCTGGCTACTTTTTCAATAGCAATACCGCAACTTCCACGACCTCATTGTTCGAAAAAGAAAAAACGAGCTCCTTCGGAAAAAGTTGTCTTAAATTGACGCCCACGGTATCATGAAAAGTTGCTAAGTTATAGCCTTGGTCGATCTTGAGCCCTCAGATATTCGAAAAACTTGGCAGCATATGATCCATCTTCAATCATTGTTACGGAAGTTTCTGTACTAAACTGATTTTTGAAGTTTGGTTTGTCGACAATAATACCAGTCCATGGGAAGTTTCTATGTGAGAGTCCATTAAAAGCTTAATTGTTGCGCTATGATATGCCATTGCAGCTTCTTCCTTCTTGGATTTATATCTGCTGAGTTCAACCATTGGACGAAATCTCTTGTTCGATGGTGCCACATAATACACGTCAGCAAACTTTGTGCTTCCTTCTGCTCTGATCCATAGAATTCGTTTTCCATCCAGGAAGAGTTTGAGAAATTCTCGATTTCTCCATCGCCCAAAGGAAGTTGTCATCCTGCTTCACGCCAGCTTCATCGTCACAGGATATGCCAGGCTCGATAAAATCAAGAAGCAAGACTCACATCATTATCATTATCATAACCTTATTCATTAATATCAATCACGAGTTAAACAAGTCAAATCGATGTGTCGCTTAACAAAGTGGTTGCGCATGAAAATGTGACGCCAACCCATAAATCAATCGAAAATGTTGTGCACCAGAGTGACACAATCAGACCGTCCTTATTAGGCGGAGAAGTGTTGATCAAACATCGACTCCCCAATAGATCACCTTTTCCCTCCAATGGATATGGCCGTAACCACTATCCCAGTAGGCACGACGTCTCCACATTGGGGCTAGCTAAGTCCAGAGATCGTCATAATCATGATTATACCCATTCTACAACCCAATCGCCCGCCAAACTCTCCTATTTGGCTCGAGATTGAGATTTGGACGATAGAGGCCTCTACGGAATTGCAGCCGAGCTACCCATCTCATACACGATACATCCATTCCATAGATACAGTCAGGGATAGCTCACTCAAGCGATTAGCAAGTCAGTCAAAACAGCCGGTGTGTTCATAAACACACGAAATCCGGTATTAAGTCATCTAAGTTCGAATTCACTGTCTAGTTACTGGGTGGATAATCTAGCGATACATTATTGGTTCGATACTTTATGCAAAAGTCCATATCGTAATATTATAGATTATTCCGACGAGGAAGTCGCCTTATTGTTCGTGTATTTATCCGGGTAAGAAAGTCCGCCTAATAATCTGATAATAAATAAAAATACAATTTTTGTTGAATAATATAAAAATATGTCAAAAATTAATATAAAGAAACTGACTTTGAAAATATAAATTTTCTAGGTCCTTAGTGATTTTATTTTAAAATAAATCCTTTTTACTAAGGAAGGTATTTTCATACCGGTTTTAAATTCAATAAGTTTTGATCCTGGACTCGGAAGGAGGCAAGGTAAGTTCTTAAATTTTTTATACATTCCAAAGAGTTATATTTTTAGGGTCCCGGTGTCAGATTTTTGAAATTTATAGATTAGCCCTTAATTTGTTCAAAAACAATATTTTCGACCCAATATTTTAAAAATAAATATATCTCAAACCGAAAAGGGTTTTAATGTGATTCCAAGCTTAAAAATTTCCTTAGGATAGTAACTATTATGAGGTAAAAATAGTTCTAAAATATTTGCAGGTTAAGTACCCTATTTTCGAAAAATTATATTTTTGTCCCAAAGGTGATTTTGTTGTTAAGGGCTCGTTTCAAGTCCAATTTTCATGAAATTTGGACTAAGTGTCCACAATGTTATTAAAAATAAGTTCATAATATTTTCGGGGCAGTGACTATCCAAATTTTCAAAAATTACAGTGGGGTCCCTTAAGTTTTAAAAATTATTATTTTAGTGTCTAATTAGTCTTTTATTGCATTTACTTGACCCGAAGAGTCTCCATTTTTTTGTCACTTTATATATAATAGATACAATGTTTGGAGTCCAAAATTTTAAATTGTTAGATAGGTCCTTCACAGTTTTGTACTTTATGATTTTGGCCCTATATTTTACAATAATTGCAAAGATTTTTTTAATGAATTGAAATATATATAAAAAATGAAAAATAGTGTGATCCCGATCACAGGCAGATCAGGTAACCAAATAAATGTCTGAAAACAAGTACGGAAGTAAATCTAAATTGTCACAAGCCGACCATATGGCTGAATGGTTGGGGCCTCGTTAAAAACTCCCAAGGTAAAACCCACCCTTGTGGGGAAAACCTCGACAGAAAAAAAAAAAGAGTACCCCCCCATGAAAAAGAAGGCCTCCAAAAGTAGGAAAAGAAACCTGGATCCATGACGCATTAAGTAACAAACATATAACTAGACTGGCCCATGTAGTCCTCCGTAATGAGCTGAACGATATCTACTGGTGGGCCGCCCCACCAGGTCCCACCGTCCCGCTTCTTGCTCAGCATGTCCGCCACTCGATTGCCTTCCCAATAAATATGTGAAACCATTAGCTCCATGTGAGAGAGCAGATGAAGTGTATAGCGCCACTTGCTTAAATGACACACCAAAGGACCTCCACAGATCTATTGTTAAGAAAATTCACCACGTACATCGAATCCGATTCTAGCCAAAGTTGTGTCCACCCTTTGGCAAATGCATAATGGACGGCCAACATTGCTGCCACAAACTCCGCCTCGAATGCGTAACCCGTGCCACAATGGTATACAAAATGGCCCTTGAAGAAGCCTCTGCAATTCCGAAATACACGTGAAGCAGTGAGGCTTCTCGGTGCACCCGAAGCGCTCCCATCCATATTCACCTTGATCCAGCCCGGGAGGGGTTTATGCCAGTTCACTTCCAAAATCTTCTCTTTGGGGTCAGATAACCCAAAACCTGATGTCTATGGAGAATGAAAATGTCGTGTTGATCATTGTGCATGCAACCCCTGTCTAGGGCAGCGGACTCTATGATAAGAATCCGAAGATGCATGATAGCCGCGTCCACCGTCCAGAGCTTATTGTGAAATGTCAACTCATTCCGGATATGCCAGATGAGCCAGATGCAAGACGAAGCAACCACTCTCCATAAGAAATTAACCTGCTCACTGAAATGAAAATTCATTAAACGCACCAAAAATTCATTAAAGCTATAACCCTCAAATGGGTGGACGTCAAATGAGTGAAAAATCTAACGCTAGAGAGCTCCTGCAAAAACACAAGAGATGAACATGGATGGAAGGGCTAATGAAACTCCCTCGAGGGCGTAAAAGGTCCAAGACGGCCAGTCGATTGTGGATTGCATGCCATGCCACAATCGATCTACGCTCTCGAATATGAGATTACCAAATCCATGTGCCCCAATTTACCACCGGGGAATGGGTGCGAATATGAGAATATGCCACTTTAGATGTCACATTGCCATCAGCGGAGTGCAACCAAACCCGCTTGTCTTGAGATGAAGGAATGATAGGGACACGAACAATGTCCCAAACCAGATCCATGTAAGTCTCCAAAAAAGTGAAGGTAAAATGCCAAGACTCGTCATAGAAATAATCCGATATGCGCTGCCCAAATAAATATCTATACTCTTGTGGAATGCCAATCATGTCAGCAATAGAGTATCCCAGCCAGTTGTCAATCCAAAATAATACCTCGGAACTATCCCCAGGGATCCAACGGGAGTCATCCAAGCAATCCACGATGCAAGGCTTAATCCCAGCCCAAATGGAAGAGGGAATGAAAGAGCTACGGATCGCACCATCTGATGTCAAATAGCATTTTCTCAGAGTTTTGAAAATCATAAAAACCGAATTCATAACTTTCCAACCCAATTCCATCAGGAATGCATAATTGGCTGCCATAATGGACCTCACGCCTAAGCCACCTTCGACCCTGGGTGTGTAGCAATGAGTCCAGTTAACAACCACCGAACCTTTAGAGTTAACATCCCCAGTCTAAATGAAGTTGCGCATGGCCCTTTCCATTTGCTTGAGCAAGGTGCGGGGCCATTTGTAAACAATCATTGTGTGTACAAACGAACTAGTAATCACCGAATTAACCAGGCAAACACGACCAACAAGGGAAAGAGAAGAACCTTTCCATCTTCTGAATTTGAGGATGACCTTATCAAAGACGGGCTGTAGATTCGCAACCTTAGGGGCACCCTTGAAGTTTGGTGCACCTAGATATACGGTGGGAAACGTCCTTGGCTGGAACCCCATGATAGTTTGCACTCTCCCACAGACATGCGATGACACCCAGGAGCCAAAGTAAACTTTAGATTTCCGAGGATTGAATGTTTGGCCCGAAATATCCGCATAAAGGGTGAGAATCTGAAGAAGTACACAGGCATTGGATGAAGATGCCCCACACATAATAACAATATCATCCGCGCATAAGATGGACGATGGGAAGATAATCCGTCTTGGTGCCATGAACGGATGTACTCGATTCTGATCAATCGTTACTTCAATAAATTTACTAAGTACCTCCTCCGTGATGCAAAACAGTAACGGGGATAAAGGATCACCCTGTCTGACCCCTCTAAAACAGGGAAAGTACCCCCACCGACGTCCCATTGAGAAGCACTGATATTCTAGACGATCGAAGAATAACGTCTACCCAGTGAATAAAAACCTCCGAGAAACCAATGCAGCGCAAAACGTGTAATAAGAAGTCCCACTTCAATGTGTCAAAAACCGTCTCTTTAACCTCTGTATCCGAAGGAGTGGCTGTCAAGCTAGCATTATCCGACGCCCCTACCCTGGGAGAAATAACCTGATCAACCATGGTATAATCCACGACGGTACCCCCAGTGTCCGCGAAGAGCTCCTTATAAAAAGAAATAATGTGATTCCCAAGAGCCGTAGTATCATCAGTGTAAATGTCGTCCACCATAAGCCCCTGAATCCCCCCGTGCAACCACCGCGAACTGCTACGACGATGGAAAATGTCGTATTTCGATCCCCATCCTTAAGCCAGGCAGTGCGAGCCTTTTGCTTAAGGAATTCAGATTGTAATAGCAACGTCTGGGAAAGCAGCTTCTGGGCGTCCATCTCCATGTCCCGACGAGCAGCTGTATAACCCAAATTCTCAATATCTGCCTGAATCTGACGAACTTGCTCTATTTGATACTCCACCCTATGATTAACGTCCCCAAAAACATCTCTGTTCCAGACCTTAATAACCTACCGCAACCTTTTGAGCTTCCACATGACGCACAACAGAGGGTTGGGCGTGTCGCAAGGAGCAACCCAAGAATTGGTAACCAAATCGCAAAATGTGTTATGATAAACCCACATACGCTAAAAATGAAATGGAACTGGACCCCTACTGATGGAGGACGAACAAGAAACCAAAATGGGGTGGTGATCGGATCCAATGCGTGGAAGAACTAAGTCCTTGACAACTTGCCAAAAAGAGAAAAATTGACAAGTTACTAAGGCTCGGTCCAACTTAGCCTGAAGGAGGGATAGAGGCCTTCGGGGGGAGCACCAAGTAAATGAATTCCTCGTAGTTGGCACTGCAAATAAACCAGCATCCTCCAAGTAATCCCTGAAATCCTGGCAAGAGGCTTGGGATAAAGTGTCACTGCCAGAGCGCTCATCATGTGCCAAGACCGCATTAAAATCCCCAATAAGCAGCAGATCAGTAAGACCCAAATTCCTCAAATCCAACCAAAGCTCACGACGAGCAATATGGTCACACAAACCATGAATAAAACCAACATGAAAAACCATGGAACCAAATTGAACTTGTAAAACAATACATCGAGTAGAAGACCAAACATGATTGAGGACAGCGATACCAGCATCACAGAAGACCCAAATATCAGCACTTCCATTCGCCCGAAAGCTCTGAGCCACGATGTTCAAACCCAAACTATTCCAATAAGAGTCCGAACAAAATGTCCACCTTAGGTTCACAGACAGCCAAAATAGAAGGCTTATGCTTTTGACATAAAGCCTTAAGAACATTGCGAGATGCAATGTTCCCAATCCCCCGGATGTTCCAGAAGATGCAATTCATTGAAACGGTGCGGGGTGGCGCCCGATGACCTCACGGTGAAAACAAGAGTGTGGTGTGCTGCAGAATCTGACGACTGCGAATTGGCCCCATTCATCTGCATAATCAGCCCATCGCTTTGAAGCTGCAACATCTAACTCATTTGGCCCTGGGCGTTCAATAGTAATGTCATGAATTGCTGGTGATGGACCCTTACTAACATTCTCGAGTAATTTGGATTTAGCTGAATCCAAGGAGCTATCCTGGAAAGCCCGGTTAAGAGCCCGGATTGGCTTTCCCAACGGATATTTAACCGTAAGAGGCAGAATAGTGGAAATGGGGCCGTGTTGGATGTAGAGGCCTTGGGGACCAGTTCCCTTGCTGGATAATCTGTCTGATAGTCTGCCGACGGTTTATCAATGGTATCATCTGAAGCAAGAGCCTCAACAGTGTTACTCATATGTATGTCAGAAGGGCAAGTGACTATTGCGCAGGTAGGGGATCCTGCTCGCATAGCCGAACTCGTATTTTCCATTGAGTCATCAACGGCCTTTCCCTTGTCCTGCTGCACAGGACGGTAAACCTTACGAACCCTAAAACAACCCCGATGTTCGGAATTATGACATGTTGCTGAAGCTCTGGGACGTCCCTGGGCAGGAGATGTGCGCCTTTCCTGGGCTGGATTACCCACCGGATTAATACAGCAAGAAGCCGTCGAGTTTCCCGTAACACTGCACTTCGAACAAAATTCCAGTAATTTCTCATAACTCACTGGCCAACTCGTTCCACCATGATGTGATCCTCCAAAAGTTTCGATAGATCAATTTCCACTAACACCTAGACGAAATGCCCCAGAGAACCATCCAGCGATTGCTGGTCAATTTGTATCGGGCCAATCGCACTAGCGATACCCAAGATGGTATTAGGATCCCAGTATTCCAAACTGAGCTCAAAGATTCGGACCCAAACACTTGCCACTGACGTGTGTACCTTGTACGGATTGAAATCCAGGACGCATGGAGAAAGATGAATAGTTCCCAGATTAAGCGCCCAATTAATACGTAGTTGAGCTCGAGCCCGATCCTGCGCATTAAAAAACTTGACACAAAAAAAATCCCTTACCCAGAGGAATTAGTTTCCAATCATTTTTAATACCCCATATTTCTGATAGGCGTTTATGCAAAAGCATAGTCGCCCATGACTTGTTACCTTTACCTAAAATCACCCTTCCAATCAATGAAACAAAAAATTTGGCGAGGCGTTGTTGATAAACATTTTCATTGATAGTAATGGAATAATAATCTCCCTTTCGAACATGTTTAGGGATAGAATGGGATTTACCAGAAACAACCTGCGAAAATGTGGTGAAATTACCTTGGGCCTGCGTAGTTGAATCCATAGGATGGTTAGTACCTGAAACAATTTTAGGAAAAGAGTGGCCAAAATTAGATTGAGCATTAGTATTATGAGTCGAATGTCGAAGGTTCGATTCATAAATGGATGTCGTTGGGGTAGAGCTTCCAACAATATGGTTTGAAGCAGCATCCTGGCGTGGGCCTATGGGCGGGATCACATGCAGATGGCAGATGGCGGCCCAGGGGTCATCACCCCCTTGGGGGGGGGCTGCTCTTGGAGGTGGTGGCTGCCACCGGCCCCCCATAAGGCTGGACAGGGGGGTCGGCCCCCAATAACGGCAGTCGGCAAGGGTCCGGGTCCCTAGCTGGATAATTTGTCTGAGAATCTACTGGTGGTTGGTTGGAGGTATCAAATGAAGCAAGAGCCTCAAAAGTATTACCTAGGTGTATATCGGTAGGGCAAGTGCCTATTGCGCAACAAGGGGAACCTGCCCGCATAGCCGAACCCGTATTTCCCATTGAGTCATCAACGGCCTTGCCCTTGTCCTGCTGCACAGGACGATAAACTTTACGAACTCTGGAGCGTCCTCGTTGAACCAAATTTGGACAAACTGTAGAAGCATTGGAACGTCCATGGTCAGGAGTGGGCGCCTTTCCGTAGCTGATTTTCTCGCGGGAGTAAGTTGGCAAGAAGCCGTCGAATGTCCCGTAACATTACACTTCAAACAAAACTCATGGAGTTTTTCATAACTAACTGACACAAAGGAGCACTGACCAACTCGTTCCACCATAATGTGATCCTCCAACGGTTTTGCGAGATCAATATCAACCAGCACATGAACAAAATGTCCCAGAGAACCATCAAGCGATCGATGATCACTCTGTATCGGATTTCCAATAGCACTGGCGATCCCCGGATGGTATTAGAATCCCAATTATCCAAACTGAGCTCGAAGATGCGGACCCAAACGCTGGCCACTGAATAGTCGAATAGTACCCGGGTTAAGCGCCCAATTGATGCGTAGTTGAGCACGAGCTCGATCCTGCGCATGAAAAAATTTGACACAAAAGTATCCCTTGCCCAAGGGAATTAGTTTCCAATCATTCTTAATATCGCATAGCTCGGATAGCCTTTTATGCAAAAGCATAGTAGGCCATGGCTTGTTACCTTTGCCCAAAATAACCCACCCGATCAAGGAATAAGAAAACTCAGCAAGGCGTTGTTGGTAAACATTTTCGTCAATAGAAACAGAATAATAATCCCTTTTCCTAATTGGTTTAGGGATGGATTGCATATTACCAGTAACCATATTGGAAAATGAAGCAATATTACCTGGGGCTTGTGGAAAAATAGAATCCAACGGATGAGTATTGCATGAAACCACTTTCGCAAAAGAATTACCCAAGTTAATATGGGTATTAGTGTTATGAGCTGAAAGTCAATGGTTCGATACATGAGGGGAGCCCATGGTGGCGGAGCATCCAACCAGTTGAGTAGCATTCGTGGGAGGTCATGCAGGAGGATTGCTCTGGGGATGGCAGACTGTGGCCCAGGGGTCATCACCCCCTGGGAGGGGGCCGCCCTAGATAGTGAAGAAGACGCCGGCCCCTCATGATATGCTTTAGAGGGGCTGGCCCCCCATGGTGAGAGGCAGCCATTGGGGTAAGAGATGCCCCCCAAAGGCCGCTGGGGGCAAGGAGATTAGGGGCGCGGCTCCCCTAGCGGCCGCAGCCTTATCTGCGTGAGGCCTGTGGTGCGCGGCCTCGTTAGCGCCATCCACAACAGCAGGCACAGCAGCAGGGAGATACGACTCCGGGGGAATCATCCCCGTGTGCGTAGACGCTGTTGGAGGATTCGATGACGACTTCGACGGCAAAAAATTCTATTGAATACCATAGCATGAAAACGACGTTGTTTGGCGTGAAGGCTGCCCGGAGTTGGCTGGAGTCGGAGATGCATGAGCATTATGGGGCTGGAAATTTGAAGTTAAACCATAGAAAGGATCCGACGAGGCCATGATGGACAGCCAGCAATGGCACCGACACCGTTAAACCTAGCGGACGGACAAGGGAGGAGAGAGAAGAGAGCATCCCTTAATGGAGTCAAAGGAACAAGCACAAAACGTTTTTGATTATGAATAAGAGTATACTGATTGGTGTAACCGTCATGTTGTACCCTCATATCAAACTACCACAGCCTACCCAACAGAATGTGCCCCGCCTGCATCGGCACAACATCGCACAACACCTCATCCTTATATCCCCCTATTTGAAATGATACTTTCGCCTTCCTACTTATCCGTATCTCCCCACAATCACTCAACCACTGCAACTTATAAGGTTGTGGGTGTTTTATCGTCGGAATTCCCAATCTCTCCACCATCTTTGTACTCGCTACATTAGTGCAACTACCACCATCTATGATGACACTACACACCTTTCCATTGACAAACCATCTTGTATGGAAGATGTTTTCTTACTGGACTCCCTCATCTGACTTAGGCTGAATACTCAGCGCCCTCCGAGACACTAAGGACAACGCCTCTCCCTTCACGACCTCTAATACCTCCGGAATATCCTCCAACTCCGGCATATCACTATAATCCGACTCTCCCTCACTTTCTGACTCCATTCCCCATTCTCTCGAAACACCAACACCCTCTTATTTGGGCATTGACTAGCTATATGCCCAAACCCATGACACTTAAAGCATTTAATATCCCTCGTTCGAGCAGTAGAGGGGTTCGACTTTACCTGTGGGTTTAGGCTCTGTCGCCTTCCCCTTTGGTATGCTATCTTCAAATTCTCGCTCCTCTTTTTGTTGGTGTTTGACTTCCATACATTGGAGTTAGAACTCGAGCTTGTCAGTTGAAACCCCTCCTCTTGAGCTGCTGCTCAACTTTCATCGCCATGTGCACCATCTCCTCAAGATCGACACAATGATGTAAGTCGACGGCATCCGCTATAGGAGTATTCAATCCCGTGATGAATCTGGCCATAGTGACCTCCTGATTCTCCTCAATATTGGCCCTCGCCATCAGCATCTCCATCTCCTTGTGGTAATCCTCTACGCTCTTCGACCCCTGGGTCAACCTCTGCAACCTTTGATATACGCCTTTGTAATAATGATTTGGAATAAAACGACGTCGCATCAAATTCCTCATCTCCTCTCATGTGGAAACGGGCCGCTCGCCGCTTCTCCTCCTTGAGACCATTAATTGATCCCACCACACACTTGCATAATCCGAGAATTCGGTTGAAGCCAATTTCACCATTTTCAACTCGGAATAGTTTTGGCAATCAAACACAATCTTGATTTTCCTCTCCCAATCCAAATGCGTCCGGATCACACTTTCCCTGGAACGAGGGGATTTGCATTTTGATATTACTCAAATTGTCATCCTCACGCCCCCTATCACCCCTATTTCCGCGCCGACCTCTGCCCGGATTGTAATTTTGCTCCCTTTCGGAATTAAAATCATCAATCTCATCTGCCCACTCCTCTAATTCGAACCTCCTAGGCCTCTGCACCTTAGTAATAGGCTCCTCGATTCGGGGCGCCTCTCTGGGATCCCCGTACGTCTCAATCATTATTTTCTTTACAACGTTTGCAATTGCCTCCATATCCAATTTGTTACCCAAATCTGCCAGTTGTCAGTTTTCCTCGGGCATGTTTAATCACTCCCTCACGTGTATACGCTCATGCATCACTCAACTCACAATCTCCATGTACCCACACTTGTCACGATTACAAACCAATCAGACAATCGCAAGTACACCTCAACACACCAAAACAATTACCAGGGCAATAACAGATACGATGAAATTGAAGACTAGGGTTTATAATTCTGAATTTTCCCGAATTTTCGATTTTTTAGCACGCGGATTACGATTCTTTTTTTTTTGAATCGAAATATAATATAAAAGAAAAGGAAAATCCTGGTCACAAGCCGACCAGGTAGCGCAATGTTGGGGACCTTGTTAAAAACCTACCAAGGTAAAACCCACCCTTGTGGGGAAAACCCTCAGTAGGAAAAGAGTACCCCGGCGAGAAAAAAAAAATCCATACAACCATAGTCAGAACACCAAACCCAAAACTAGCTAACAAATCTATATTGCGTTCGATCGACATAATCATCCGTGAGCAGTGAAATGATGCCCGCAGGAGGGGCGTCCCACCAAGCTGAATCACAAGTGTACTTGTTGAGATGATCCGCCGCCCGATTACCCTCACGATAAATGTGGGAAACCACCAAGTTCATCTGAGAAAGCATAAACAGAGTATACCGCCACTGATTCAATAATCTCCAAGGAACAGAGCCAATCCGAGATCGAAGAAGGTCCACCACGAAGGTAGAGTCTGACTCCAGCCAAATGTTATTCCATCCCTTTTGAAATGCGTAATGGATTGCCGTCATGGCTGCGACCAGTTCCGCCTCAAAAGCAAATCCCGTAGCACACTGTTCCACAAAGCACCCACGAAAGAACCCACGATAGGTGCGGTAGACTCCTGCTTCCGTGATATGACCTGGAGCGCCCATAGCACAACCATCAGTATTAACCTTGATCCAGCCAGGGAGGGGAAGAGACCAAGGCACCGAGATGACCCGGGGAGCCTTGGGGAGGCGACCCTTCACCCTAAGCCGGTGAAGGCGAAGAAGATCCTCCTGAGTATTCTGTATTGTACCCTTTATCCAGCGAAGCAGACTCAATGATCATGGCCCTCAACTGAATCAACGCCGCATCCGTAGTCCATTGCCTGTCATTAAAAATAACATCATTTCTGATGTGCCAAATAAGCCAGATACAAGAGACAACCACCACCCTCCATAGAAATGCAATCTGCGCACTAAAGTGAAAATCCATCAAGTGAACCAGGAGTTCATTGAAACTATAGACATTACGAAAATCCACAGCAAAAGTGTTAGCAATCCAATTCCATATGGTGCCTGCAAAACGACAAGAAACAAAGATGTGATCAATCGATTCCGAAGAAGAAAGATAAAGACTGCAAGCAGTTGGTCCAATTAACCCCTTCGGGCAATGGACATCCAAAACAGCCACACGCCAAACCACAATCGTGCACCTCTCCAGAATATGAGCGGACCAGATCCAAGATCCCTATTTCATCGTAGAAAAAGAAGGCCGAATAGATGCATAAGCGGTCTTGGATGAAACCGTCCCGTCCATAGACCGTGTCCACACTCGCTTATCAGAGTAGTCTGGAGCAATCGGACAACGAACAATATCCCGAACAATTTCCAGATAAGCCTCCAGAAAAGATATGGTTAGGTGCCATTTATTATCAAAGAAGAAATCGGAGATAGGATTCGTAAATTGATCCTGAAAATCATGTGGAATACCAATTCGATCAGAAATAGTGTAACCAAGCCAGTTATCCGTCCAGAAATTTACTATAGAATGACACCCATGAACCCATTTTGAATCAGTCTGGCAATCCTTTACACTCGGACGCAAACCCGCCCAAATAGATGAGGTCAAGAAAGTGTGTCTAATGGTGCCATTAATCATCAAAAAGCGTCTACGAAGGGTGTCAAAAACCACTGAGTCAGACGTGATGAGTTTCCAGCCCATTTTCATAAGGAAAGCACGGTTAGCAGAGATGATTGACCTGACGCCCAGCCCCCCCTCAGACTTTGGCGTGCAGCAGCACGTCCAGTTAACCACGACGGAACCCTTATGATTAATGTCGCCAGTCCAAATGAAGTTACGCATAGCCTGCTCCAACTTTTTAAGCATCGCGATCGGCCACTTATAAACAAGCATACTGTGAACCAAGGAGCTGGCAATAACATAATTTACCAAACAGACGCGTCCGGCCAGTGATAGGGAAGAACCTTTCCAGCGTTTAAATTTCACCATAATTTTATCAAACAAGGACCGCAACACACCCTGCTTTGGGCACCCTTGAAGATAGGCACTCCAAGATAAGTCGTAGGAAAGGATCCGACTGATAATCCCATGATCGTCTATATACGGTTCCTAATATACTGCGATACCCAGCTACCAAAAAACACCTTCGATTTATTTGGATTAAAAACCTGCCCTGATAGGGAAGCATACTGGCCAAGTATGTCAAAAACGTGACGTGCATTGCCCGAGGTTGCCGCACAAAGAATAATGATATCATCCGCATATAGCATGGAGGATGGGAAACCAATGTTGCGTGGCGCCACAAAGGGCCTGATGCAGGCGGTAGACACCAAGTAAGCAATAGACTTCCCAAGGACTTCTTCAGTGAGGCAGAAGAGAAGTGGAGAAAGAGATCACCTTGTCTGACCCCTCTCGTACAAGCAAAATAACCGACAGGCGAACCATTAAAAAGAATCGAAATCTATGTGGAGTGAAATATGATCGAGATCCACGCAACGAATTTCTCTGAAAATCCAAATCTGCGCCAGACATAGAATAGGAAATCCCAGCTGAGAGTGTCAAAAGCTTTGCGAATATCAACTTTAAGGATCATATTACTGTCATTACGATTATGCAGGATATTGAAACCCTCCGACACCAAAGCAATGCAATCATGAATCTGATGACCCGGTATGAAGCCAAATTGCGTCGGGGACGAAATATGTCTGACTATGCCGCCCAATCTCGTAGCCAGAATCTTCGTAATAGTTTTAAAGATGAAATTGCTCATAACTATAGGCCTGAAGTTATCCACGGTATTCGCATCTTTACATTTCAGAATAAGGACCATAAAGCTGGAATTGAAGCCAACGGGGAGGGAGCCAAACTGGAAGAATTGACGAACGGCCGCAATGACATCAATAGAAATAATGTCCCAATAGGTCTGATAAAATGCACCATTGAAGCCATCCGGGCCAGGAGAGCTATCTATACTAAGATCAAATACCGCGTCGCGAATTTCCAATTCTGACGGTAGAGAGGTTAAACAGTCATTCTCCACATCCAACACCACAGGGCTAATGACTTGATCGATGGTGGAAAAATCTGGGATTGGTCCTGAGGGCGCCGTGAATAATTCCTCGAAGAACTGAATAATATGACTGCTGATGACAGCCGAATCCGTAGATAGATTACCATTAATCATCAGACCGTGAATACCAGCCCGAGCGGCCTTAGTCTGACAACAACGGTGAAAAAAGGAGGTGTTGCGGTCACCATCAACCAACCAAGCAGCTCTAGACTTCTGACGAAGGAACTCCGATTGAATAAGAAGGGCGTGGTTTAGCGAACTCTGGGCCTCCAATTCCTGATCCTATCGCACCGAACGATACCCAAGAGTCTCAATATCTGACTGAATCTGTCTTAACTTCTCAAGCTTCTCATCCACATCGCGATGAACATCCCCAAAGACCTCCGAGTTCCAAGAACGAAGCAACGGGCGCAACCTTTTTAATTTAATCATCAAACGAAGCAAGGGGCTGGTACCTGCGCATAAAGATCCCCAAGAAGACGCAACCACTGACTGAAAACTGGGATGCTTAGCCCACATGCGTTGGAAACGAAAAGGAGAAGGGCCCTTGTAGGACGTGGTCGCATAAGCTAGCAGCAGCGGGTGATGATCAGAATAAGAGAGAGGAAGAATAAAAACCTCAGTCCGCTGCCAAATGTTAACAAATCGGTCACTAGCAATGGCTCGATCGAGCCGGGCCTGTATGAGGCGATGATCAGGACGCGTGCTGCACTAAGTAAAAAGCTTGCCCACCGTGGGAATAGACGCCAACCCTGCATTGTCATAAAAGTCGCGAAATTCCTGGCAAGATGCCATCAAAGCGACCCCCTGACCTGTGCGCTCATGGTTCCCCAGAATAGCGTTAAAATCCCCCATCAAAACCAAATCCTCACAGCCCAGAGCAATAATATCCGACCATAAATGTCTACGAGTCACATGATTACAAATAGCATGAACGAACCCCACGTGAAAAGTGTGATTATAGAACTGAACCTTGAGGACGATACACTGATCCGAAATAAAAACCTGCTGAAGAACCGTGATGTCCGATCGTCTGAAAACCTAAATATCTGACTTCCCCGAATCTCTAAAATTTTGAACCACAAACTAAAGACCCATACCTGCCCAATAACGATCAGAAATAAACTGCAGATCAACTTTGGGTTCTGCGATAGCAACCAAAGAAGGTTTGTGTCGACTACATAACTGCTTAAGAATATTGCGAGAAGCAACATTTCCAATTCCCCGAATGTTCCAATAAAAGCAATTCATTGGGACGAGTCAAGGGAATTGATCCGGGACGGAGACCCAGAATGATCAGGCTCAGAAACCGTGGCACCAGCAACATTATCATCCTCCGCATAATCTGCCCAACGCTTCTATGCCGCTTTGTTTAAGATGTGCGCTGCCTTACTATCGTCCTCGATTTCCAACTGATGAACAACCGGCATATGACCCTGTGTAACTGATTGAAGCAGTCTTTGTTTATCCTCCATGGATCTAGCTCGGATAGCTCTATGCAGAGGGCGAGTTGGTTTGTCAAGAGGGTATAGCACCGTGATAGGCTTCGTGAAGATCGAGGGTATGAGTAGCCACAGGAGGAGTCGGCGGCCTAGGGACATGCATGCAAGTGGTCACAGGGGGCTGAACATCCTCAGAATTATGAGTAAGTATATCCTCAGAATCCAACACAGAAAAAGCATTATCCAGATCAATCCCTGATGAAACGCTGACGATGGCACAAGAAGGGGATCCCGGGCACATATGCAGAGTCGTGTTATCCACTGAGTTATCCACGGCCTTGTCTTTGTCCGCGTGATTAGTAGTCGGACGATATAATTTACGAACCCGAGAGCGACCACATTGTGATGGTAGACGCCCCCGGGCTCATGCAAGTTAACATTATTACCGAGTCTCCGAAGGAGAAGCAAGAATATCCCGTGATACCACATGTGCCACAAAATAGAGGAAGTTTTTCATAAGTGATAGAGGCAAACGAACAGTGACCCATTCTTTCAATCATAATATGGTCCTGCAAAGGTTTAGATAAATCCACATCCACTAAAACATGGACAAAATGTCCAAGAGATCCATCCAAAGACCTTTCGTCGACCTGAACTGGGGTACCAATCGCCTTGGCTAGACCCAAAATGTAGCTTGGCTCCCAATATTCGATACTCAACTCATAGATTCTCACCCAAACCGAAGCAGTCGAAGTATTAACCTTATAGGGGTTAAAATCTGGAACCCAAGGGGACAAACGAATAGAACCCGGCTGAGAGACCAGGCGACCCGAGTTTGAGCCCGTGATCGATCCGCGGCATTGTTGAGTTTAATGTAGAAGTATCCTTTACCCAACGGTATCAGCTTCCAATCACTTCTAATTCCCCATAATTCAGAGAGTTTCTTATGAAGGGGCATAATAGGCCATGGCTTATTTCCTTTACTAAGAATAACTCGACCAATTAACGAATATCGAAATTCCGCCAGACGTTGCTGATACACATTTTCATCCATAACAACAGAATAATAATCAGCCTTTTTAATGGGCTCGAGGATAGGGTTTGAGGGACCAGAAACAATTTTAGCAAAAGTTGGAGGATTACCGGGTTAAGATGAGTAGGTTCAGCGGAATTACCAGAAACCAATTTCGCGAAACTTGATTCCACACGAGCATGAGGATATGACATGAAATAAGCCGAATGTTGCAGATTCGCGTGTGGTTGGGGATTAACTGAGGGAGGGGCTTCACGCATTCCATGGGATATAGAATTATCAATAACCAAATTACCATGCATTGAAATCCCTAGGATTGGGACGTCGACGGACGCGGGTGTCGGAGTTTAGGTCGCCTGAGGTCATAGAGCAGTAACCCATGGGCCATAACCCCCCTGGGCGGAGGCAGCCATGGCAAGCTGCCTCCCCGCCGGCCCCCCATCCAGCGCACGCAAGGGGCCGGCCCCCCCATGGGCTTCCACCATGGGGGTAATAGTTGTTATTATCAATACGCTTGGGAGGTGGAGATCCCCAGTAGCCGGATGAAGGACGGATATCACAGGTGAGTCGCCGGACTTAGAGGGAGAGGTGCCCGCTGCTCGTGTGTCCAAATACGCCGCTGCAGGAATTAGGCCCAAACAAGGGTTGGGTGTCGATGCCTTGGGACGTTGGGTTTTGTGTGGGACAAAGTTTGATGGGATGAAACCAAACCCACCCAACGTAGGAGGAGACCTGATATGATTGCTGATCGCATCCATGAACGTGTACGCCGGAGAAGAAACCTAGTTTGACGTTGGAGAAACCATCTTCGTGGGTTTTGGCACTGAAGCCGAAGGATAATAATTAGAACCATAATTTGCAGTGTATCCATGGAATGAGTCCGCCATGGACGAGCCGGAGAAGGTGATCGGGAAGATCACTAAGGTTTGACGTCGTCGATCGTGATGGAAGAGACGATCGTGAGCATGCTAGGGTTTTGTGATCGTCGATTTGCTTCTCGATTTTTCTTTATTAGCTCATCCCTACCTTTGGGTTTGAACGCTAGCTTCATCGCGGATTACGATTCTTTACCCGTTGTTTTTTTGTGCAATTCGATTTTTTTTGTACCCTTGAAGAACTAGGGTTTATAAGAAATTTTGGAAAATAACAAAATTAAAGAACAAGGATAGACTTAACCTTGCTAGATGGCTCTGATTACCACCCGAACTTATTCCTCCATCAGCAGTGCACTCTTAGTCTCCTTCTGCATGACTTGAATCAACCCATTGAGCGCATCCTTGAACTCTATTGCTCGAGCCCTTGTTACCGGACCAATTGGCACTGTCACTGGGTCCTTTGTCCATGGATTCTCAACAGGATGTCACTATTTAAAATATAGGAAATTCTCTCTCTAAGAAATTCTCTCTCTCAACCTGACCGCCGGCGGCTATTCTTAGAAAACTCCGGTCGTCTTCTCCGTTGCTCCCATGGCGGAGCCTCCGTGGTATGGGCTTACTTCCAACTTTGCGCCACCTTCTCATCCCCGACAGCGAGAAACATCACCTTCATTAAAGGCGTCGCACCACCAAACCCTAGACAACACACCAAACCCTGAAAAGATGTCGCATCCCCAACGTACGTTGATCACATGCAATTTTTCTGCTCCTTCCGGGCGAGAACCCAACGACAAATGGACGGTCTCTTATTCCCAGTAAATTAATGACTTCGTGCGCGACCCAGGGCTGGTTCCTCACCATGTGGTTAAAGAAAGGGGCGGCGCCCTACATCACCGCCGCTTCTTGCGCCCTTTACCCCCATGGCTGCCAATGGCCATGGGGGCCCCCCCCATGCTACCTTGGGGCGGCTGCCACTCGCCCTCCGTAGTGGTCCCCTCCCGGGGAGTGATGACCCCGGGCTGGGTCTTCCATCCTCGAGCACTCCTCCCGCATGTCCACCAATGAATGCTTCTCACCTTTGCCGGGATGCTCTGCCACCATGGGCCATCCCAACTCGTCAACCCAACAACCTCCTGGCTAGTAACATGGGTCATCAAGTTTATTCTTTTGCGCAGGTGGTTTCAGGAAACCCCCATCCGACAGACTCAACTTTCACACAGGCTTCAGGTATCAAACAAATGGATTCCACGACTCAGGCCCCAAGCAAGGCCGTTGATGACTCAATGGGAAATACGGGTTCGACTACGCACGCAGGATCTTCCCCTCGCGCCATAGTCGCTTGCCCTTCAGCAATCCATCTTGGTAACACCTTCGAGGCACTTGGTTCAGTTGAATCCCAGGATCAGCAACCCACAGATGACTACACCGAGTATCCCGCCAGGGGTCATTGCCCAAGGTCGATTTCGACGCCAACCGTTTCGACGCTTCGTAATTATGCCTATCACAAGATAGTATCCTTTGGGGAAGCTTTATTCATGCTTTCCGAGTCGTGCCTTCCGGAATGACTCTTTGGATTCAGACCAAAGATCGAATTCTCCAAAATCACGTCGGACCGACACCCCCGCTCATGACATTACTATTGAAACGAAAGCTCGAGAACCACACGAGATGAACTTGCAAAGATCCAAAAAATGGGCAGATTATGCGGATGATGTGGATTCTCCACAATCATCGACTCTACGTATGCGCCACACGCCTGTTTTCACCGTGCGATCATCACGGGCGACTCCCCCTCAACCGTCTCAATGAATTGCATCTTTTGGAACATTCGGGATCGGAATGTTGCATCTCGCAATGTTCTTAAGGCTTTATGTCACAAGCATAAACCTTCCATTATGGCTATTTGTGAACCTAAGGTGGACTTTTAGACTATTTCCGACTCTTCTTGGCAGAGCCTGGGTTTGACACTTTGGGACAAAATTTTCGAGTTAATGGGCGGCCGACATTTGGGTTCTTCACGACTCCACTATCACAATTCTTAATCGTCCGTCTTCTACCCAGTGTATTGTTTTCCATGTTCAATTTGGTTCTTTGATTTTTCATGTTGGATTTACTCATGGTTTGTGTGATTACATTGACGCCGTGAGCTATGGTTGGATTTGCGGAA